>WOXC01005865.1:0-525970 GCA_011680675.1 Gymnobelideus leadbeateri | reverse complement strand
TCTTGACTACAATCAGAAGCCAAATCTGGTTTCTGCCTCCACAACTCTCACATCTGCCACCTTCTGGACACTAGAAAACTACCCCACCCCCACGCAGGTACAGACCCATCACCTCTCACCCAGACTATTGCAATAGCTTTCTTATTGGTTTCCTTGCCTCAAGCCTCTCCCACCCCCAATCCATCCTTTACAAAGCTGACAAAGTGATTTTCCTAAAGCATAAGTCTTGGCCAAGTCACTCGTCTACTCAATAAACCCACTGGCTCCCTATTACCTGTCGGAGCAAACATAAACTTCTCTGTTCATCATTTAAAACCCTTCACAACTTGCCTCCAACCTTCCTTTTCAGCTTAATTATACACTGTTCTCCTTCAGCACTTATGGTTCAGCTAAACTGGACTCCTTGAAAGTTCCGAATATTTGGTGTTTCATTTCCACTTTCTGTTCCTTTGCTCTGGAGATCTCCTATGCCTGGAATATACCCTCTCCTTACCCCAACCACTTAGAATTTCTGGTTTCCTTCAAGGTATGGTATAAACAGATCATTGAAATGAAGGCTTTCCTGATCTCATCAGCTCCTAGGATCTTCCCCTCCAGAATCTCATTCTCTCTATCTTGTTTATTTCTAGATGTACACAGCTTGTCTTCCCTGGCTATACTGTAAACTCCTTGAGGATGGGGATTGTCTTTATATTCCCTCCCCAGACCTGAACATAGTATCTGACATATAGTAGGCTCTTATAAATGTTTGTTGATTGAATCAAAGAACTTTCACATATATTGATTCGGCTTTTTTGGCAACCAATTCTGGGTAACAAAACTCATAGATTTGTTTTTAATATGAAAGGTTTTAAAGTCACATCTCCCTATCTTATATTTATGCAGTTGATTTTTTGGACTTAAATGCAAGAACTTCACATTTATCTCTGCTGAAATAAGCCTTGTTGATTTACACTCAGTGTTTATCAGTCAATGTAATTTTTGTTTTTTGCTTAATCATCTTTTATTTATTGACACCTACAAAAGGCACAGTGTTAGGTGATGTCGGGGATTATATGTCATATAAGACAATAGGCCCTGATCTCAAGAAGTACATAATTGGAAAAAAAAAACCTAGCATTTATATTATGATATAAGTTTTGCAATATGTTATTTCAAATGATCTTCATAACAATCCTGTGGGGGTAGGTATTATTAATATCTTGATTTTAGAGATAAGAAAATGAGACAGGCAGAGGTTAAGTGACTTGCTCAGGGTCATACATCTAACAAGCCAGATTTCCAGGTCCAATGCTCTATCCAATGTACCACCTATTTACAAATAATTTTTTAAGAGTTGTAAGAATTGTAAGATATGGCATAAACACAAGGCACCATAAGACTCATGAGCAAAAAAAAGTAAGGGCAATACAGGAACTAAATCACTCTTCAGTATAATAATAGAAGTCATCTCCCAAGGTAGTCCATGATCGATGGCCAGAGGAGTTGTTTAGACTTAAGAGGAATGAAAAGATGGAAAGTACCACTCTTGGCTGGGAATGCTTCACAGAGTAGATTAGGGAGGGCTAAAATTTGCCCTTGAAAGGTGCATAGGATATCTACAAAAAGGGTGAAGGGAATAGGGTGAGCAAATAATAAGGAAGAACATGTGTTAGGAGAAAATGAAAAGCCTGGCCAAGAGCCAGTAGGAAGATGTATGTTGACAGCCTAGATCCAATGGGAGTTGAGATTGAATAGTTAAAATAGGACCAGGAAGAAACTGAAGGCAAGGCCTTTCTCCAGGAAAGAATGGTAGGATAATCCTGCAAAAATCCTGCAAACTAAGCCAGCACATAAATGTGTGGTGGCTTCAGTGAAGAGAGAGGCACAGGGGGATAATGGCAAAGAGGGTATTGGAAAAGATGATTCAGGTTTTAGAAACAAAAGAGGTCTAAGGCTTGCAGGCTGCTCAGAAGCCTCACTTTCTTCAAAAAGAGAGGTGGAAGGTTCTGGACATGGGGAACACCAAACAACATCACAAAAAGTGAAAGTGACATGTCACAAAAAGAAAAGAATTAGTTACTAATATGGGAGATGTCATAGAGTCTGTTGGTAATATGAAGGCAGTTTGTTGACTAATTAGAACAAAGGTCAAAATCAATATCAAATTAGGAGAAATAATAGCTAATGTTTATATAGTGATTGCTATATGCCTGCTATTGTGCTAAATGCTCTGCAATTATCTCATTTGATCCTCAAAATAACCCTGGGAGGTAGGGGCTATGATGGTACCCATTTTACAGGTGAGGAAACTGAGGCAGAGTTTAATTGACTTGCCTAGGCTCACACAGAAAGGATAAAGATGAGACTAATCACTTTGAGACTAATCACTAATCACTGTGCTTTTTTTGTTTTAAACTTTCATTAATATCTTTTGTTTTAAAACACTTTTATCTCCCAATATATTCCTCTCTCTGTCTCTCCCTTCTCTCTCTCCTCTCCCTTCCCCTCCCCTCCCTTCCCCTCCCCTCCCCTCCCCTCTCCTCTCCTCTCCTCTCCTCTTCTCTGTCCTTTCCTCTTTCTACACAGCCATCCCTTAGGACATCGAATACAAAGGAAGGGGGAGGGAGGGGGCAGTTCAACAAAACTGATCAATATACAAGTCTGACAGTATGTGCTCCGTTCAGCTCCCTAGTCACCCTACCTCTGCAAAGAAGGGAGGGATGTGCATCCTTATATCTCTTCTTCATTGCCGTGCTTGCTGTTGTTTCCATCTATATATTTGTGCTCATTGTGGATATTGTTTTCCTTGTTCTGCTTGCTTCACTTTATACATGAGCTCCTACAAGTCTTCCAATGCTTCCCTGTATTCTTCTTACTCATAAATTCTTTTTTTCCATAAATTCTTAAAACAGTAATCTTCCTGTGTCTTACAATTTGTTTAGCCACTTCCCAATCTATAGTCATCTACTTTATTTCTAGTTCTTTGCTACTACAAAAAGTGCTGTTATAAATATTTTGGCATATATTGGACCTTTCTTTCTATTTTTTTTACTTCCTTGGGTGAATATAGCTAATTAGCATTTAATTATAAAATCTTCAATCTAACCTATCCAAATAAGTTGTTGATGTCAAAACATGGGAAATGGAAAAAGACAAAAATCCTGACTTTGGTTATCACCATTTCCTATAGAAGTTTAACTGACATGAACAGTTGCTACAACAAGGAGGCCAAAGGGCTCTAAAGAACACCTTATCCAGAAATCACTTTATCTCCTCGCTGAATCAAGAGATATGGCAGCCAAGGGGATCACTGGTTCAGAATATATGCTCATTTGTGAAATACTACAGGAGAGAATAGTGGGAAATTATGAGGATTACTGCCTCATAAAATAGTGAAAAGTAGTAGAGGTAAAAATAGCCCAACTAGTTATATCATCCCAAGAGTATACATATATTAAACTAGCAGGGGAAAAACAAATGAATAGAAAATGAAACTGATTGGTCAGTTTCTATAACAATCTATTTTCATCATCAAGAATTATGGAACCAACATATTTTGATGCTTCACACTTTGGTCTCTAATGTGTTTAAAATAGTACAGTAGCAGTAGAAATATGTTTAAGAAGTCAAAATTGGGAAGAGTGGCTAGACCAGACCAAGTCACAAAGGAAGTATATGCTGAAGCAACACAATCCTGAAAGCATTAAGATAATGTTATATACAATTTTTTAGAGAGGAGAAGATACCAAAAGAATGGAAAAATCATGGACAATATTAATACCCCAAAATGCCATTGAGAAGACATCAATGTGTTTACTCATATGCCTACTTTTTATAATCTTTACCAGATTTTTGTTATAATGATCTATACACATATTAAAAGTGGTCTTGAGAAAAATATGAGGAGTAAAAAAGGCACGGTTTTGCAAATGACTTTGTATAGCAAATCACGAATTTTGCAATCACAGCCTGCCTCTGAAAGACACAGAAAATACAAGATCCTGGTGCTTATTTTTTTAATTTCGAAAAAACATTTGATTCTGTTGAACAAAACACAACCTTAAAGTCTCCTCTCTAGCAAGGAGTCTGTCATTCATTCATATATATATATGTATATATATATATATATATGTTAAGGTCATATAAGATTCCTTGATAAATTCAACTATTTGAGGTTTCCTGATCATGTATGTTAAGCAAGGTATAAAACAGGGAGTTGTATACTTAGCCAATGTCTTTCCTACTGTTATAGAGGATGCTCTGTGCAGGGTTCAGTTGGAAAGAGAGCATATAGGTGAGGCTTTCCAAATGTTTCTGTTTGTGGATCACTTTGTGCTGATTATATCAAACCTCATTGGAGGGACTCCTTGATGAAATTCCTTATTATTCAGGACATCAATCTAACAATCCAAATAGGAAAATGGTTGAAATGGATGAAAAATGCCTGTTGTTAAGACAATGAGGTCCAACGCATTGATTTAGTACATATATCTTTTGACAGATACTGCAGATGAAAATTGAGCTAAGCCAAGAACTGAATAGGAGAAGAAAAGAGTAAATTGCATTTGGGAAATGGTTAAATACCTTCAATAATACCAGGCTGTTTCCAAAAAGAAAAACCAAATTTTTAAACAACATTATTCTCTCAGTGATGCTGCATAGTTGCAAATCTTGGGATACTACAGTTTCCAAAGAATCAAAGTTGTAGGTGAGCTATAGGGCAATGCTGAGATGATTGTGGACATAAGTATTTTCACAAAAGACCCTTGTGTAAGAAGGAGCTTAAGGGATCTCATCCAGGAAAAATGTGATTAGAAAGGGAGGTGGGCCAGTCATGTATCCAATGAGGAATAACAGAGCTGCAGAGGCAAACAAAACAAAACAAAATCCAAAAGCCACCAAACAAGAAAACTGAAGGAAGTCCTTTAGGTCATTAGCTAAATTTTCTGTGGAGGATCTTTAGGAGATCATGAACAAGAATTAAATTGAGAACCTGTGGGTAGATTGCTTTGTGCCCCAATGGAGGAAATGCTTTTATTGAGGAGAACAAAAAAAGATCCATTGAGATATGGAGTGTGAGATAACAGCCAGTCATTTAGATATGGATGGAATTCGATCAGAGGCTGGGGCCAAAGATTTAGAATTGGGAATTGTCCAAAAGGGATCATTAGGAATATAGAGAGACAAGAGCAGAGTTGAAAATGGAGCCCTGAAGAATAGTCACTGTTAGAGGGGAGGAGGAAGAATAAATATCAAAGGAAATGGAAGGAATGGTCGGAAAGGGAAGAGAAAAGGCAATATGACACAATGTTATAGGAGCTAAGAGGAGAGAAGAAAAAGATGTGGTCAACAATGCTAAAGGCTAAAGAGTGGGCAAGGAGGGTGAGGGATGAGAAAAGACCAGCAAAGTTGGCTATAAAGAGGTCACTGACTCTGGAGAGAGCAGCTTCAGTTTAGTTACAGGGACAGAAGCTAGATTGTAAAGGATTAAGGAGAAGCAAATGGTAAAATATAGAGGTAGCAGGTACTGACTCTTTTGTTCAGAAGATTTGACAATAAAAGGGAAGAGAAAAATAGAATATTAGTTACATCAGGGCTAATTGTTGGTGTCATAATGCAAAGGTAGACCTGGTTTCCACATCAGCAATTGCCTGTTGGTCATCTTTGATTGGATATCCCATTGGTAGTTCAAACCTAACCTGCCCAAAATGGAACCCATCACTCACAATGAAAAAAATACCCTTCCTCCAAATTTCTTTCTGTTAAGCATACTACCATCCTTCCTACCACCCAGATTTGAAACCTTTAATTTCTTCCTTGTCATTACCCCCCATTTCTAATCAGCTTCCAAAGCTTGGCCATTCTACATCCACACCATATCTTTTATCAATCCCTTTCTCCACTCAAATGGCTACCAACTTTGTTTACACTATTTACACCTCTCTGTGTTCTCTCACTTAGACTGTTGCAATAATTTTTTAATTGGAATCCCAGTTTCTAGTTTCTCTCGTCTTTAATCCAGTCTCCATGCAGTTAAAAAATAATGGGCTTTTACACAGTTAACTAAGTTGGTTCTTAGACAAGAGACAATCTAGCATCATTGAGTTCACCCCCAAAGCCTTTCCAGTTTGACAGGATCCGTCAAGGCAGAAACAAGAAAGAGTGAATCCTTTTCCTCCTAACATTCCCCTAGGAGAACCTTCTTTTACTGCCCAATATTTGACCAAGAATATGAATTCTGTTCATGTTACTGGGAGCAAAATTCAGATGATGAGAGAAGCTATATTATCCCTTCATATATGTATGGTCATCTAAGAGCCCCAGGAATAGCAGTACCCTTCACAGACCACTAATTCTGCTTCTGGTCTGACCCTACACACACAATTGTCTGGGGGGGAATAACCCCTGTGGAGACATATTTCCCCCATCCTTGCCACCACCAATTAACAATAGACTAGCTGTCACCAGTGAGCAGGCAAGCTAGCCTAGCTGCCCTGAGGTGAAGAGAAAAAAAGGAATGTGCCAGGTGGGCCATGCTGCCATCACTACCACCATCCCCCTTCACTCCTTTGTAAAGGTGCCTAAGAACTCCACAAATACCAGAACCTCTCAGATCATCAGCCTTGCTCTTGCCCTCAGTCCCACAACCATCTTCCAAGTGAGTAATTCCTATAGAGACATGGCCCAGCCTCTGTCTCTGCAAATGCTGAAACCCTGACTTTTCAGCAACCACATCTACTGAGGACCAAGAAAAGGAACTTCTTGTCATCAGAATCTTTGGCACTGCCAAAAAGTTTGACATCAGAAGTGGATATGGTTTTATCAATGGAAATGATCAAAGAAAATCTATTACCATCTCCCTTGTAATTGTACTGAAAAGGCTAATGGTTCTTTTTATTTGGCTTATAGCTAAAATCTATGTGTCAGTCTATTAGAAAATGAATTTGTTTATCCCAGTGTCTAGCACAGTGCTTGCACATAGTACAGAATAAGCACTTAAATGTTGTATCATTAATTCATCCATTCACTCATGTAAAATAATAAGTGATGAATAAATTTTTTAAAAGTTGTGTGGCTTAAGTCTATATTGACAGAAAAGCAGCCCACATAACCTATCCAAGCTTATTTCCTACAAGTCTGTACCACAAACTCTCTGCTTCATTTATGCTCACTGTCCCCTGAACTCACCTATCCCAGGCCCACAATGATGATACATGTATTGAACTTGTTCAGAGGACTACTTGTCCAGCTGCCTGTCATGGTTTGGTCTGTATGTGGTTTTTTTTTTTTTTTTAAAGCAATTGGGGTTAAGTAACTTGCTCAAGGTTACACGGCTAGTCATTTGATTTATGCGTGGGTGCTCATTTTCTGAGGCCGGATCTGATCTCGGGTCATCCAAACTCCGAGGCCGGCGCTCTTACTCACTGCGCCACCTAGCCGCCCCTTTAGGGCAATTGGGGTTAAAAATAACTTGCCCAAGGTTACACGGCTAGGTTTTTGTTTGTGCGGATTAAGTGTTGGAGGCCGGCTCCGAACTCAGGTCCTTCTGATTCCAGGGCCGGCGCTCTATTCACTGCGCCACCTAGCCGCCCCTCTGTATGTGTTTTTCATCCACTTTAGGTATCTGGTATAGCTTCTTGGATGGAATTCTCTTGCATTAGATCACTGAGAAAGTCTTGTAATATTCAGGGATTCTGTGATGTTAGTGTGATGCCATCTGTGAATAGGAATTTTTGAAGAAGCTTACTGTTAGTACAGAATCAGAAAGTCCTGTTCTGATATTCCATTGTGGTATAAAGATGACTCCGAGTTTTTCAAGGCTATAATATCAGAACACCAGCACTAGCAGATCTGACCAAATTAGAGGGACTTTGAGGGTGAGTCCAGCAATGCTAGATTGTCTCATGTGAAGACCAACCTAGTTAAATGTGGAGAAGGTCACCAGAAGGTGGGAGCCCCCTAACAAATCACGTTCTCCAAAAGTTGAATGAACAGCCTTCCACTGGTTGTCTTCAAGCAGAGGCAATATGATCCTTTGTATGATGGGTTGTGGGTAGGAGCTGAACTAAATGACCTCTTATTTCCCCCTCAATTTGGAGATTCCATAATTTTGATCCTGGCTGGGGGGAGGTGTGTGTGGGAAGGACAGGATAATGGCGGTAGAGTGGAGGTTAGCATGTGTTCCTGGAGTGAGCTCCACCTTTGTGTGGCAAGCTCCTTTCCTTTGAACTGTCCAGCTTCTGATCTTCTGAGGGAAAGGGAAGAATGGAAGGGGATAGTCCAGATGATGCAACAAAAAGGGCTTGGGGAAGAAGAAAGGGTCTAGGTCTGGGGTTTACTGTTGGGGTTATGTTAGACCTTTCTTCCCCTCCAGGTCAAGACTATATTTTTCATTAAGTACTGTGCCAAGGGTCTGTGAAAAACATTTTGACCATAAAAAATTCAAATAATTAGAAACTATTACAAAGACTTCTACCTGAGTCAGGTTAACAAGCATTTAATAAACTCCTACTATGTTATCAGGCCCTGTGCTAAGCACTAGGGATACAGAGAAAAGCAAAATAAAACAAAACAAAAATCCCTGTTCTCAGGGAGCTCATAGGCCAATAGGGAAGACAGCATCTAAACAACTATGTACAGACAAGATACAGACAGGATAAGAGAGGGAAGGCAGGAAGAACTAAGGAGGACTGGGGACTTCTTATAGAAGACGCATTTTAGCTGGGACTGGAATATAACTTCATATATCTATGTATGTATGTATGTATGTATGTGTATATGTTTGTATTGTAAGGACAGGCACAATACATAGACAGTGTTTAAAAATGTACCCACCAAATGGTCCTGCCAGAAACAAATTTAAGGGCCCTTAGTCTTAATCCTTAAACCTTAATCTGATTTGTTCCCCCTGACCCCTGAGACTGGAACTATATAAGAGGGGCAGAGTCAGGTGAGCCCAAGCTCCAACCCTGGAACAGATGGGGAAAGCAGCATTTCCCATCTGTATTATCTTCCATCTTTCTTCCAAGCAGCAAACAAATGGCTCCCTCCCTCCCTCCCTGCTCTTTCTGTGTATCCCTCCCCCCAACTCCCCAAAGCAGTCAACCTTTCCTATTTCACAGATGTTACAGTTCTTAGAGATTTCAAATTCCATCACCTCTGGGCTCCTTCCAACCCCTTTTCCAGTATAGCCTCCCAGGGTTATTAACTGAACCCAGATAACAAGGCTTCCCAAGCCTCCCCCCCAGCCCTGAGCTGTCCAGAGCTTTAGGCTTCATATCCCTCCTGACCTAGCAGTCCATGGCCTAATCTCTCTTCTCTTCTCCTATGTTCCCCTTACCCCAGTGGGTCTCTTTATCCTATCCCATTAGGAAAGGAAGCATAAGTTCATATGCATAGGTAACTTCTTCATGTCTTAGCAATTATCCAATATTGGGTTGACTTGCTTGCTCATATCTTTGTTCCCAGTACTCATAAATTTCGTGTGGGAGTGGGAGACCTCTGAGGCTTGCCTTGTACTTGCTTTGGTATCTGAGTATGGGCCAGAGCCTGGGAGTCTTTCAGGGAGTTCTTGAATGACTATGGGTCTGTTTTTACTTTAGTTTTCCCATCTTTTCAATAGAGGTAAAACCATATGTTTCAATGAAATTAAATATTATGTGCCTACAATATTGAAGGTACTCTCCTAAGCACCAGAGATACAAAAATAAAATATGATACTACTTATAAGTAGATGTAGATAGTAGTATATACTGCTAAAAGTAGATGGTTACTACTGTTAAGCCACTTCTGTCTGACTAAGAGGATATGACTTTTGCTGAGATAAGCATGACAAAGATTGCGTATGATGGGGACTGAAGAGAGAAGAGCCACTTGGAGAATTAGTGAAGGCCTTAGAAGGGAGGCAGTCCCTGAGATGGGCCTTGAAGGAAGAAAAGGATTCTAAAAGGCAGAGATGTGTTGTCTTTCCCAATTAGTGTGAGCCCCTTGAGAGCAGGGACTGTCTCCCATTTTTTGCTTGTATCCTAGCACTTAGCACATTGCTTGGCACAGAAACAGCACTTTGAAAATACTTTTCATTCATTCATTCATTCCAGGAATTGAGCAAGGCCTACAGAAATGGACAGAGATAAGAAGATAGCAGATCAAGTTCAGGAAACACTGAGTTTGCCTGGAATATAGAGTTTACAAAGGGAATAATGAAAAATCAGGCTAGAAAGATAGAATGGAGCCAATAGTAAAGGATCCTAAAAAGGCAATAGGGAGCCAATGGAGCTTCCTGAGCAGGAGAGTGTCATGGTCAAAACTGTGCAATTGGAAAGATTATTTTGGCAACTGTGTGAAGGATTGTTTGGAGAAGGGAAAGAATGAAGGCAGGGAGACTAGGTAGTGAGGTCTTACCATAGTTTGATGCAAGAGGTTATAGGCTTTGAACTGCATTAAGGTGATGGTGTTGTAACTATATAGGGTTAGGGACTGGACCCAGGATTCATTTGGTAAAGGGAACTCCCAGGTGAGGAAACTTCCTCCACCAATTCATGTTGGTACCCTCTTCTGTAGCATGATCTTAGAGAGCTGTCTATGGTACTGAGAGGTTAAGTCTTGTCCAATGTCACACAGTCAGTATGTGTCAGAGGCAGGATTAGAACCCATGTCTTCTTGGCTTTGAAGTTAGATTTCTCTGCATTACACCATGCTCTCTCTTATGAGTAGATAGGAAGTGATACATTTGAGAGAGATTTTTAAATTAAATTTTATTTTATTTTTGAGTCTGCATTTTCTCTCTCCCATCTCCATCCATCAATCTGCAGAGAGATATATTGTTGAGGTAGAAATGGCAGAATTTGGCATCTGATTGAATATGAGGGATAAGGGAGGTAGAAGGGCCCAAGATGACCCTGGTTCCAAGCCAGAGTAATTGGGACAATGGTTGTTCCCTCCATAAAAATAGGGAAATTTGGAGGACAGGCAAATTGAAGGGAGAAAATACCGAGGTCCATTTTGGATACATTGAATTTGAGGTGCTACCAGGACATCCAAGTAGAAGTGTCTAGAAGACCACCATATGGGAAAGCCTGGAATTCAGGGGAGAAATTAGAGCTGGTTGTCAACTGGGAATCATCTGCATGAAGGTAATAATTGAGGACAGATGAGATCACTAAAAGGATAAGCTTAGTACAGTGGAGAGATGACTGGCCTTGGAAACAGGAAGATCTGAGTTCAAGTGCTACCTCTACACAAGGGGTTTGGAGTAAGAGATTTTCAGTTCAAATCTGAGCCCAGGTGTATTATTAGTTGTATGACCATGGACATTGGGGGATGGTTCAAGGGGATAGCAGGATCAAGGGACAGGCTTTGTTTTGCTTTTTTTTTTTTTTTTAAGGCAGTTGGGGTCAGTAAATGTCTGAAGCCAAATTTGAACTCAGGTCCTCCTGACTCCAGGGCCAGTGCTCTATTCACTGTGCCATCCAGCCACCCCCTGTTTTTGCTTTGTTTTTAAGGGAGAATAAGGAAGAGACCTGAGCATATTTGTCAGTAGTAGAAAACAGCAAGAAAGCCTAAAGTTGAGAGAGACAGAGACAGAGAAAGGGAGAGGGAGAGGGAGGGAGAGAGAGAGAGAGGGAGAGAGAGAGAGAGAGAGAGAGAGAGAGAGAGAGAGAGAGAGAGAGAGAGAATGATTGATGTTCCAAACTTCCAGAGGATATGGTAAGGGATAGGATCAAGTGAACTAGTAGAAAGGGATTAACCTTTGCAGGGAACAAAGGAGGAAAAGCTGGGTGAAGATAGAAAGAGGTTTTAAAGTGTAAGTGAGATGAGGCAGGTAGGTGGGATAGCAGAGAGAGAGGGCTATACTTGGAATCAGGAAGACCTGAGTTTGAATCCTACCTCTGACACCTACTAGTCTAGTTGTGGGACCCTGGATGAGTCATCTGACCCTCCTTAGCCTCAGTTTCCTCATCTGTAAAGTGGAGATAATAATAGCACCTATCTCACAGGATTGTGAGGTTCATATTTTATATGTACGTGTGACTTTGCAAACCTTAAAATGTTAGACAAGTGTTAGTTCTGATAACTATAAGGATGCTTCAACTTTCTCAGTAGAGTAGGAGGCAGGGTCATCAGCTTAAAGGCATGGGGGTGAGGGGGTAGCACTGGGGACTTAAGGAGAGAGAAAAAGCCTGAAACCACCACTGTGGGAAGTGTGATAAAAGTGGTAGGAACACACACACACAAGTACACACAAGAAGTGTTTTGCTGATGATCCCATTAGTGTCAGAGACAGGATTCGAACCAAGGTCCTCAGACTCCAGAGCCAGGGCTTTTCTTGCTGTGCCACAAAGATGAATTCAAAGTTTGTTGTGCAGTAGTGAGGACCCAGTTGAGTTTAGGCAGCATGAATCTGTAATGGACCCAGCTGGCAGTTTCATGCCTTCCTTTAGCGATGTTCAGCAGAATAAAAGCCCAGAAGGCAGATGACAGAAGTAACCTGGGTTTGAGGACACAAACCAGTGAACCTGGGGACGAGTGATTAAAGGAAGAAAGTCAGTGTCTCGTAGAACTTATCTGCTGTGGGGTAAATGCTATGAAGGGAGAGTAGGAAGGTGAGAACAGATGTGATGGACTTGGAGACTAGAGAGGGAAGAAGGAGCCAGAGGTCTCAGGAAGGATGATGAACAGTGTTAGGAGGAATGAGGCTGTGGCATGGGCAGGACGACTCCTCCTTGTGGCCTAGGAGTTTGTCTTGGGTTTGGAGGAATTTTTTAGAGAAGAGAAGATTGGGAAAGGGTGGCAAGAAGGAGCAGCCAGCAGGGATGTGACTCTTCAAGAAGAAGCCAGGCTTGAGCTCCGTCTCCTTTCTCTTCCCCTGACCCATAACTCTATTGCACATCAGCTCTGCCAGTGTCCTGGCCAGAGCTTCCTGAGGCTTCTGTTGTAGGGGGAATAAAGATAATTTAATATAGGCTTCCCTCTTCTTGCTATCAATCAATAAGTATTTCTCGAATGCCTAATAAAGCTGTGACATGGGCTTTGGCTCAGGGTGCTGACATTTGGAGGGCAGGGGAAAGGGGAGGGGCAGGAATGAGCTTCTTCCTTATGGGAAAGGACTCACATCCTGTACTTCTTGGTCTCCCCTTGTTCTCTCCCAGGGGTCTGACACTATGACATTCCTTTGCCAAGACTGTTTCTTTCCTGGCTCTCCCATCTCAGTCCTCTGAGAGATGCAGCCTGGACAGTATGAGGGATGGGCCTTCCCTTTACCTAGTGCAGCTGCCTCCAGGTTCATATTCCTTCTGCACTGTGGCTATGTCTCACCTACTGCCTCCCCCAAATAACCCACTTTTGCTGCAAGTGACAGAATTACTAGTTATAGTTTTGTTGCCTAGTAGGTGCTTGGGCTAGCCCACTTTCCTTCATCCTCCAAAAGGCCATTTGGCTAGCTCACTGCCCTTCCTGCCAGTCTCTTTACCCTTCAACCATTTCTCTTTCCATCAACCACTTCCTGTTCTCTCTGCTGTTCAACCTTCCTTCCATCTGTCCCCTCCCCTGGGTCAGCTCTATCCCTGTCCTTGTTCCTGCAACCTCCCTTCCCCCCCCCCCCCCCATCTCTGGGCTTCCCAAGGAATCCAGAGAAGCTCAGGTGTTCGTGGAGGACAGGTAATGGTGGTCAGCTACCATGGGGACTGGCCTCTCTAAGCCTTGCTACTGCCCTGGACTGAAAGAAGGGCGAGTCATCCCAGCAGGGCTGGGAGTCCTGGATCCTGGGGTCCCTTGGCCCCAGCCCCCAGCCCCCAGCCAGCAGTCTTCCCCTCCCTCACTCCCCCCTGTCGGCCCTGTGCCTGGCCCCGAAGTTTGGAGGGCCTGGTAAGTGCCCTATCAACATGTTAATCAAATTACTTAGGAGCTAAAATTGACGCTGTTCATTAATTATACAAGATTATGCTAATTGC
Organism: Gymnobelideus leadbeateri; assembly: GCA_011680675.1. Classification (NCBI taxonomy): domain Eukaryota; kingdom Metazoa; phylum Chordata; class Mammalia; order Diprotodontia; family Petauridae; genus Gymnobelideus; species Gymnobelideus leadbeateri. The sequence goes on along the minus strand of WOXC01005865.1, from coordinate 512,039 downwards.
ACATGCAAATGTATGCGCTTGGAACAGAAGGTGTTCAGCGCGTGGCGGGCCATTAGCATAGTGGATGGGGCGCGGGCACATTGGCATGCTAATGTATGCATCCGCGCTATTTATAACCCCGCACCCATCTGCGCTGCCGCCACTGCTGCTGTGAGGGGAAGGAGGCCGAGGGCCCCCCTCCCACCTTTCTCTGCCCCGGCTTGGCACATGGCTGCCACTCAGGCCAGGGCAGGGGTCCCCAGCCCTGTGATGCCTCCTCAGGTTGGGTGGGGGTAGTAACCCCCTGGCCGTAAGCCTCAGGCCTTAATTCTCTCTCTGTAAACCCCTAGATCTCCAGCAAACAAGGTGAAGCTTTTGGGAGCAGGGGAGGACATTGGTCTGGGTTCAGTTATCCTTCCCTTGGTATCAGGGTACAGGAAACTCTGGGGTTGAAATGTGTCTAATGGCTCAGGGAGAAGAAACCTAGATATCCCCTTCTCAGCAGCCTGATGCCAGCCACAAGCATGGCACTACACCCCAATTCCACCTTCCTAGTAAATCCTCTTCTCTCCCTCCCTGACCTGTTCAAGAGAAGAGAAAGAATGAGACAATGTGGGGCAAAGTTCAGAAGATGCTGAAGTGAAATTTATAGTGAATTGTTTTTGTGATACTGAACTCAACTTCAGCTGTGGGTATCTGAGTAACTTGGGACTTCTTAGCACTAATATTTGACATTCTAATTGTTTGGTGAACCAATATTCAGAGTTCTTTAAATTCTCTTTATCCACAAAGCTTTCAGAGGTTCTTCGTGGGTCAGTTACAGCAGCCCATTGGGGGAAAACAGTCACTTTATTGGAGACAAATGTATCCTTTAGGCCAGGAGATCCCCTGCATCTTCCCTCTGCTTACTATGTGTATGCCCAGCACTCCAACTTTTACAAATATTTGTTAAGTAACTAAGATTTAATATACTGTGTGTCTTGTACTGAACCCTGGTGGGATTAGAGAAAGGGAAGGGAGAAAGAAATAAACCAGGGTCCCTGTCCTCATGGAGTATACTGTCTGGTAGGAAGATAAAAAGTATATACAACAGACTAAAAAAATGATAGTCTAAATGCACAAAAGATAGAGGAGGAAAGGCAAGATTTCAACAGGTAGATCCAGAAAAGGCAATCAAAGTGTAAGGGACCAGCATGGGCAAAGGCACAGAGACAGGAAAAAAGTGCTGACACACTAGGGGAGTTCAAAAGTTAAATGCACCCCGACAGTGAATCCTTTTTATAAAAGATTTTTTTTCCCTACAAAGAGCTACCCCACTATTACCACCACTGCTGCTGGGTTTATGCCTTTGGATTCTTTTTATCAAGTTTTCTCGAAGTGGGACAAACTTGTATTCTTTTATTTATGTCAAAGTATGTATGTTGGGGTTCTCCTATTGCTTGATAGAAGAACAGAGCCACAAGGGAGCCGACCCCTACCAATTATCCACATTCCCTGAGCAAGACCCTCTACTCATAAGTCACCATTTCTCTAGATTTTCCCCTTCATGGTATACTCCCTCTGTCCCTTCATGTTCTCGTCTGTCCTCCCTTCTATAATCTACCCCACAGTTTCTCTTCCTGACCCTTATCCTCCCATGGAGGATAGCTCCTCCACATCCTGGGACACCCATTTTGGGTGTCCTGTTGAGGAAGGCTGGGGTGGGCAGGGGAGGATTTTACATATGAGAAAACCACTCTGGTCAATAAGTTGGGGAATGAGGCAATTTCTGAAGAGAAAAGAACTGAGATGGAGCAGATATATGTAGATTCCTGGGTCTTTCCAATTGGGGAAGATGCGAAAGTGAGGATGTGACCTAACCTGAGTCTATGACTTCCTCTCTCTTCTCTTTCAATTCATTTTTCATCACAGTCAGAACTCTGCCCCTCTTTTAGCTCACTTTCCTGCTGTTCCAGGGGCAGGTAGGTGGCACACCTGAAGTCAGGAAGACTCATCTTCCTGAATTCAAATCCAGCTTCAGACACTATGTGACCCTGAGCAAGTTGCTTAACCCTGTTTATCTCAGCTCCTTATCTGTAAAATGAACTGGAGAGTGGGCAGCTAGGTGTTGCAGTGAATGACGCACCTGCCCTGGAGTCAGGAGGACCTGAGTTCAACTGCGGCCTCAGACACTTACTAGCCGAGTGACCTTGGGCAAGTCACTTAACCCCAACTGCCCTGCCCTCCCCCCTCCAAAAAAAATGAGAAGGAAAGGGCAAATTATTCCAGTATCTTTGTCAAGAAAACCCCAAACAGGGTCATGGAGAATCTACTGTATCACAGTTGACTCATCTTTAACATTATAATCAATTAAAACCCCCTTTTCAGACCTACTGCTTAGCCATGCCTCCTCCATTTTGCATTTGTGAAGATAATTTTTCTGAATCTAAATGTGAGATTTAACATTTATCCCTATTAAGTTTCATCTAATTGGATTTGGCCCAACATTTCTAGTCTGTCAATATCATATTGGACATTGATTATTTTGTTCAATGTACTCTCCTTCCTAGCTTTGGGCCACCTGAAAAGTTGACAGGCATGCCTTCTCCATCCTTAGCCAATCATCGATAAAGACATTAAATAACACAGGACTGATCACAGTCCTCTGGGACACTGAACCATGAATGACGACCCTTTGGGTAGGGTCATTTATCATCTAGCTGACATCTGGCCATCCTCTCCTCAAGAAGAGCATGCGATGCTTTGCAAAATGAGTTTTTGGAATCTATCAATTGGCAAGTATTTTTAAGCACCTACTATGTGTCAGGAATTGTACTGGGGATACTAATATTAAATAATTAAATAATGCCTACTTCAAGGAGCTTGCAACTGGCCAAAATTACCATCAAGTTGGTTTGGAAGGCAACTTGCCCAGCCATTCCTTTGTGTTCTAGAAGTTTAACAGGAATGTAACAAAATAATAATAACAATGAGCATTTATAAATAATATAAATATATATATAATATATATAAACCTCAAGGTTTACAAAGTGCTTTATCTGTGTTATCTCATTTTCTTATTTGTCTTGGTCCATCTCTGAGCTCTTGGCTCATGCTTCTCACTCTATTCCATTCCGTGGTTGTCTCTGTATCCCTCTCTTTGTCCCGGCCATGTCTCTTTTCCAAGGTCCCTAACTGCCTTATTTCCTTCCCTTGTTCCCAGGCATCTATGTTCCAAGAGGCTCTGAGGAACGTAGTTCAGTTGTCTGCTGTATACACTCTCCAGAAGTGTTGTAGGGATTATTTGCCCAGCATCCACTTCTCCCTCCTCTCTCATTTTTTTCTTATTCACTCCCTGACCCTCTGACAGCTTCTCCCCCGCCCCCCTGCCCTTTCTTACTTGCCTCTCTTCTTCAATCTCTCCCATAGTTTCTCTTCCCCATCACTCCCCCTACGGAACTCCACACCTTCCAGGACTTAGATCCAGGCTGTCCACCTGTTGTGGAAGGCCATGTCAGGGTGACTAGGCTTATAGCTCTTTTCTACAAGTTGGGGAGGGGTGAGGAGGGGATTTCTGAAGTGGGGGAAGTGAAGAAAATTTATTATCCACTCTATATCGGGCACTGTGCTAAGCGTTTTTCAAGTATTATTGCTTTGATTCTTACAACATATTATCACATCCTCATTATAGTTGGAGAAGCTGAGGCAGACAGAGCTTAAGTGACTTGCCCAGTTTAGTTTAGTAGTGTCAAGTGTCTGAGGCTGGATTTGAACTCAGGTCCTCCTGACTCCAGGACCAGTACTCTATCCATTGCATCACATAACTACCCCTATTTTTATTATTAAACCTCTTTCCCCCGCCCCCTTTATGCCTTTGTTCAGGCTACCCCCCATACCTGGAATGCTCTTCCTCTTCACCTCTTAGCCCTTTTAAGGCTCAGCTCCTTCCTGATTTTCCCAGTCACTACTCCTCTCTACTCAAATTGCTGTGTATTTTTAAATATATAAAAGTATAGTCTATTCTGTGACCACGCAGTATCCCCAAAGTAGAACATAAACTCCTCGACAGCAGGGTTGTGTCACTTTTGTCTTTGTATCTCCAGTACTTTGCCTGCTCTTTGGCTCTTAGCAGGCAGTTAATAAATGCCCATTGATTTTCCCTGGAATTGGCCACAGAATGTGAGAATCTTTCTGGGAAAGCAGTGACAGCAGTTTCCGTTCCCTGCCCAGTGTAAGAAACAGCTAAAACTTCTATGACATCAGCTTAGAAAATGGGGGAGAAAGGGAATGGTTTCCTTCTTAATTCAGGAAATCTTTGAAGACCAGACCATGTGCTTTCCTGTGTTTTGAGAATGTATTTGGGGGCTATTGATCTCATTAATTCAGAATTAGAAGGGACCTTTGAGGTTCTCTGAGCAAGAATCCCCTCGGTGTTGTTCAGTTGTTTTTCAGTCATGTGTGACTCTTCGCGATGCCTTTTGGGGTTTTCTTGGCAAAGATACTGGAGTAGTTTGCCACTTCCTTCTCCAAATCCCTTCAGTATCATCCCACTATCCAGTTCTGTCTTAGAGATTTCTAGGGATAGTGAACTCCGTACCCAACAAAGCAGCTCATTCTACTTTGGGACCAGGCTAATCGTGAAGAAGCTCATCTGTCTATTGAGAAAGGAGGAGCATTTCATTGTTTCTCTTTTTAAAAAAATTAACATTTTGGTTTTTTCTGTTAACAAGAATTCTCTCTCTCTCTCTCTCTCTCTCTCTCTCTCTCTCTCTCTCTCTCTCTCTCTCTCTCTCTCTCTCTCTCTCACCTCCACCGGAAAAAAAATAAAGATAAAACCCTTGTAACAAATAAACATAGGTTTATTGGCCATGCCCAACAAAGATGGCTTATTAGAAAGCTCAAGTGCCTGCCACTCTCTCAGGAGGTGGGTATCTTTAATCCTTTCAAATCATTCTTAGTCATTGCATCAATCAGAGTTCTTAAGTCTTTGAAAATTGCTTGTTTACAATGTTGTCATTGTATACCTTATTCTGGTTCTGCTCTTTTCAAATCTCTTTTCCATGCAATGGCCCTCCAAATCCAAAAGGTCTTTGTCCCATTTTAAACTATTAAAGCTGTATTTGAAGACAGCTGTCATGGCCCCCTGAAATCCAGTCAAGCTGTCCTCAGTCCTGGTATGCATTGAACTAGGGTGGTGGCAATATGACTAAAGAGGAGGGAACAGGTGGAAGAGGTATCACAGTGAGAAAATTTTTAGGACTTGCCAACTGGGTGGATTCCAGTCTGGACACTGTATTCCTAACATGGTAACTTTTGTGGGTTTTGGCCAATGTTCTACACTGTTGTCACATATTGAGCTTCCAGTCCATTGAAACCCCCAGATCTTTATCAATATGGACTGTTGTGTAGCCATGGCTAAACAACAGATCTGTACTTTGGACAGCTAAGTTTTAATTCCATGTGTGAGACTTTACAATTATGTTTTTCTCATTAGTTTTAGTCTATTGTGCTATCCTATCGGGATCTTTGGGGATTTTGTCATTTGACATATTAACTCTCCCTTCCAGTTTCCTGTCATCTATAAATCTGATAAACATACCATCTATGCCTTTATCTGAGTCACTGATAGAAATGTTGAGCGTCATGGGACCAAAGGCAGAACCCTGAGGCAGGCCATTAGAGATGATTGCTTCTAGGATGACACAAAGCCGTCAATAATCACTCTGGAGTTCTTTGATTCTTTCAGCTGGTTTTCTGGCCATTTTTCTATGATAATTCAACCTTTATCTCCATCTTGGCCACAAGTATGTTGCAAGAGTCTTTTTCATAAGACTTGCTGCAACTGAGATATACTATATGTGTATGTGTATATGCATACACACATATAGTTTCAACTAACAGGCATTTATTCTCTGAGTTATTTATTGACTAGATTACTAGAATGGGTTGGTAGCTCAGAGGACCACATATACCATACATAATTACACACACAAACACATGTATGAATGGATTTGTGTATAACTATACATATATGCATACACATATACATACATGCATACAGACACACACGTGCACTCGCACACACATATATACACACACACAATTTGTTGTTCAGTCATTTCTGTCATGTCTGACTCTTCATGATTCCATTTGGGATTTTCTTGGCAAAGATACTGGATTTGTTTGCTATTTCCTTCTCCAGCTCATTTTACAGATGAAAAACTGAGGCAAACAGGGTTAAGTGACTTGCCCACGGTCACACAATTAGTGTCTGAAGCCAGATTTGAACTCTATCCACTGAACCACCTAGCTGCATATGCATACTACTATGTTAGTAGTATAATATATACATACAAATATGTGTATGTACATATTATATTACTATATATACTACTATAGCAGTATTATTTATGTATATATGTATACACATACTTATATATAAATACACACATATACAAACACACATGTATATACATACATATATACATACACATGTATATATACCTACATATATCTATATCTATCTATTATCTATCTGTGTCTCCTAATCTAGTAACCTAGTAAAAAAAAAAAGGAAATGAAATTAGTCTGCCTTGTTGTCATTCTTGATAGATCTATGCCCCCTCTTAGGGATCATTATTTCGCTCTCTAAGTATTCAAAAGCTACTTCTTTGACAATACACTCTTGAATTTTTCTGAGAATTGAAGATAATCTTACTAGCCTAAAGCTTGCAGACTCTCTTTTCCCTTTCTTTGAAAAATAGGAAAATTTCCTCCTCTCCAGGCTGATGATACTTCTCCCATCCTATGTAAGCTTTCTTTCTTTCTTTCTTTCTTTCTTTCTTTTTCTTTCTTTCTTTCTTTCTTTCTTTCTTTCTTTCTTTCTTTCTTTCTTTCTTTCTTTCTTTCTTTCTCTCTCTCTCTCTCTCTCTCTCTCTCTCTCTCTCTCTCTCTCTCTCTCTCTCTCTCTTTTTCTTTCTTTCTTTCTTTCTTTCTTTTCTTCTCTTTTTTCCTTCTTTCCTTCCTCCCTCCCTCCCCTCCCTTGTTTCTCTTTACTTTATAGTCTTTCAGAGATCATTGACAGAAGTCACACCACCAGACCACAGGATCATAGATCATTGGGTCATTGAGACTTGGAAGGGACCTTAGGGGTCATCTGATTCTCATTTTGCTGAGTCCCAGAGAAGTTAAATGACTTTCCCAAAGTTACATAGGTAATTAGTGACAGAAGCAGTTTTTGAACTCAACACAACCTGTGACTCCCAAGTTTAGTACTTTTTCAGTACTCTGGGATATTGTTTATCTGAGCCTGGCAACATGAACACATTGAAAACTAACTGGGTACTCACATCTCACTTATCCTGGGTTTCAATTCTTTGTTCTATCCAGTTCTGACCTGAACAAAATGGTTCTTGGTAAAGAAAAATGAAATAAAAGAAATCTTTGGGGCGGCTAGGTCGAACAGTAAATAGAGGCCGGCCCTGGAGTCAGGAGGACCTGAGTTCAAATCTGGCCTCAGACTCTTAACACAAAAACTAGCCATGTGACCTTGGGCAAGTCACTTAACTCCAATTGCCTCCCCCCCCAAAAAAAAAGCAAAAGCAAAAAGTAAATAAATAAATTGTTGCCTTTCTGTGTGTCTGACCCTGTATTTAGCTATGTTAGGGAAGACAAGGAAGATGTTTGTTCTTCTGGAGATCTTTTAGTCTAGGGAGGGGAGAAAAGAGGCAGACCCAGGTGCTACTTTCAGGCAGCCTTTAGACTAAGGGGAGACAAGACTCAATTTTGAGGCCAGTATAAATAACAACACAAATCAACCAAGGCTATGACCAAATGCCAGAGTATGGAACTCCACAAGGGGCAAAAAATACAGACTAAAATGGTGGGAAGCTTCAAAGAAAAGGTTGGGCTGAAGCCAGGTATTCTTCATAGTGCTGAACACATAGTAGGTCCTTAATACTAATTGTGTTGATAAGTGCTCTGTGTGTTGGCATGATGGTTGGTGTGATGGTAGATAATTAAGTGGATTTATGAGGGAAATACACACTATGTGTCATCAGGGGTAGGTAGTCTATGGGGAGCTTGTTCATTGTACCTCAAAGCAGATCCAACTCCAGATCCATCCCCAAGTGACTTTCTCAGATTTTTTTTCCCACTGCAATCTGACTACCCCCACAAGCAACAGCCCCAAGACCCACTCAGGGTTCACCTCTTCTCTTCACTCACTGGAAGCTTTTACAGTAGTCCAGATGAGAAAAAACAAAGGCCTGAACTAGGGTGGTGGCAGTTAGGAGAGAAGATTGCATTGAAAGAAATATGGAGGGACTTGGCAGCTGATTAGAAAAGTGGGTGACAGAGGAGAGGACAGAGTGAAAAATGAGCCCAAGGTTATAAGCCTGGATAGCATCAAGGTGCCATCAATAGTGGTGCCATCAATAGAAATAGAAAAGTTGAGGGGAGGAGGTTTAGGGGCAACATGCTGAGTTCAATGTTACCCTCATTGGATGAGGTGCCTGTGGAGAGGCATTGGCCATTAGGCAGTGTAGACTCCCATTTCTTTTTTGTCCTCCTATCATCAGTGTCTTGCACTGTGTCTGGAATAATCCAGGTGCATAATAGACATTTATTGATTAATAGGAAATATAGAACTAGTTTGGAGAGAGGTTAGTGGGGGTGGAATTATAGGTTTGGGAGCCATCTGCAGAGAAGTGATAATTGAAGCCATGGGAATAGATGAAATCACCCAGGGAGAAAAGAGAAAAGGAGAAGAGAAAGAGGCCAAGGAAGGAACCTTAGAATATACCTAAGATTAAGTGGAAAAAGGAGAATAGAGACCCAGCAAAGCACCCAGAAAAAAACCATCTCATTTGGTGAAAAGGAGTCATTAGTGACATTGATCGATACTGACATTCTACCCTACTCCCATCAGCACAATTCAGTCCCTCTTTACAACCCCCCTGGGTTATTGCAATGGACTCTTGATAGGTCTTCTTATTTGTACTTTCTCCCCTTTTAATCCATTCTTTGTTGTTGTTCAGTCCTTTTTCAGTGACATCTGACTCTTTGTGACCACTTATGGGGTTTTCTTGGCAGAGATACTGGAATGGTTTGTCATTTCCTTCTCCAGCTCACTTTATAGTTGAGGAAACTGAGGCAAACAGGGTTAAGTGGTTTGCTCAGGGTTACACCGCTAGTAAATGTCTGAGGTCAGATTTGAACTCAAGATGAATTCCTGACTCCAGGCCTGGCACTCTATCCACTTCACCACCTAGCTGCCCAATTCACCCTTTTCTTGACTGTTAAATTAATTGTCCTCTGACATAGATTGCATCAGGTCACTCCGCTGCTCAAAACTCTTCAATGTCTCCCTTTTGCCTACTGAATCAAGTCCTAATGTCTTTGCCTGGCATTCCAAGACCCTCTATAATCTAGCACCACCCTACTTTTTCAGACTCACCTATGCTCTGCTTCATGTATTCTTGACTCTAGCCAAACTCATCTACTCATTGTCCTTTATATTATAAACCCAGTGCTTTCCTACTTATGTGCATTTCCTTTTTCTTTTTTAATATATTTATGCTTAACATTCTTTAAAAAAAACTTTCGGGGTGGCTAGGTGGCGCAGTGAATAGAGCACCAAGCCTGGAGTCAGGAGGACCTGAGTTCAAATTTGGCCTCAGACACTTAACTCCAAAAAGCAAAAAAAAAAAAAAATTTTTTTTTGAGTTCCAGATTCTTCCCCTCCTTCCAGGCCTTCCTCCACCTATTGATGAGGCAGACAATATATCTATTATACATGTAAAGTCATGCAAAACATATATCCATATTAGACATGTTTCAAAAAATACAAGAAAAATAAGGAAAGTGAAAAATTACACTGTAGTCTGTACCCAGAGTTCATCAGTTTTCTCTCTAGAGCTGGATAGCATTTTTTTTTACCTTGAGTCCTTCAGAATTGTCTTGGTCTTTCACAGTTGATCATTGTTGCAATATTGCTGTTACTATGCACAAAAACGTCCTGGTTCTACTCTCTTCACTCTGCATCAATTTATATAGGTCTTTCCAGGTTCTTTCTGAAACCATCCTGCTTGTCATTTCTTATAGTACAATGGTATTCCGTCACAATCACATACCACAGCTTGCTTATCCATTCCCCCAACTGATGAGGATCTCCTCAGTTTCCAATTCTTTATCCCCATAAAAAGAGATGCTATAAAATATTTTTGTACATATAAATCCCTTTCCTTTTCTTTGACCTCTTTGGGATACAGACCTAGAAGTGATATTGCTGGGTCAAAGGGTTTGCACAGTTTTATAACCCTTTGGGCATAGTTCCAAATTGCTCTCCAAAATGATCAGACCAGTTCACAACTCCGCCAATGGTATAATAATGTCCCTATTTTTCCACATCCCTTCCAACATTTATCATTTTCCTTTCTGTTATTTTAGCCAATCTGATAGGTCTGAGGTAGTACCTCAGAGTTGTTTTAATTTGCATTTCTCTAATCAATAGTGGTTTAGAGCATTTTTAAAAATCTCATTTGATTCTTGTAACAAAACCCTGAGAATAGGTGCTATTATTATCCCCCATTTTACAGATGAGGAAACTGAGACAAAGATTATGTAATTTGTGGAAGAAAAGGAAGTGAGGTTAGTCTGTTATGACTTGTTCTTGATGAAACCATTTGAGCTTTTTGTGTCACCACTTTCTCATCTAGAGCATCACTATCTCTTTCATAATACATCCTAGACATTTCCCAGGTGTTAAAGTCAATTTCAATGGTCTCTAGTTTGCAGAGTATTCTTTTATCTTTTAATTTAAAATCATGATATTTGCCTTTCTCCGGGCCCACAGCACCTCTCACATTTTCCGTGATCTTTTTTTTGCTTTTTTTTTTTTTTTGGAAGGCAATTGGGGTTAAGTAACTTGCCCAAGGTTACACGGCTAGGTTTTTTGTTTATGTGTGTTAAGTGTCGGAGGCTGGAACCGAACTCAGGTCCTTCTGACTCCAGGGCCAGCACTCTACTCACTGTGCCACCTAGCCATCCCTTTTTTTTCTTTTTGGAGGGGGGAAGGCAGGGTAATTAGGGTTAAGTGACTTGCCCAAGGTCACGTGGCTAGGTAGGCTTTGAACTCAGGTCCTTCTGACTCCAGGGCTGATGCTCTATTCACTGCACCACCTAGCCGCCCCTTCATGATCTTTCAAAGATCACAGACAGAAATCACATCTCCAATTCTTTCAGCACAATGCATCTGGGCCTGATAACTTGAACTCATTAAGGACTAAGGTGTACTGTTCAGACTCTCTCTATTTATCTTGTGCATCAGTTCCCTATTAGCTGCATTTTTTCTCTCCTTTCAATCCAAGGATCATTTTCCTTGACAGAAAATGGAAGGGGAACAAGAATTGAGCAGGACTAGCACTCCAACCACTTGGAGCAATGGTCTTCTATCTTTTTTTTTCGTCTTCTTCTTTTGCCCAATATAACCTCAAAACCAAAACCAAAACCAAAATCAACAAACTAGTTGTGGTCCTTAACTTTCCTCACCAACCTATAGTTACAAATGGCGCCATGCTTTTGTATTCCTTGTTTCCATCTATTGTGTTTGTTTTTAAAATCTAAGTTAGTTCATGAGTTTCTTTTAGATAGCAACCCCATTTTCCACCCCACTGGTATTCTTTTTATGTCTTCAGAATTTAATTCCTGAGAGTTTTCCATCTCTCCTGGTTTGACTTTCCTGCAGAATTTTGGCCCATGTGAGCCTATCTGTCCTTTCTCTAAACTCTTTGAAATCTGCTTTCCTCAAATCTAGGAAAGCAGATACCAGACTGAACCCAGCTTTTGTCTTCTGCTCTTTCACAAATTCCCCCTACTTCCCAAAGTTTCTGTGATTTCTACCTTAGAAACCAGTTCTTTCTTTTTCATGAGGATTAGATCCAGAAAAGAACTTTCTCCACCTTTTGAAGAATGAAATTATCATTAGTAAAAACCCAAGCAAAACAAAAAGCAAGTCAGGAGGTTATTAGCTGCTCTACTCTTGATAGAGTAAGCTTCTATCGATATTTGGATAGCTGAAGTGCCCCATCACTATATTACGCCTCATGTAACCTCTTGTGATCTATTTCCCCAAACCCTATTTCCTCTTTCTGCCTAGGTGGTCTGTAGCACACTCTGATGATAGTAATGCTTCTATTGATCACTGCACTGCCCTCCTCTCATCATGCTTCCCCCTCTGCTTCCTAGATTTCCTCACATGAGTTTGTCTTAGTATACAGTACCTCTCCAACTCCTCATTCCCACCCATTTTTTTTCCTATCCTGTTCATGACCCACTAAGTCTTTACAACATGAATCAGGTCAAATTTGCTTCCTTGAATTAGAATTTCTAGTTCCTCTTGCTTGTTCTATTCATACTTCATGAATTTGCATAGCCATATGAGACTATAAGTTTTATTGTTGATATTTCCTTTGATTTATCTCCTGTGAATTTGTGGACATTTCTGCTTCATCCTATGTTGTAGCTACTCTCTGTGATACCCAACGGATATAGAGAAATAATTTTCATCTTCCTTCCTTTGTAATTTAAAACTCTTTTGATTAGATTTGTAAGATTCCAGGCAAGTACATTTTTATCAGCCCTAGTCAAGTGCCCCTCCATTCCTAGCCAGAAACTTGTCCTTCCTGTAGTTTAAGCCTCTGTCCAGAAATGTAACTCGTATTCTCAGACACCATTTTTAACTAGCTGTTCACTTACTGAGTCTGCTTTCTCTTCCAAAGCACTTGCTTTTTTGCTCACAGTGATGAAAACACCACCTGTGCCCTTGAGGTTCAGTTACTTCTGTAAGACTTCATAGTCTTAGGAATATTTATTCCAGCAATTCAGCTGTTGTTCAAAACACATCTGGAAATCTTTTTTGAATTGTCTTTAGACTCTGTGGCTCTTTCTGTTGAATATCCTCCTAAATCTTCTATTTTTTCCAGGCTAAACATCCTCAATTTTTCAGTTTTTCCTCAATATGATATGGTTTCCAGACCCTACGCCATTTTGGTTACTCTTTTCTGGATGTGTGCTATAGGTTGTCAGTATTCCTCTTTAAATGTGACATAGGATGGATACTTAGAAAGAAGGGCTGAAAAGGTGTTATGCTTTCTGCTCTAAAACTGGTCAACTCCAATGTAAATAGTTTCTAAGCAAATTCAGTTGGTTGTATTGACATGCAATGTTAGGTTTTTAATAAAGCATTTAATTCTCAAGAAAACCTAAAAGATAGACATAACCTTTTAAATGGAGAGGCAGTATGGACCTTAAAGCCAGGAAGATCTGAGTTCGAGTCCTACCCCTGACACATACTGGCTATGTGACCTGGGCAACAACCTCTCAGTGCCCCAGGAAATTCCCTAAGACTATAAATTGAAGAGGAGGTGCCAACCTGAATTGGTAGAAGAATTTCTATGCTAGTGAAATCACAGGACCAAATCCCTCTCCATGCCCCAATCTCCAAATGCTATCTAACCAGGGCAGAGGACAGCGAGTCTGTTTACCTTCCTTATTCTGGACACTTGACTTATATCAATGCAGACTTGGAGAAGAAGGGTGCTCGATTTTGTGGTAGCAATTTTGTGCTATATTGGCTCATCTCAGGTGGGCAAACTGCTAAAATCCCAAGCCAGTTTCACAGAAACTAATCACATCCCCCACCACTCCCGGTCTGCATTTGTATAGTTGGGTTGTTTTTTTTTTTTCATCCAAATGCCAGATGTCATATTTATCCTTATTAAATGTAACCATCTTCATTTCATTCCACCATTCCAGCCTGTCTAGCTCCCTTTTATCCTGATTTTGTTGTTCATTGTCTCCCAACCCCTCCTTCCATCCCAACTTCAAGTCTTCCATTAATGGGAGAATCATGAATTAAACTGTTGAAGAGAACAGGGATAGGACGGGGCAATCCACCAATGGCCTCTCCTTGGGTCTGGAAACTGGCTGACATTTATCCATTAGCCAATATTCTACAGTTAACTGCCATCCCACTCACATCTTGTCTTCATGGCTATCATGAGTAACTTGCCAGATACCCCGGTGAAAGTGACTCATTCAGCAAATGTTGAGTAAGTACCCACTATGTGTAAAGCTCTGTGCTAAATTCCAGGTTTATTATCTTTTTAGCATGCCCCTTCATCATAGCAAAGCCCTTTGAGGGCTTTAAGTTTTCTCAACAGCCCAAGGTCATTTCAAGCTAAAGCTATTGAATAAGTCGGGTGATCAGTCTGGGTGATAGTTGTTACTGGTAAGAATAAAATAAAGCTACCTAGGAATGACTCTAAAACCAGCCAAGCATAACTCGTAACATAGCAAGATTGGCATTCTTATGTGGCTTGTAGATTGCTTCTGCAAGGGTTTTCAGAGAAGAATTCCAAGCTTGATTTAAGCCATGGTAGCATTAGTGAGCAGCTAGGTAGTTCACAGTGGTTAGAGCCCTGGGCCTGGAGTCAGGAAGACCTGAGTTCAGATTAGGCCTCGGACACTTACTGGGGACCCTGGATGAGTCATTTAACCCTGTTTACCTCAGTTTCCTCATCTGTAAAATGAACTGGAGAAGGAAATGGCAAACCACTCCAGCATTTTTAACAAGAAAACCTCAAATGAGGCCACAAAGAGTCAGACATGACCGAAATAACTGAACAACAACAACAGCAAAGCATTATTGGAATATGCATGTAGTCTCCAAGAAGACTACTTTGAAGACTGTATCTCATTTTATATATACCCTCATTTTTTGCCCAACTACATTACTTTAGAGTCATACCTCATCCACTGTATGCAGAGGGATTGCACTGTGTATATGAGCTTCATACGTAGAAGGGGATGTACACACTGAAAAGCTGTGAATACTTGTATATACAGTGCAAGAAGTATATACACTGGGAGAAGAGTGCTTGGAGGTTGTACAAGTGGGTTGTGTGTGTATATATATGTATATGCATACAAACACTGTATACACATATGCATGAAGACTAATAAGTTATAGGGAGCTTAAACACAGTGGTGGGCTAGGGATATACACTCTTTGTGACTGTATATGTATATTACATATCCACACACATTTATGTATATATACATACACATATATGTACATATACGTCTCACATGCAATTAATAATTTGCATGTTACTTCCCCCTTTAGAATGTGAGCTCCTTCAGGCAGGGACTATGTTTTCTGCCTTTCTTTGTATTCCTAGAGCTCAGCTTGATAAATGCTTGATGATATTGT
This sequence comes from Gymnobelideus leadbeateri, assembly GCA_011680675.1. Classification (NCBI taxonomy): domain Eukaryota; kingdom Metazoa; phylum Chordata; class Mammalia; order Diprotodontia; family Petauridae; genus Gymnobelideus; species Gymnobelideus leadbeateri. Next base: position 496,807 of record WOXC01005865.1, on the reverse strand, counting down.
TGCTATTGGTGTAGAGACATGTACTACACTATGCTGGGGTGGTATAACCTATGTCTGGCACGTAGTATACTGGGAAAGGATGTTAGAGGTTGTTTTGTTCTCATTCTAATAATAAGGAAAGTAACACCCAGAGATGTTAAATGATTTGCCCAAAGTCACACAGCAGTGCTGGAATTCAAACCCAGGTCCTCTAGCTCTGAGGCTGCTACTCTTTCATGAATTTGTTTAATAAATATTGGTTAAGTGTGTACTGTGTACAAGGTGCTTTAGTTATGCTTTCCTCATCTCCCTGCCCTTCTGGTAGTACAAGTCTGGTGGCTGGATTCCTCCCTGTGCCAGTTAGATGTGAAGCAATACAGGTAGCCAGATATACAGTGGATAGACCTGGAGTCAGGAAGAGCTGAGTTCAAATCCAGCCTCAGACACTTGCTAGGTAAATGACCCTGAGCAAATGGCTTAACCTCTCTCAGCTTCAGTTTCCTCAGCTGTAAAATGGGTATAATAACAACACCTACCTCCCAGGGTTATTGGAAGGATCGAGATCCTATTTGCAAAGTGCTTAGCATATTAGTACACAGTAGGCACTTAATAAATGCGTGTTTCTTTCCTTCCTTTTCCACATGACAGCCTTTCAAATACTTGACTACAGCTTGATTCCCCATTTAAACTTCTTTGACCAGTCTTCAAATGACATAATCTCTTGTCCCTTCATCATCAGGTCTCCCACTTCTTGACAGGCTCCACCTTGTCAACATCCTTCCTAGAACTAAACATAGTACTCCAGAAGTAGTCTGGCCTGGGCAGTTTACATCAATGCTATTACTGTGTATTTCTTGTGCATCCACTTTGTTGGCTGAGATGCCATAGTGTTGACTCAGTTTGCCCTTGCAGTCTACTAAAATCTCCTGATCCTTGACATACCAACCATCATCTAGCCATCTCCCCTCCATCCTGAACTTGAGTGTAGGACTTTACATTGATCTATACTGAATTTCATTCTATTGGATGTCATCCAGTGGGTTCATTTATTCCTTCTTGCTTCATGGTATCTGTAAATTTGATCAGCATGCCAACTGTGTCTTCATCTGAGGTAGTGACAAAAGTTTTGATCAGTATAGGGTCAAAGGTAATGGACCTTTGGGGTCAGGTCTGGGTCAAGCTGATCTTGGAATCAGGAAGACCTTAGTTTAAGAGCTGACTCTGGGGGCAGCTAGGTGGCAGTGAATAGGACACCAGCCCTGGAGTCAGGAGGACCTGAGTTCAAATCCAGCCTCAGACACTTAACACTTACTAGCCATGTGACCTTGGGCCAGTCACTTAACCTTGACTGCCCTGCCTTACCCCCTCCAAAAAAAAAAAAAGAAAAAGAAAAGGACTTACTGTGGCATATAATGACTCTTAGAGTACAATTGGAGTAAGTCTCTAATCTCCCAGGTCCCTAGGCGATTCTCCAAGACCATACATTACAGAATAGATGCATTGGAGTTTCGACTTCCTTGTACCAATGTTGTTGTTTTTTTTAAGTATAGGGCAAAAGACAAATCTTCGGTATACTTCACTAGACGTCTCCTTCCAAATTGGTATCTACCCCTTCATGTTTTCACCTGGGATTGTACTATTCACCTAGCGTTAGATCATCCAGCATCTATCTATCTGGCCCACAAGGGTTACATGAGGCATTTTGCTAAATCCTTTGCTAAAATGTAGGCTTATTATGTTTATGGTATTCCCTTGATCTTCCAGTCTTGTTGCTCAGTCAGAGAAGGAAATGCGATTAATCTTTAATGAGTTGATTTTGATAAAGGCTCTTTACAAAATCTCAGAGTTGTAAAGAGCCTTAGAGATCATTTAATGCAACCCACGCCCAGACAAGCATCTCTTCTAGAACATCCAGGACAAATGGTCATCCAGCTTCTACCAGAGACCTCTTGTGACGGCAGGCTCACTACCTGGCCAAACAGCCTGTTCCACTTTGAGTGGTTCTAATTCTCTTCCTTATTCCTAGCTGCCATCGATGTCACAAACCAAAAGAATGTAAGCCTCTTGAGGTCAGAACGTTTTTTTTTAAATGTTGTCCTTATAACCCTAGCACTTAGCACAGTGTTTAAACATAGCAGATACTTAATAAATGGCTGGTTGGATCTAGCTGAATGAAGAAGCAGAAATAGCTCTTTCCACCTGCCAGTTTCCCATTGTTGGGGTGACCCATCCCCCACTGTGGCCAAGGAGGTAATGGTGCTTCCCTTTCTAAGGATTCACAAATTATCCTTCTCCTGTGTTCTTTGACTCTGTCAGTGAGTGGCCTATGGTTTAAAGACTCCATATCTTTTCCTTTTTGGGGGTGGGAGGAGATTATGACATTTGCTCATCTCCAGCTTTGGGGCAGTTCCCCCATTCTCCAGCCTTCTTCAAAGATCCCTGGCAGCAACCACATCAATCAAGTCTTTGTCTAGACCTGACACCTTGAACTTATTCAAGGTAACTAGGTGCTATCTTATCCTTTCTTCACTTGTCTTGGCCTTCGATATACTATTAATCATTTTGTTTGGTGCTCCCCAGTGTGAAGACCATTCTCCTTGGGAGAAAAAATAGAAGCAAAATCATCAAGTAATACTGCTTTTTCCTGAATGTCTGTTGCCATTGTCTCTTCAATTCCAGGCTTTGGTATTCAAGTGTGTAGACCTCCTTAGGTCTTCATCTGGAGGCCAGCATAGCTAATCAATCAATAAACCTTTATTAAGGATCTACTATGTTTCCAGGTACTGTGCTAAGTTCTGGGGATAAAAATACAAAAAAAGACAGTTTCTATGCTCAAGGAGCTTGCAGTCTAATGGTCAAAGACAACACACAAAAGGAAGCTGAAAATTGGGAGAAATTGAAGGCCAGGGAAGATACCTGACACAGGGACATGGTGGAAAAGTCAGAGAAGTCTCAAAGGCTTGCAGCCAGTTGAGAAACAAGATATTTGAGCTGAGTTCTCTCCTTAAATGGAAGTTTAGCATCCATGGCCACACCTTCCAGTCAGAGAGTCCCAGGGCTGATAGGATCTTGCAGGATGATGTGGTTTTCCCAGTAATGAGCTTCTTGGGACATGATGGGAAAGTCAGAGCAGACCCAAAGGAGTGCAGCCAGATGAGAAATGAGGAGAATCTTAGCACTGCTACAGGAACCCTGTCATCTTAACATTCATCACTAGGCTTAGGTCATGCTGAGTTTTACAGTTCTTGATTCTATTCTTATAAGATCATGCTATTGTTGTGTACATGGTTTTTAAAAATCTCAATCGACGGATGAGTTCCTTGTGCATTTATGTTGGATTCAGAGAACTTCCCCTTGCCTTTTTTTTTAATCAGAAACTTTTGTGGTTGTGTCATTAGAATTTCATTCCACCATTATTGGTTCCTTCTTCCTCTGTAGAGTTTTAGGTCTATCCTCTTCCCAAAGCAAGATCTACTTTGGGGCTTCCTCACTCTAGAATGGCCTGCTAGCTGCCCCCTGTAAACTGCTCCCATTGGATCTGTATTTGAAAGACCCACCCACCCTCTTCTCCCATTGGTGAGTCTCTCCTGGAACCTCTGTTTTGTGAAAGGGCCCAGGCTGGCCTGCCTTCATTCTTCTTCTGGCCCTGTTCCTGATTTTCTGGATTTCAAAAGCACGCCTGCAAACCTTCATCTTCCCCTCAGCGCCTTTGAGCTTACTTTTGCACGCTGTCTTCCCCCATCCAAATGAAGTTTTTTCTTGCTTCTTTTTGTATCCCTAGCACTTAGCACAGTACATGCTGAATTTTTTCCTTCTTTCCAAAAAACTATATCTTAATATTCAGTGCTACTCCACTGCTCCTTTTAAAAATCTATTTTATCCTTTTTGAATATGGGATAGCATTTCATATCTTTGGTCCAATCATGAGTCCCAGCATACCAAGTTGATAAAAGTCAAAATTTTGTCCTAGCTTTAGGATGTCTAGTATACTTCCAATTTACTTTTCTAGGCTGAAAGCTCCTTCCTGCTTGTCTGGCTCCCTCTTATTCCTAGCAAAGGATGGTATTTTCTGCCCCAGAATACCACTGCCCAAAACCCATAATGGAATCAGATTTACAGACTGGCTGAGAGTAACCAGGAATTATATACATATATAATATGTAGCACATTATATGAGTTGGTTTCGATGTGCCCAGGTTGACCAACATTCTCATGTAAACTTGGGACCTACCCTTCCATAAATATACCATTGGGAAGCCTGGGCACATGTTTAGAGTTCAGAGAGTCCTCTGGTAGTGAAACATACACTAAGGAACACATGTGACCAAGGCAGTTTATGTCTCTGGCCCTTCAGGGCTTCAATGCCTTCTCTCTGCTTTTCACTTCCTCATGCTACTCCTTCATGGGCACAGACAGCATCTCTACTGGTTGTGTTGCTCAGCTGGGCTTCCGAGGCTCCTAAGTACTGTTGCTCTTGTCAACTCATCTCCTTATTTTCCAGGTCAATTGTTTTTTGAATCCATAATTGGGTCTCTTCTCTCTACTGGATTCTTATTCTTTGGGACTCCGTCCATTGACAGTTTCCATTGTTGCCAAGCTAGCTTTCTAAAGGCCACTTGAGTGGGCAGTATCTGACCACCCAATGTTACACTTTTCTACAATTCCATCAGGCAGAACTTCACACTTCATCAAGGTATAACCAAGAGTAGACACTTCATTTAACCCATTAATACTTGATTTTCTCTTGTCTGTTCCTTCTGGATTTTATCTACTGGGTGAAGGAAGTACATTGATTGTCCCTTGTCACAGCTAACTTTTCTCCTCCTATATCTGGACATGGGGAGTCACTGGATTTTTTTTAAGCAGGGAAATGGCATGCTCTTGTATATTAGGGCAATGAATATGGCAGAAGGAGATTCAGAGAGACCAGCTAAGAGTCTGTTGTATAATCTGGACCATGGTGGTATCAAAGGAAAGAGAAAGGAGAGACCAGATTCAAGAAAGAGTACAGAACTAGAATTGATAGGGCTTACAGGCTCATGGAGAGGCTGTGGTAGCCGGCACTTTAATTTTATAGATGAAGGAACTGAGGCCCAATGGTTAAGTGACTTACCAAAGTCACACAGGCAATAAGTGTCAGAAGTGGTACTTGAACCTGGGTCCTCCGTTTCTATATCCTATGCCATTTCCCCTGTCCTGTCCTCCCTCTACTTGGCAATAGATTGGGTGGGGTTGGTAGTGGCGATGAATAGTTCCATTAACAGCAAAGAGAAAGTTAGAAGAAAGAGTGAGTGTTTGTTTGGGGGAAATTAATGCACCCAGCTTGTCACTGATTGAATTTGAGGTTTTAATAGAAATCTAGAAGACTTTTTTGTGCATCTCAAAATGGCTATGATGCCTCTCTATCTGGATGCCCTACCAACACCTCAAACTCATAATGCTTAAGACTACTCATCTTCCTGGTTTCCCTTCTTCTGTGAGAGGTACCCAGAGATAGCCATGCTCAAAACCTTGGGGTTACCTTTGATTCTTCCCTCTTCTTTGTCTCTATCTTTACAACAGCTCCCATTTCCTATACCTCTTCTCCATTCCTCTCACAGCTGGCCACGACTACCTGTTAGAGCAATCACAATAACCTCCTCAAAGCTCTTACTCATGCTGCTCTCCTCTCTCCAAGTCCTTCTTCACATTCTGCCAAGTTAATATTCTTCATGCACAGATCTGATCATGTCCCTTCCTAGCTCAAAACTCTTCTTTGGCATCATATTGCTTACCGAGGGTGTGTGAAATCTTTATCCTCACATTTAAGACCTATTAAAATCTGGTGTTCTGCCATCTTTCCATTTGATCACCCCCTTACTCTATGGTCCTCTGCTACCTACACAGGAGCATTTATCCTGTGACTATAATCTAAAAACTAAAAGTGACTTTGGGGATTATTTACTCATACCCCCTTATTTTATAGATAAGGAAACTGAGACCTTAAGAGGTGAGATGATGTCTTCCATTTTCCAACCTCTGTTTGTTCGCTCATAATTATTCCTGTTCCTTGAATGCTGTCCTTACTGTCTCTCCTTGTTGAATTCCTGCTAATCCTTTAAGTCCATGCCCAAAATCTCCTTCATGAAGCCCTCCTGGCTCCTCCCACCAGGCTGTAACATCTTTCTCCCCTGATTCCTGACACAGAATTTGGTGCATACTGCTTGCACTCTTATTGTGTTACATTTTGTGGTTGTATCACATTCTCCTACCAGGCAATGCTCAGGAGACTACAGACCTTATCTTCAGTCCCTGTTCTCTCCCAGCCCCTCACACATTGCTCTCTGTATAGTAGTAACACAATAATTGAAGGTGTCCAATAGGCAGTTGGAAACAAGGGGCTAGAAACATAGATCTGGAGCCTGGGAGAGATGTTGGGATGAGTGACGTGAATTTGGAAGTCATTGACAGGGAGGTGCCAGTTGTGGAAATGGATGGGATCACCAAGAGAGATCTGAGAAGGGGGCAGAGGATAAGTTTTAGGAAAACCTACATGTAAAGAATATCCACAATTTGGGGAAGTTTACACTCTGTGTTTGAGGTGCGGGTGGTGGGAGGAAGAGGGTGCAGCATCCGGCGATACACTATTTAGGAAGATTGGAGCTGTGTTCACTGTAGGGTGTATTTCTTTGTCATGGAAGAGTAGACAAAAATCTGGAATCAGAACCAGAAAGACATGAATTCAAATGCTCCTGCTGATACTTAGTGGATGTGTGATTCAGAGCAAGTCACACCTTGTTGATGTTTTAAGCATCTCAGTCTAAGACTATGGCTTGCCAAGAAGATGTCAGCCTTCATTGAGAGTTCCTCACCAGGAGCTCCTTATCCTAATAAAATCACAGATTCACTAATAATCCCCTGTATACTGTAGGAGGTGGAGAAGCATATGCTGGTGCCTTCATCATCATTCCTGGTGATTAGACACCTACCTACCATATAGGGCCCCAGGGCTTGGCCCTGGGTCTTCTGTCCCTGAAGGTTTTGTCCTTTTGTTGGGAAGACGCGACATAAGATGCAGGGGTAAAGTGTCCAATAAGAGACAAAGATCAGAAATGTTTCAAGAACTTAGTGGATAGAACAATCCTTCCCCACCTTCCACCTTGATTGAGAAACTGATCCTTAATAGAAGGGTAGAACTAAGGCAGGAAGTGTTGAGCAAATGTCTGGAGGTAGGAATGTGCATGTTACAGTTATGGAACCAGATAGAATAATTTGACCAGGTAGGTGGGGGACAAAAATTTTCAAGAGCCTTCAAGGACAGGCTAAGGAACTTAGGAGCTTATTAGGGCTAGGTGTCACGGTGAATAGAGCACCGGCCCTGAAGTCAGGAGGACCTGAGTTCAAATCCAGCCTCAGACACTTAACACTTACTAGCCATGTGACCTTGGGCAAGTCATTTAAACCCAATTGCCCTCCAAAAAAAGAGCTTATTAGGTAGATAACAGGGATCCCTTGAAGGTCTTTGAATGAGTAATGACTTGAGACTGGAAAGGGAACACCATTTGGAAGACTATTCAGGTACACTTGAAGCATCCCGATGAAAGCATTGACTAGAGTTATGGCAGGGGGAATAGAAAGGAATGGATTCAAGAAATTTTTCAAAGAATAAATCACCAGAGCTTGGTGACTGGCTACATGAAAGATGGGAGGAAATGAAGTGGGAAGAGCCAAAGATGCCTCATTCATTCAGCAGACATTTAGCATGTCCATCAGTATGGATACAAGTCCTCTGAGGAGAGAGAACTCACTATCTGGGTAGGATCAGGGGACAAGGGGGTATTTGAATAAGGCATGGAAGTAAGGAAGAGATTTCGGTAGACAGAGATGTGGAGGAGGGCGGCATCTGTTCCAAGCATGAGAAAAGACATAAACAAAAGCATTGAAGTGGGAGAGAGAGAAATGGAACAGAAACATAACCAAGTGTTGCTGTGCTTGAGCCAGAAACATGAAATTGTGGGTCCTCGCCCCATCCTAATGGCATACTGTGCTTGGGAGAATAGAAGAATATTTTACATGTTTTCTACATCCCTCAGCTTTGTGCACCCAAGGCATAAGCCTCAATTGCCTCACTCTTGGTATGGCTCTTGGTATGGCTCTAGGATGGAGAGTAGTCCAGTTTGACTGGAATGTAGAACCTGAGAAGAGGAGTAGTGGAAGGTAAGGCTGGCAAAGCATGTTTGAACCAGACTGTAGAAGACCTTTAATGCAACAAGAGTATATCCTTTATTTACTAGGCAATGGGGAACCATAGAAAACATTTGAATAAAGGAGCAGCACAATCAGAGTTCTGTATTAGAAAGATTCTTAAGAAAGCAAATGAATGAGGGTGGGTGAATAGAAGCAGGAAAATCAGTTAGGAGGGGATTAGAGGAGTCTAAGTGAGAAGAGCAATAACCAAGATTTTGAGCTTCAGTCAGGGGTTCTTAATCTTTCTTGAGCCATGATCCTTTGTTGGTCTGTTGAAATTTATCAACCCCTTCTCAGAATAATGTTTTTAAAGACATAAGATAAAATACATAGGATTACAAAGGAAACCAGTTATACTGAAATATAGTTATGAAAATATAAACCAAAGTTCACAGATCCCAAAATAGGTGACTAGGAAAATAGGTGTATCATCGACAAAGAAAGGGTAGAGGAATTGGTTTTGGAAAAAAGAAAATGAGCATGATTTTAGATGGCTTGACTTTGAGGTAACACCAGGGTATTCAGACTGTTGGAGAGAGGTCAGGGCTGGAGATGCCTATGTAGATGAAGCCATGGAAGTCAATAAGATCTGTGAGGAAAAGTATCTAAAAAGAGTTGCAGAAGATTTAGGGTTAAGCTTCTTAATATATTTATAATTAAGGGTTGGACTAAGGAAGTAGACATATTAAAAAGGTAGGAGATTTGTGGATCACAGGCTTAGAGCTGAATGGGACTGAAAAGACCCAATGTGAGGTTCTTAACCTTTTTTGTCATGGGTTCTTTTGGCAGTCCAGTGAAGCCTATAGACCCTTGCTCAGAAAAATGTTCTTAAATGCCTAAAATAAGATACACAGAATTACAATGGAGTCAAATCTAATGAAATAAAGATATAATATTTTTCCCATCCAAGGTCATGGACCCCCTGAAATCTATTGATGGATCCCTTGGGAATCATGGTCTCTAGGTATTCACCCTGATCTAGTTCAACACCCCCCCCCCCCACCAATGTTAATGGCATATAAGATCTTCCTGCCCATTAATAGACCTCACCTGGAGCCCATTAAGGGAGGCTTGCTTGTGGGAAGGCTTTCACACCATTTTGCTAATTTCTAATTAGGCACTGAGTCATGAGGGTTGCCTCTGAGAAGTGTATATATATTCTGGGTTGGTATTTTGCTTTGGGGGTTCACTTATGAGAAGGATCTTGTGATTCCCTGGTTGAAATTCTGAGTCGCTGTTTGTTCAGGGCTCCCTGACTGCTCATATGTAAAGGCTCTCTCAATCCAGGGTTGTATGTAAAGTATATAGCAATATTGCTTTGATTCAGGCAGTCAGAGCCCTGTCTGTTGGTCTTTATTTCTCTGCTTGTATTTTTCTCTGTTGGTATTTTTTCTGAAATTCAGGGTGCTGACTTTGCCTCTGAACTAATGAAAAGATTGTTGACCCCTTGAACCTTTCCTAGTAAAGCAGATCTAAGAACCTTTGCTAGTAGCCATCCTGGGTATGCCAGTGTGGTTGCTGCTACACTCCCTTACTTTATGGAGAACCGGGAGAGTCAGGGGAGACTGTACCAAGAGCCAAGGGAGGAGGGTGTGGCCAGTGGTGCAGGACATTGCTGAGAGGTCAAGAAGGATGAGGACTAACAAAGGGCATTGGATTTACCCATCAAGCCATTGGTGAGCTTGGAGTGAGCATTGGAACAATATATGGGGGTGGAGGGAGAGGTAGCTATACCCTCCTGTTCCGGGAAGAGTATGCATTGTGTAGTGATGGCTATACATTATTTTTAGGGATGCATTGTGACCTGGGAGAGGAGATATGCCATTGGTAAAAACTGTACCGAATGCTAGGGGGACATGTCTCCTTTGAGTGAGATACAGACTGTATAGACTGTGGTGAGAGCTATAAACACTAGATGGAGGGTATTTGCTGTGGGAATAGATTTAGGCTGCGAAGGCTATTAAACCAAAGGACCTTTCCGATTGATTTCCTCACAACTTACACCCTGCATGTCCACTTCTCCTTGAGTCCTACCTCTGCCTGCAGGGACCTGGCCTTTTCAGTTTCTCCCTCTCCCCACTCTGGGCTTAGTCACTGGCTGCCCCCACCCCCACCCCCATACCTGGAGTGTTCTCCTTCCTCATTTCTACCTCATGGCTTCCCTGGCTTTCTTCAAGTCCCATCTTCTAAAAGAAGATTTTCCCAGTCCCCCTTAATTCTAATGCCTTTTCTCTGTTGATTATATCCAATTTATGTATTTTGTCTGTCTGTATTTTGTACTGGTTTACATGTTGTCTCTCTTATTAGACACTGAGATCCTTGAGGGCAGGGACTGTTTTTGTTTCTTGGTATGTTCAGCACTTACCCAATTTCTGGCACATACATGTTTAATGACCAACTGTAGGAGGTAGGGAGAGATATGTACTATGTGTGGGGATGTGAACCCTGGGGGCCATGTATTGTAGGGTGTATTCTATAGGAAAGTACGGGCTGTGGGGTGAGAGCCCGTGCCATGCTGGGTGATACCCACTGTGCTACACTGCAGAGGATGTCTGCTCTATGGGAATGGGAGCACTGAGGGGGATGCCCCATGGAGAGGGGCATATGAGTTATGCTCTGGGTGGGGATGTGAATATTGTATAATGGTAGGGCTACATGCTGTGTGGGGCTGCATGCTGTGTGTATGTAAGTGTGTACCGTGTGTGTACGCAAACTATGTGTGAGAATGTGACCGCTGCATCTGGAGGGAGCAGGACAAGTGGGACACATGGATCCGTGAACACTGTTCTCTTTTCCCTTTGATCCCTCAAAGCCTACTACCCTGACCCCAGCCTCAAGCCAACCACCTCCTCCTTGTTTCAGGTTTTTCCTCAAGTTTTTCCTCAAATGCAACCAGAACTGCCTGAAGAATGCGGGCAACCCTAGAGACATGAGGCGCTTCCAGGTACCCACCCCCTCCCACTCCTGACCCAGTATTTCTTCCTTCCTCCCCCCTCACCACCCATGGCATCTGATGCAGTGAAGGTTGAGGGGTATGGTGGGGCCTGAAGAGAGCAGTGGCAAGGGACCAGAGTAAGGGGAGTTCTGAGCCTGGGGTGGAGGAGACAACTTACAAAATTATCTTGGTAACCCAGAATTTTAAAGTGATCCCAGTGTTGGACCTGGAGGCTCCCAGCCTCCTGTGCCCTGGGACTAAGCAGCTTGGCCCTCGAGGGGCACAACACTACCTCCGCTTCCTGTTAGTTTTTCTGTTCATAGCTCTATATTTCCTACCAGGATTGAGTGGTGGAGGCTTCCTCTCAGTCCCTAAGCCCTTCCTCCTCTTCCCCAAGACCTCAGAGGGCTGGGGACCTACCTCTGTCTCCCCTGGACTAAGACCTGAATGGACAGGGACCCCCCCCAGGAAAAGTGGCCCAGGGTGGGGTCCTCTCAGCCATTTCTCCAGGTCCTCCCCCATTCCCAAGATCCCTAGCCCTGAGGGAGCTCATGGCCTGTGGAGGTGGAGGGGGGTGTGAGTGGGGGTGGAGCAGCTCCTTCTCCCCTGGCTGCTGAGGCCTCATTAGGGCCCCACTTAAGGAGATGATAATTGTGACATTTTTACATGATTAACGACCCAGCTAATTTACATAGCGTGAGGCAGAGAGCAGCTGCCCGGTACCACCCTCCCCCCCCAACTCCCACCCCCCAGGGCGCTGAAGAGTTTAGGAGGGGAGCCCAGTTAGTGCCCCCCCTTTACCTTTCCAAAAGGTGGGGCCTGCCCACACCAGATCCACAGGGCTCCAGGCCAGCCCTGGTGAAGAAGCTGGGCCCCAGTGGCAAAGGTGGGGGTAGTGAGAGATCTGCCAGGCTAAGGAAGGAGACCCAGGGGCCTAGGTCTTGCTTCTTCCTGTTCATTCCTACCTTCCTTTCCTTGGAGCAGGAGCAGGGCTCCTTCTCCCTTTCCCCCTCCTCTGCCTCCTGGGCCCTGATCCCTGTTTGTGGGCCCAGGACCCCTTCCTCAGAGTCCCACTTCAGAGACCACCTGAGGGGTCTGAGGGGAGTGAAGGGTGACTGTGAAGATTTTGCCCCTACCCTCTGCACAGAGGACCAGACATGCCAATTTAAAAATACAAGTCCTCTTTCCCAATGACCTGGGCCATTTGAATTGTCCAACACTTAACCACAGCAAATGTGAAGTCCCTGTTTCTATGGCCAGAGAAGGGAGGAAAAGGATTCCCAGACCTGGGTTCAAGGTTAGCTATTGGGGTGGGGTGCATGAGCATCTGCACATCCTCTCCTGTTCCCCCTCAATCTGGTTGGTCACTTTGTCCACAGGACTGAAGGACTGAAGCCAGGGAGTACTCAGAACCCAGGGGAGATAAGAGGGACAGGGGCTCCTGCCCCCAGACAACTGTTCTATTCATGGAGATACCCAGGGTTCAAAGTTCTAGTTAGTCAGCTAGAAGGCTAGAGGGCCTGCGTTGGGGGTACATTTGGCTGGCCTCTTAGCTTGTCATCCTAACCTCAGGATGAGAAGACAGTGTTCCTGCCCTCTGGGAGTCCACATTTCTTGCCTAGCCCCCATTCCCATACCCATGAATGTGGCCTCACTCCTCCAGTCCTGGCCTGGCCCTATGTCCCCTGTGCAGGTGGTGGTTTCCACGACCGTGAGCGTGGATGGGCACGTGCTTGCTGTGTCTGACAACATGTTTGTTCACAACAACTCCAAGCATGGCCGCCGTGCCCGCCGCCTTGACCCTTCAGAAGGTCAGGATTCTGCCATTTGGCACCCTTCCCTTGGCCAACCATGCCCCCTTCTCCCCTCCCAGGGAGAGCCCTATCCTCCACTCTTTCAGACCTATTCATCCTTCTTTTTGTTAGTAGGCCCTGTTTTACCACTTACAATTAGCAACCTTCAACCCAGCTCCAGGCCCAGTCCTGTCCCCCAGGTGCAACCATTTGGAGTACCCTTCCCCTTCCTCCATTCTCCCCCCATATCATCCCAACTGGGAGCAGTCCTGCTCTTCCCTTTCCTCATGTTCCCATCCTGATCCCAATTCCCCTGACCCACAGCAGCCACCCCCTGCATCAAGGCCATCAGCCCCAGCGAGGGCTGGACCACAGGGGGAGCCACTGTCATCGTCATCGGGGACAACTTCTTCGATGGTCTCCAGGTCGTCTTTGGAACAATGCTGGTGTGGAGTGAGGTGTGGGGCTGTGGACAGGAGGGCTGGGGGCAAGACAGGACAGTTTGGGACTGAGGGTGGCCACCTGTGTATCAATGGGACAGTCAACAAGACTGATGCTTATTTCTATGAAGACTGAGGGGCACTGAGCCTCAAAACCAGAGTGGGCTCCAGTTCTGGATGGGGCTTCTCTCCTCTCCTCTCTCTACCTCTTATTCTTCCTCTCTTCTCACAGCTGATCACCCCGCACGCCATCCGGGTGCAGACCCCCCCAAGGCATATCCCCGGGGTGGTTGAAGTGACCCTATCCTACAAGTCCAAGCAGTTCTGCAAAGGGGCCCCTGGCCGCTTCGTCTACACGGGTAATGGACTGGGCTGCTCTTACCCTTGCTAATCGAGGCAGGTGGCATGCCCCCTTTCCCTGGGAAAGCAGAGTGGGTCAGAAGGGAAAGGAGTGTGTGCCATAAGGAGCCTATAGTGATCACACAGAACAATTACAGGTTCAGTCTCATATAACAGCCTGTGATCTTCTCCAAGGAAGTCACTCCTTTAGCTTTTCCGCTTGCTCTCACTATTACTCAGACATCTTCAGTTTTCCTGTTCCCCCCTCCCCCCCAAAAAAACCCTTCATTCACTTCCATCCCAAATACTCCAAGAAACAGTTGTCTCTCCTATTTTGAAAGATTCCTCTGTCTACCAGGCTTTGGTCCCATCCCAAGTCCATCTTTCTCTTGCAGAATTCCTTAGTCTCTCCCTCCTCTCTGGCTCTCTCCATTCAGTTTAGAAGCAAGAGTGAGTTTCACTTCCCTAGTTTTGAGAAAGTCAGCATTAAACCATGATATCCCGACCCCAACCCAGTGCCTAAGCCAGTGCCTGTACCTCTTCATAGTTGCATTTCTTGAACCTGAGGGCTCTCTTTGTCACCCTAAAAGTTTGTTTTCACCCTCATCATTCAATCAATGAACAAGCATTTATTTAGCACTCAGGAACTGAGCTTAAATAGCTGGGGGTGCAAAGAAAAGTGAAAACACAAATCAATCCCTGTCCTTGAGAAGCTTATAGTCTAATGAGAAAGACACCGTGGAAATATGAAGGCACATCCAAGGGACATACAGAGTAGAAGGAAGGTAGCCTTAGAGTTTACTTCTCCAAGGAAGAGCTCGGGCTCTAGCCAAGTCCAACGGCCCCTGACTTGCCCTCTTCTAATTCCTCTCAGTTGTCTTTGACATCATTCAGCATCCTCACACTCACTTCTGACACCCTAGCTTCTTCATTCTGATTCTTAGTGGAAAAAATACTGAATTTGGAGCCAGAGAATATGGGTTCCAAGTCATCTTTGCTGCTGTCACACTGCCTGTGTGACAGGTTGGACTACTGACCCCAAAGGTCCTTTCCACCCTAGATCAGTCATTCTGCATCTCTGGGCTGATTATTCCCAAATCTACCTGCCCTCGAGGAGCCTACAGTCAAATATAGGGACAAGACACCAAAAGAGATAGCCATTATATATAACAACCTGGCACCGACCATACATTAGAGAGGCAAGCCAAGTTACAATACAATATTGTACCAAGTTAACAATGCAAAGATCATCTTTTAAAAAATCCTCTTGATTCTTAGTCGGTGCCAAAATCCCATCCAGTTATGGTGTAAATGACAATTTAGTTATTTCCCCCTCCAAAAAAGGAAGTGCCCCTGCTCTTCTCCCAGCTCCCTCCCTTTTCTCACACAGTCTAAACCAGGTTCACTCCCTGCTCTCCTGGGGAGTGATCCAGGCTGGGCAGGGATTTTACCAGCTTCTACTGCTGCCTGACAGATTGGGGGCTGGGTAGAAGAGGCATTTTGGGGAAAACTTGACTGGTCCCTCCAGTTCTACCTGGTGGTGATGACCTGGGATGCTTGGAAGGAGGGGAGCACGACACTGTTTTCTGAGTATGAACGCTCTGTACAAGTATGAATACACACATTCTGTGAATATATTCTCTGTGCACTGAGCTGCCTGAGACTGCTTGCTTCGGGAGGCTAAAACCTTGAAGACTGGGAGGAGGGAGGGGACATCTTTTCCTGTCCCTTTAGGGATACTCCTCCCCCACACTGTTCTCCCCCCCACCTCCCCCAAGCTCTCAATGAGCCAACCATCGACTACGGCTTCCAGAGGCTGCAGAAAGTGATACCACGACATCCAGGAGACCCCGAGCGGCTTCCGAAGGTACAGGATAAGAGGGGCCAGGCCGCAGGGGACAGAGTGGGGCTGGGTTCGGGTTGTGTTTGGTATGGAAAGAGGCCTGAGGGGCGGAGAGGTGAGGACTCTTGTCTCTCTGCCCCATGGGATTGCACCTCCTTTGGGCTGACCCTCCCTCATCCATCCTCTCCCTAGGAAGTGCTATTGAAAAGGGCAGCTGACCTGGTGGAGGCTCTCTATGGGATGCCACATAGTAACCAGGTATTAACCCCACCTTCCAAGAACCCTCCAACTCCCGGGCTCCCCCCTCGTCCCATTCCCTTCTTCCCCCGGCTTTCTGACACAGTGGTAAGGGGGCTGGATTCGAATCAGCTTTCCTATTTGCTACCTGGGTGACCTCAGCAGGTGACTTTAACCCTGGGCCTCAGCTTCCTCATCTGTAAAGCTGACTTCCAAGGTATTCTGCAGCTCCAAATTTATCATTTATCCCTCTCCCAACTTGCTGGTTCCTTGTGTGTCCCCTTCCTCTCCTTCCCTTTTGTCATCCCTCCCAAGGGCTGGTAGGGGTCTAGGGGTTGGGGCCAGCCCTGCCCTTGCCTCCCTAGGATCTCATCATAAAGCGGGCAGCAGACATTGCAGAAGCGCTCTACAGTGTCCCACGCACCCCCTCCCAACTTGGCTCCCTGGCCCCAGGCCATCCCCACACAGCCATGATGGGCATCAACTCCTTTGGAAGCCAGCTAGCAGTCAACATTGGAGACTCCACCCAGGGGGCCGAACAAGGTGGGTCTGCCCTTCCTGTACTGTTCTCTACCCTGCTCACTCTTGTACCACTCTGTGTCCTGCCCCTCTTTCATCCCCCCATCTCCTATATACCCACCCTCTCCCCCTGTGCCCATTAATGCCCTTCTTCTAAGTCCCCCAGTGGACCCCACACTGACCTGTTCTCCCTGGCTAGGTTACTCCCGGAATACCAGCAGCGTGTCTCCTCGGGGCTACGTGCCTAGCTCCACCCCCCAGCAGAGCAGCTACAGCAGCATCACATCTAGCATCAACGGCTATGGGGCCACTGGCATGGCTGGCCTTGGGGTACCCAGCTCCCCCAGCTTCCTCAATGGCTCCACTGCAAATTCACCCTATGCTAGTGAGTTTCTATGGTGGGCAGGACTCGGGCATGGGAAGGTGGGTGCTACCAAGGTCTTAGTAGGCACTGCTCCCAGTCATCTGCAGAACAAGGGGGTTGAACTCAGTGACCTTTAAGGTTTCCCTTGGCTTGCTATGACTCTCTGCTATGGTGCCCTGTTGGGTGGGATGCTTTATCAAGCCAACCCTTGACGGATGACGGAGTCCTGGAGGCAATAGAAGGCTAGTTGTTGGGATAGTAGACCCCATCTGAGAAGTTCAATCTACCTTCCCTTCCTAGAGTTCTCCCACCCAACTCTTCCCAGTGACCCCATTAGTGCCTAAACCATTGTTCCAGCCTACATCAGCATGTTACATATACATACACACAATACGTATATACACATATACATACACACATGTATATACACACATATATGTATGGGCATACAATATATCCATTTCACCTTATGTATATATGTATGTGTATATATGCAATTCCCCCAGTGCCCATCCTACGAACTCAGAGAAAGGCAATTTCCCATGTCAGAGGTGAGTAGTTCAGTATTCAGAAGTATCTTTGTCTTCAGCTGCCCCATCACTGAAAACCACCAGCCTAAATCCTAGTGGTGGGAGAAGATCTCGGCTTTTGGGCATTTCTGAGCCCCAGGGCAAGGGTCAAGAGAGTCACTGCTCCAGGCAGGGTGTCACTGTAACTTCACCTTCTCCTCTCAAACCCTCTCAGCCCTTCTTCCTCTGCAGCCTCCCATACCCCCAAGATTCTGTCTTCTGCCCCCTCTGGAGGACTACAGGAGATCATATATTACACATTTCTAACAGCACCAAGATTCCCTCCTTGGACACCAATCCCATGCTGCTCCCTACTGCTGGAACTTTGTCTATCTCCTGTTTGCCTCTGGCTGCCTCTTCCTTTTTCTTTTTCTGATTCTTCCCTTACCCCAGACCTGCAGGACCTTTCTTTGCCTTCTGATCTTTTCCTTTAAGGCCTAGAGTTTCCTGGCTTTGTCATCCTGCACCCAGCACCACTGGCCCCTATGTGTAGACCATCAGCAGACTTTTCGCCTTCCCTCTCTTCCTCAGTCTTTCACTTCTCCCCCTCTCCCTCCCTCTTCCCTTCTCCCTCTCACTTTCCCCCTCCTCCTTTCTCTGCTGTACTTGTGGGATTCAGTTACCCCTGTGCTATGCAGCACACGCCGTGTTATGTTGTTTGTGGACAGTGCTTGGATGTTAGGAAATCTTTGCATGACTATTTGCCAACACTGATGTCCTCCTGCCTCCAGTTTACATCTGCATTTCTTACTAGAAAGCCTCAGGCCCCCTTTGCCTCTGAGGGCCTCTGGTTTCACCTCCCACCTGCTGGTTCTTGGTAAACCCCTTCCCACATCCCGTTCCCAGGCTTTTCATGGTGGCAGGAAAGATGGAAAACTTCTCTATTTCTTTCCACTTTCTGGTTGAGAGCAGAACCACAAGAGGGGAAACAATTTCCTTGTGGGCATTCCCAGGCCTCATCCTTCTGACACCCGCACATCTGGGAACTGGCTTTAGCCCTGTTTGCTCTGGTACACACAGGGCCAGGAAACCACTTGGGCTCAGTTAAGTCGCTGCCCAGAAGGATGACAGCCTGGCATTTATCCAGCATTTTAAGGCTGTCCTAAAGCTCTGCCCTCGAAACACGCATTCCCATGAGGTTCTATTATCATTTCACAATGGAAGAGACTGAGACTCAAAAGTGAACTTACTTGCTCAGGTTCCTCCCAGTTGTGAGTGTGGGAGATGGGATATGAACACTGGCCTCCTGGCTGCTGGTCCAGCCCCTGTCACTACACTGAGCTCTGGAAAAATGGCTCCTCCTGTCACTGTCAGGGGATTCTTCTTGATATCTAGCCTAAATCCATCCTGCCCTGGTTTGAACTCCTTTCAAGTGATTAAGTGGCTTCTCCTTGGACATCCTGGAGACTCCCATGGATCTACCTCTGTTATCTCTGTCCCATGCATAGAGCACCTACCTCTCATCATTCAGCCTTGGCTAGCATCCTGAAATCTCCCAGCCTAGACCTCTGGGAGACCCCTCCCCCCATGCTGCTAAGTGACCTAGGACTTCCTCTCAGAGGGGCATTGCCAGGACCAGGCTCTTCTAGTACAGGAGATATCCCCTCGGGCCTAAACCCTCCAGGTGTCTGGGACTGATTTCTCAAACTTACCCTCAACAAGTCCCTAGTATCACAGGAAAGGTGGTCTTCTTGCATTTCAAAGAGCCAGATGGCTCTGCTCAGTTTTCACTAGAGGCAGGCAACCATGAAACTTCTCATCTGGCTGACATCCCATTTACTGATATTTAGCTCTTACCTTCCCTTCACCCCCACTTGCCATTGGGCTCATCATCCACTCATCTCTCTGTTGCCTGGCTAATGCTGCCATCTTGGTCCCCTCCCCTGACTGCTTTCTTCTCATAGTGGCCACAGTGGTCCCAAGTAGAGCCTAGCTCTGGCCTCTTGGCCTCAGCCTGTAAATCTGTACCATTCTTGCTGAAGCTGCTAAGTGGTCACCAACTTTCTTTTGCTGAAGACTTAGCCCAGATTTTGCCTACCAAACCTGGATCAGACCCTAGTAACTAAAATCAGCAGGTGTCTGTGGGCCCCAGAAAGCCCCTGGAAGGTGTGAGAAGTCATAGACCCTTGCAACCCTTACTCCAGACTTCCCTCTTCATTCTAACCAAAACTTGCCATGGAATATGACACATGATGGACATTGGACCTGGCTTCCCAGCTAGGTCTTTCAGGGCCTCAGTGTTTGGAGGACTCTTCGGTGTGTATTGTTTCCAGGAGTAGACAGAGCTGGGGAAAATTTGTTAGCAGGTGAAAATTGCAAAATTCAGTTGGGTTCATTAAAACATTTATTAAGTACCTGCTGAATGCTAAGCACTATACTAGTCACTGGCAATAGAAACACAAACAGTCCCTGCCCTCAAGGAGCTTACATTCTATCAGTTAATAGTATGTATCTATAGAGGCTATGTCTGCGGGAAGGCAGATATAGCTCCATTATAAGGAAAAATTTCCTTACAATCAGCTGCTCTGAATGGAATGAGCTGCTTTGATAGTGAGTTCCCCATCATAGAAGGTATTGAAGTAGAGACTGAATCACCACTTATCTAGGACATTCTAGAAGGGATAGCGGTTCAGGTACAGGTTGAACTGGGTGACCTCTGGGCTCCCTTTCAATTGTGAGACTCCATAAAAAACTGTCTAGTGCTCCGACTCCTTTTGACCTCCATTTCCCTTCTCTGCTCTCCCTAAGCAAGGCCCCTTGATTTCAGATCAGGATCTTCCAAACCATCTCTAGCTGATTCTGCTCAGATATGAGATGGGAATCCTACACTCCTCTTCCTCTTTTGTACCAAAGCTACCCCTGGCCTGGATCCTGTAACCCTGACCTGGTCTGTTCTCCCTAGCCCTGACTTTTAGTCTCTTCTACCAACACTGAGCCCTAACCTCTAACCTTTGACCCCAGTTTTCTACCCTGCTTTGCATTATAGTTGATTGCCAAGGGGCTGGGTGAATGTTTTCTACTGGGCTAGGGAGACATAGAAAGGACAGGGGACAGGGATGGATGGAATAGAAGGAAAATGGATGGAGCCCATGGGGAAGTGAGAGACCATGAAGGCATGCAATGTGGACAATGGAGAGAAGCTGATGGGGACATAGGCCTTAGAGCATTTTCTGTTGAATCTGATTGGGAAAAGCTCAGCCATAGGGAGATTTGGGCAGCACTACCCATATCCCTTATGACCAGGAACTGCAGAAGATGGTTCTGAAGAAGGGGAAGAGTTGGGAGAAAGACCCCAATCCCTCAGGTCCCACCAAGTCCAAGGGTAAAAAACTCACTCTGCCCCACCCATCTCAGCCTTAGTGACTGGGCACCAACCAAGCTGATTCAAACCTCTGCTTGGCTGTAATCAATCTGGCATAATCCCATTGCTAACTACTTAATCCAGTCTAATGGATTGAGCCTCTACTGTGTGCAAAGCCCTGAATGATGAAAACAAGACAATCAGAAGAGTACAGGTGCCTGTCTAGTTGGTCAGTGGCCAATGGGCTTGACCGTGGACCCCAGCCTGTGCCATCTCAGGCAGATAGCCTGGCATATGCTCTCCTCCCTCCTTGTGATCATCTTCAGTGATTTCATCCCACCTGATCCAAGTGATATTTGAGAAGGATTATCCTGGCATCCCTGTAGAGGACTGACTAAACCTGGCATAAGCAGGAGGCAGTGAGACCAATTCAGAAGCTATTAATTTGCAGTAGTCCAGGAGTGAAGTAATGGGGCCTGGACAAGGCTGGCAACAAAGGGAAGAGAAATGAAGGGATGGAGGCGTGAAACACTGGAGGAAGGATCAGCGGGTCTTGGTGACTGATTGGATAGAAAAGATGGTGAAGCAGGAAGGGTCAAAAAGCCCAGAGATTCTGAAAAGGAAACCTGCTCTAGAGGAATAGGAGGGCCTTGTGAACAAAATCCTGCCTACGAAGGCTCAAATGGTTCCAATAAGGGAAAAAGGTGTGAGGGAGCTGTCTAAATCCATCACTGTGACTGCACAGGGTGGTAATCCAATGAATTCAGATTTTAAAAGGTCCTGAAGTGAACACAGCACTGTACTTGGAATCAGGAAGACCTATGTTCAAATTCTGCCTTCAACATAATCTGACCTCAGCCAAATCACTTAACCTTTCTGTGATTCAGTTTCCTCATCTTTAGAAAGAAGGGGCTAAATTTTATATTCTCTTCCATCTATGATCTGATAAAATGGAATTGAGGCTGCAAAGCCAAGGATGAAGGTGAAAGAGTCATGGTCTTATGAGAACAGCTCCAAGAAAATCAAAAGGCTGGATTAAGTTGAGATTTGGGGGAGCAAAAATGCTTCAGGGAACATGTTTTAAAGCAACTTTGGATGACCAGTGAAGACATAGCCCTAGCAAATGGGGTGAAGACAGATGATAGAAAAGAGAAGACAGAATTACTCCACTCTTACTTGACTTCTGCATTCTCTGCCAAGGAGAATGATTTTCAGAACATAAAGGATAGGAACAAAGTGGGTCAAAGAGAAATTAAATCCAGATAACAGAGGAAATAGTGAGGCCGTACGTACCTCTCTACCCTCAACTTGTTCAATTCACCAGGATGAATTATAATAATCAGGTCTGTAAGGTACTTCATGGGATCTCTTTGATCACATGTGGTGATATCAGTATAGGGAAATGCTGGTAAATGTTTAACAGGCTCTCTTGGAGGGAAATGTGCCACCACACACACACTTTTAAATTGAATCTGTATTGTTAATATTTTCTGCCATTGCTTTTCTTTTGTTGTTCTTTTTTAGTTGTATCTAGATGACTTTGTGACCCTATTTGGGGTTTTCTTGGCAGAGATACTGGAGTGTTTTGCCATTTCCTTCTCCAGCTCATTTTACAGATGAGGAAACTGAGGCAAAGGGGGTTAAGTGACTTGCCCAGGGTCACACAGCTAGTAAGTATCTGAGGCCAGATTTGGACTCAGGAAGATGAGTCTTCCTGACTCCAGGACTCTATCCCCTCTGCCACCTAGCTGCCCAAGATACTGTCATTTCAAAAATATCTGAAAGACCACAAAGTGAAATACCAGAGAACTGGAGAAGGGCAAAGATAGTCTGATATTTTTTAAAAAGGGGAAAAGTTGAGTCCAATAAACCATGAGCTGGTGACCCAGCAGTTGATTCTTAGTAAAATTTGTATTAGAATGTCATATTATCTTCGTTGAATAATTCATGAATTATTCATGAAAAGGGCAGCTCTGATCTGACAAGTCAGCATGGATTTGTTAAGAAGAATTCCTGGCCAACTAAAGTCGTTATCTTCTTTGACTAGACCGGTGTATTTGGAGGATGTTGTCGAAAGCAATTTACCTGGATTTTAGTATTTGACAGTTTCTCAAGATAACCTTGTGGACCAGGTTAGAGAAATGCAAAATTGTACAGATTCATAACTAGCTAAATCCAGAGTTTGGCTAAATGACTTGCTGTTAACCAGGAGGGAAGTCACTAGAGCTATGCCTCAGGACTCCTTTTCTGTTTTAAATTTTCATCAGTGACTTAGAGGAAGTGGGTAACCTGTTCTTTCAAGTTTTCAGATAGCTTGCAGCTGAAAGGGAATTACCCCATTGGGTAACTTAATTAGGATCCAGAAAGGGTTGGCTGAATACAAGAAAATGAAGTTTAATTGGAATAACTGTAAAATCTTGCACTTAGGGTTCACAAAATCATCTGTCCAAATACAGCATTCAATTCATCAATCATTTATTAAGTGCCTATTATATACAAGGAGCAATACCATAAAATGGTATCTGCCGTAGAGGACTATATATATATATATATATATTCTTCTGGGAGAAAGGGAGGGAATATACTAGGGGGTCCATATGTGGTTTTCTAGGTCCTTAAGTACAGCATTTTGATTGAATCCAAATTTTACAGAACAAATTTGTAAAATTTGGATTCAGTCCACAGGCCACACTTAAGGACTTAGAAAGCCACATGTGGCCTTAAGGCCACAGGTTCCCCACCCCTGCAATATACCATGTACTTAGATAAGAAAGAAGATGGTAATTTGAGACCTCAGAGATCACCAACAACTGGGGACCGGGAAAGCTTCAAAGAAAAGGTGGTATCTCTTCTTAAAAAAGAGACAGAGGGGAAGAAATATCTTCCAGGGATAGGAGATGGTTTGTATGAACACAGAGGCAGATGACATCTCAGATATTTGGGGGAAGTTAGCATTCCAGTATGGTTAGAACACTGAGTGCACAAAGAGGACAGTGAGATGAGGTTGGAGCTTAATTGTACAGTAAATTAAATGCTGAGGAGATTGTATTTTTTCACAGATGCAGGAGGGAGCAATTGAAGATTTTTTTTTTTAGCAGAGGATGGGCAGGAATGAAGGAAGCAGCATTTTAAGTAAGCTCTCGGGATACAAATCCAAAAGTGGAGACAGTCCTGCTCTCAGAGAGCTGGCATTCTAAGGAGGAGGGAACAACTGTTTATAAAGGAGTGGTAGCCAGGGAGCTATATTTTGGTTTGGAGAGTTACGGGATAGTGAGTGGACCAGAATGGTGTAAACTGGGATGCCCTTTCTAGTAGCATCGCTGGTTTTAATTATGATTCCAGAATGGGAAAGAGGTGGTGGTGAAACTGCCTATAACATAGGGTGACAGCTAGAGCCACTTGGACAGAGAGGGCCTCGCCAATCAGGATATGGTCAGATCTATGCCTCGGGAAGATTATTTAGGCAGTTGTTTAGAGGGTGGAGTAGAGAGGAGACTGGAAGCAGGGAGACCTATTGGATTTCTCCAGTAGTCCCAGATTAGATTGGAAGAGGGTCTGAAGGATGGTGGCCATGTAAGTGGAGAGTGAGGAATATGTCAAGTATGATTCCAAGGTTACAAACCTTGGTGACAAAGAAGAAGGAAGCAAAAACACTGAAGTTTGGAGGATGGGAGGTGTGTGCATGTGTGTGCGTGTGTGTGTGTGTGCGCGTGTGAGATGGGCTCTGTTTGCACAGGTTGAGTTGGTGCTTCAAGCAGAGCTTCCAGGTGGAGACGTCTAGCATACAGTTGGCTGAAGGGGAAAAGTGTGGCTAAACATTTTCGAGTGAAAAAGCCCTGGGGACTTGAGTGCGTCAGCAGTGGGATGTTGCAGCCAGTGAAGCAGATAGGACTGCTTAGAGAGAAGGAGAATCCAGGATGAGAGAGGCGAGAGTGTGGCCACTGAAATCTGCACAAGGCAGACTGGGGGACTTCTGGGACACTGTGCCCAGCTCTGGGTGTGTCACCTTTGGAGAAAGACATTGATAAAGCAAAGAATATACAGAGGAGCCCTGGAATGGGGAGGGATCTCAGAGCCATGTCTGAAGTTCAAGGGAAGGCAGCAGCCGCATTTAGCCTGAAGAAAAGGCTGTGAGGGAGATTGGAGTGCTGCCTTCAGATATCTGCAGGGCTGTCCTCGGGGAAAGGGTCTGGACATGTTCTGGTTAGGTCTAGAGGGGCCAAACTGGAACGGGGGAGAGGTCATCTAGATGGGAAGATTTCTGTGGACTCTAAGGGAGAATGGCCTAGAAATTGCAGTTGTTCTGAGAGTGGCCTGCCTTGGCATGTGGTAACCAGAAGTAGGGGCTGGCCGAGGTGACTCCTGAGGCTCTTGGAATGCTAAGCTTTCATGATTCTTCCCTGACTCTTGACTCTGCCATCCCTAACCTGTGATATGTGAGCTGCTCAGAATCCTGTTAGTGCCTAAGCCCAACAACTACCCTGTCTGGTGCCACCTTCTGATTATTCCTTTACCCCAAGCTTCTCTGTTTTTTAAAGCCAATGTTCACATGGGCCAGATCCCTGATCCTGATTCCAACCCTGACCTCACCCTGAGCCCAACCCTGCTTCAGATCAGGCCCTAGGAAAGCATCCTGTTCTGGCTTAACCCCCTTCCTGGGAAGGCTTCGGCTACTCTAGACCTCACCAGTCTGGATCACTCTTGTGTCCCTCTGGACTCAGGCCTATCTATGATATTGCAGTCCCTCAGCAGGGCGAGGTTCCTGCAGCCTCTTCCACCCCAAGCTGCTCTTGTCAACAAATGAAGGCCAAATCACTAATCCCACCATGTGCCCTGCAGTTGTTAGAGGAGCCTGACTGCTGAGATGATCAGCTGGGCCTAAGGAGACTCATGAGATCAGGCTAGGAAAGCAGGGTTCTTCCAGGCCTTGCCATACTCTAGAAAGTTCATTTCATTCAAGAATGCTCAGCTGTCCCCCTGCCTCAGTCTAGGCCAGAAGCCAGAGCGGTGCAGAGCTTTCCTCCCCGCTACCCACCCCAGGCAGGGCTACCTCAGAGGGAGGGTGGCCGCAGCAGGTGCCCAGCAGACTCCCGCCCTGGACACTCTCTATAGTGCTGTTTCCCTGTTGTTTCTCCTGCGTCACTCCTGCTCCCTATCCCTACCCCGGAGTCATGCCCTCCAGCCCTCCCCTGGCTGCAGCTTCCTCCATCTCCCTTCCGGCCGCTGCCCCCACCACCAGCGTCTTCTCCTTCTCGCCGGTCAACATGATCTCTGCCGTCAAGCAGAAGAGCGCCTTCGCTCCTGTGGTTCGCCCGCCTGGTTCCCCGCCCCCTGCCTGCACCAGCACTAATGGCAGTGCCCTGCAAGGTGAGTCAGTTACCACTCCACCAGAAAGGTATCCATGGTGGAGAAAAAGCTGAGCTAGCTGAGGGTGTTGACTGGCAGTTCTCAACTGAAGAAGGCCTTGGCAGTGAACCAGGCCCCAAGGGTGGGTCCAGGGTCCTCCTAGCCCTCTGAAAACGTGGCCACCAGCTGGCTGCCACTGGGAAAGTCGGCTGGGCCCGGGGTCCTACCTCCCCCACCTTCTCTCTCCGTAGCATGTTCTTGCACCACCAAGCAGATAGGGGTAGAGTGCCTAAATATGATAGTGGAATGAAAGAATGAATGCACGTTGACCCGCTGGTTGGCTTTCTAAACAGCGGGTCCTTATTGACTCTTGCAGCTTCTCAGAGTTGACAGGTGGCTGTCTTGAAGGTCAGCTCCCAGGGCCTAGGGGGAAGGAGGTGCTCCACTTGGGTTATCTATGGCCAGGGTGAGCACAACCCAGAAAACAGCCCTCCGTCCTAGCTAGAGAAGACCTTGGATTGTACTCCTCTTGAGCTTGGTCTTGATAGGATGAAGAGCTGGAAAAGCCAACCTTAGCTGTGATGACCTTTGAGTGACCATCGTGGGTGCACTGGGGCATCAGCAAAACAAACTAATATCAGGGTTAGGCAAGCACCTCAAGAGTGGGGTACCCTCCCTGGTGGTCTGGGTGTGAGAGAATAATGCCAGCTCACACCCTCTTCTCATATGGATAGCCTTTACACTTCAAAGCGCTTTCCCAGACATGAGTTCAGTTTAAGCCTCACAAGCCCTCGGTGATGGGTCAGCTCCTCCCCAAGAAGCAGCAGGGGTGGGGCAGTGGAAAGGGACTTGGAGCAGAAGCCTTGGCTTTATATCTCAGCTCTGACACTGTGGCTGGGTTCGAGTTCTCTCATTTCATTCATTCTCAGTTGGACTAACCATTGGAGATAAGACCTACCTCACAGGGTTGTTGTGAGGAAAGCACTTTGTAAACCTTAAAGCAGTATAGAAATGGGGGTGATTACTAGTATAAAGTGATGGGCTGTGAAGACAAAGGGGGAAACAGATGTGATTCAGCATCTGGATTCCACCCACAATCTTGAAACATCTGGCACTTGTGTAACAGTGGGGGAGCGAGGCTCAAGGCTGAATAGAAGGGGAGTCCTTGTCATCTGCTGTCAGCCTGGGACTGGGCACAGAGGGTCCCCTGGGAGCTCAGTCCTGGAGCCCGAGCCACTGATGCTTGTTCACAATGATGGGACCCAGGCGAAGGATCAGAGAATCTGTTCAATCCGATCCACAGATGACAGTGAGCTGAGGAGGCAGGGGCAGAAACAATTCAATTCAACAAACATTTAGGAATGTTTGCAAAAGGCCCTAGCTACCATAGACCATGAGGAGATTTGCCAATGCCCGGAGAATGTCAGAGAGAAGCTGGGTCAGAGCTGGGAGGAAGGCTCCAGAGTTAAGAGTGCACACAGGTGGAAAGGCCTGAGGTTAAGCTGTGGGGTCACAGATGTTCCACAGGAGTGCAGCAGGGCCAAAGGAACAGGGGAATTAAAAAAAAAAAGCTAGGAAGCCTTCCTTGGCCTCAACCACAGGCTTTTAAAGACCCCGTGTCTGACTGTTATCTTCACATGTAGGATGTGAAGAGAGAGCAGAAGCCAAGAGAGATGAGCAGAAATGTTAAATACTTCACTGAACAGGACCCCAGGGGATCCTGGCAGGAGAACAGGCTGGGGCTCAGTATTTCTGACTTTTACTGTATCTCAGGGTAAATGAGAAGAGGTTGTGTTAGACACAAGGAATGACAAGTTGGAGCATATGTGAGGTTGAGTTTTGAATGCTAGGCTCCTCACCCGTGTTTACCTTGGGGATGGGGTGGGCGGTTTTCTATGGGATCACCCTCACCAGACCCCTTCAAGCCCAGTTTGGTGGTTTCCAGCCTGGGAAAGCTGCAGGTTCCTTGATGCCCATAGCCTGAGTGAGCCAGGCCTCTGCATGCCAGGGGTGGGGAGGACCCAGAGAAAACCCTGCCCCAAGGGCCCTGATGGTGAGGCCAGGTGGCCTGTGGGAAAAACACCTCCAGGGCTCATGGAAAGTCTCCCTGCCCTAGCAGGACTAGGTCTGGCTAGTGCCTGTCCCCACCTTGGTCCTGACTGGTTTCATTCCTGGTGATGGCAGGACAGTGAACATTGGGGGAGGGAGGGATAGGAATCATGGTGGTAGTGGGGGGGACAGCTTTTAGCTGCTGCTCCCTCTGGCCACTCATCTTGCCCTTCTCCATCTCTCCTTCCTGCCTTTCCCTTTCCCTCCCTCCTGGATCCCTGCTGTGACTCCCTGCTTCTCTCCCTGCCCATCGGTGCTTCACTCCTCTGTCCTCTGCTTGCCCCCCTCCATCCTCCTCCTTCTGGACACAGACCCAGCTTTTGAGGACTCGGACAAGTTCCATTCCCCCCCTGGGGCCCTACAGGGACTGGCCTACTCCTAAGCACAGTATGTGTCCTGCGGCCCAGCCTGGAGGGCCCCCCTCTGTCTCCGTCTTTGTTGCTGTCCCTGTCTCTGTTCTCTCCTCTGTCCTTGGAGCCTGGCACTGTCTTCCAGAGATTGTCGGTTGTGAGGCACCCTCCTGCAAAGGTTGAGGACTGGCCGGGGTGGGGGCAGGGGCTAAGGTTCTCTTGTGCTGTCCCCCAATGTCCTGGCCATCCAGCCAGCCTAGTGTCCTGCCCATCCCCTCCCCTCTCTCCCAGCTGGAACTGAGCCAAGAACACAAAGTGGATGATCTGCTCGGGGAGGTGAGGAGGGGGGAGGAGTGGAGCTATAGGAGGACCCCTTGCTTTCTTGGACTTTTCTCTCCCTCTCCCTAGCCATGTCTGGACTCCTCATCCCCCCCATGTGAGGCCTGCACAAAGACAACCACCTAGCCATTGGATACAGATCCTGGGGACAGGCAGGCTGGCCTGGGATGAACTGCAGAGGACTTCCTGCTGGCAGTGGGAGAGACGCCGCCTCCCGTGCTTTGGGACCCTGGGCTCTATCCTTCCACAACCCTTTTCTCTTCTCCCCTCCACTCTCAGGACTGGCCACAGGAGGCTTCTCTTTTCACAGCACCATTTTAACTTGGGTGTATGTTAATGTATGTATGTGGGTGTGTATGTACATATGTATGTGTGTGTGTGCTCTAGGGGGGACTGATCCCCCCATCCTTTTCCCATTATAAGCTTGGGGTGGGAGGGAGGTCCTGGGGATGGGGTGGGGTGGGGCAGGGGTTCGGGTGAAAGGTCCTGCCCTCTAGAATGCTCAGGGAAGATGATCTGGTGTCTATGGAGCACTGCCTTCCACTCCCTGGGAGGATTCACCACCCTGCCCTTGCCTGATGCCTCCAACACGTCTGGCCTAGCCAACTTCTCCTGGGGAGGGGGGGCATGTGCAGAAAAACCCCAGATTTTTCTGGCTCTGCCTGCCTGCTTCTGGTTGGGAGGTAAAGACTTGGGGAAGGGATTGGGCCAAGAGTCACAGGAGATAGGGGTAGGTACTGGGGTAGAAATGACAGGTCAGGGGAAGGTGGGGGTGGGGAGGGTAATGGGCGAAGACCCCAGCTCCCCCACAGGGCTCAGCTTTGAGGCAGGAGTAGGAGCATTATTGTAGGACCAATCTGTCTGACTCCATTTCCCAGGCCTGTGGCCCAGCAAGCATCCTCCTTCTGGCTTCCCCCTCAAGGCCAACCCCACTTCACGCACAATGCTGGTTTCCTGGCTTCTCCCATCAGGGACCAAGTCAAGGTTCCAGATTCTTCCTCCTGAGTTCTGGGAAAGGCCACCAGCAACTCTAGATTTGTCCCTTTAGGCCCATGGAACAAGCTCCTAGGAAATGTGGGGCAACCCACCCAATTCTGAACCTATGCCCTTTTCTTACCTCCCCCATCCCCATCCTTGGGACTCCTAGAGTACATCCCCTTGTAGCAGGCTCTGGCCTCCAGCCTGGAGGCCTGCCTTCTTCCCCTTCCCCGCCTTCCCCGCCTTCCCTAGGGCTGCTCCCATTGTCTCTGTCTCAGACTGTCTCTTCTCCTGGTGGCCCTTCCTTCTCTCCAGCCCACCCCTCATCTCCCAAGGGCCTGTCCTGCCCTCCCCCTTTCCCTGGCTGGCAGCCCAGAGTCTGGCTTTGGTCATTTGGTCCTGGAGGGGGTTTGGGAGAAATGAAACAATAAATGGAGATGCTGATGCCCCTTCTGCCTCCAGTTCATGCCTTCCATAGATCATGGGCCCCCAGAGACAGAAACACCTGGTCCCTGTTTCTTTTGTTGGCCATTTCCTGACCCTTCCTCACAGCTCTACCAAAGCCAAGAGTCTTTGGGTTGGGGATGGAAGGCCTCTTTTCCCTCAGGGTTCTGGGCTGTTTTGTTTACTGGGGTGTTTTTTTTTTTTTTTTTAACATCAATGCATCCCTGACTTCTGGGTAGTTGGAGATCCAGAGTTCTCTTTGCTGCCATTTTTTCTCCTGGCTCAGACTGGGTTCCCTCCCCCATGTGGAGCAAGCCTCACCAAAGTGCTCAGCCAGGCAGGGAGGCCAGGGCAGCAGATAGCCTTGGGGAGATGAAGGCCATTTGTAATTATGGGAGAGGTCTGTAGGGCCCGAGCACATTCCTTGGCCCCTTCAAGGCTGGGACAGCTGGGACATCTGGGCAAAGGCCTCAAGGACCACACTGTTATCTGTTTATCCCCCCTTTTTTCCTTACCCCACAACCAATTACCTGTGCAAGTGGGGTGACAGGATATGCTTCCAGATTTCCAATAGTAAGGTGAAAGGCAAAGAAATGATCGGTTGGTAAATATTTTACAGCATGCTGCCAGTACAGGAAGCTGGTTTTGAATTGAACTTAGTCTACTTTATAAAGTACTTTCAGGTTTATAAAGCACTTTACATAGACTATCTTCTGGATTCTCCTACCAATCCTGGGACACAGGTACCATTATTATATTAATTTCATTTTTTCTAATTTATTTTAGTTTACAACATTCCTATCAAAACAAGCCCCAAGATAGTGGGCAATCTGATATGGGCTCTACATATACATTCATATTAAACATATTTTCACATTAGTCATGTTTTAAAGAAGAATCAGAACCAATGTAATGAACCACAAGAAAAAAGAAACAAAACAAAAAAGAGACAGCATTTACTCATTTTAGAAGCAAGCAAAATGAATGGGGCAGACCAGTTAAATGATTCACCCAGGGTCACACAGCTGGTGTCTGAGGCAGGATTTGAACTCAGATCTTCTGGACCCCAAATCCAGCACTGTATTCACAAAGCCACCTGTCAGCATGTTTCTAAGGGGCAAAAGTACAAGGTATCCCAAAAGTCTGAGTGCAGGTGTAAATTAGTTTAGTTCTCTGCCCAAGCTGAGTCAGGAAAAGAAGGGAAACATGGAGGAGGATCATTGGCAGCACCCAGGGTGACCAAAGAGGGAAAGAGGGAAGGGACTACACAAAATGTTGCCCCTGGCCCCAATCACACCGAAGGCATGAAAGAGGAGTGGAGGCCGTCTTCCTCTGTTGTCTCTGGCTCTGGGAGGGAGGGCTCTGCAATTTGGAGCATACAGCCCATTATGCAAAGCCAACAGTTTGGGGAAACAAACCCCTACAGTTTGGGAGCTGCTAGGGAAGGTGAGAGCCAGGGTAGGTCTGCCATCTGTGCTGGGAGACACCTAGGGAGAGTCAGAGACTTTGAGATACAGAGAGAAACAGGGACAGGAGGAAGGGGCCCAAACTACTGACACAGGGCTGATGGCCAGGAGCCATCTGAACCCCCTCCCCTGGCTAACTGCCCTCAGAGCAGGGCCTGCTGGCTAGAGTGGCTAGCCATGCCCCCAGACAGGAGAGATATCAGAGCAGATGAGTACCACTCCTGTTGGAGGAGATGGAACAGAAAATAGAAAGACCTTGGCTAAAGAGGAGAAAGGAGCCCAGCCCCAGGGTCTCAGACTCCATAGTCAGCTTCCCAGGGCACCAAGTCTTTTTTGAATCAACTGGATCTTTGCCCTCAGCTCCAGGGCTTTCATTTTCTGCCCCTTTCTCAATTTCTCTATTGGCTGAGCCCTCCTCTAGGCCTTCTGCCCCTCTTGGTCCCTGAGCCTGCCTGGCTCAGAGACCCTTCCTACATGGTACGGCCTACCAATACTGCTGTCCTCCTGGAACCCAAGCAAGGTCACAGCCAATCTTCCATTTCCCCTCCCTCATCACCACATACTCCAGTCCACAAAAAGCATTTCCTAGGGTTTATTTACAAGGAAAAAGAAAATTATAGCTTCAGGAAATCATGCACTAGGAAAAGGCTCCATACTGAACAGCCTTTTCTAGAGCTCCCATAAGGGTCGCTCTTTAGTGGTCCAAGTAAGATTAGCCTTCCTATCAAAACACACATGTCAAATTTGGGTCGAGTGCCCTCCTTCTCAGGTCCTAAGGGCCTGCCAGGTGAGCTTATGGATCTCCATTTCCTACACTACCTCCCATGACTATCACAATGCTACCATCACAAAAGCTGGAATAAACAGACAGGCTTACTTCACAGATACTCCCTCCCTAGTCTGTACTCCTATGTCCCTTCTCCTGACCTGCTCCCTGACAGTTTCCCAGGATCACCCAGGGGCTCAACGTGCACCCCACCCAGAGTCACTGGAGCCTTGGCCAACAGCAGACATGGGTCAAGGACAAGGCCAGGAACTCAGAGGCCTACTGAACTCCAGCCCCATCCCAGGCCCATAAAGGGACCCTGTAAAGGGATCTAAAGGTCAGCTCAATAGAGATTGCCAGGGCTGCCCATGAAGGGAGAGATCCCTATGAATAGGGAAGGCAAGACTCCCTGATTAGCTCAGAGGATGCCCAATATTTCTGAATGGGTCAAAGAGCTATGTCCATCAGACCAAATCTGGCGAAAACTTGCAGTCTTCTAGGAGACAAACCTAAGTGCTCATTCTGTCTTGGCTGAGATGGGGAGGGGAGCAGGTGACCTCTGGGAAGAACCCCTGCCCCAGGCTCAGGCTGCTCAGTCTGGGCTGGGGAATCTGCTTATCTATGATTCACCCCCATCTATTATTCCAGAGTCTGTTCTCTAAAAAATAAATCATAGGAAATGCCTAGTTTGCCAGGAGGACCCAGCCACAGGAGAGAGAAGGGGAAAAGGGTAGAGAAGTCAGAATCAGGCACCAGGAGATGGCAGCAGCCAGGGATGATAAATGACCATGGTACTGAGCAGAGGGTCTGCTCTGGCATCAGCTCACATCCCATTATGTCTGCACCCCAGCACCCAGAACAGTGGCTGGCACAGGATGAGTGCTTGCCGACTGACTTACAAGGAACTCTGGAGAGGGTAGGTCTAATTCCTCTCATTCTGACAAAGGCTCAGTGGGGTGAGCTGTCTTATGAAACGTCATAATCCTCAGTGCAACAAGAACCTAAGAAATGCCCTCTGTGTGCAGAGGCCCCTCACCACTGTCAGGGTCATAATGCCCACAATGCACCCTGCTCCAGATTCCACACTCTTTCCACTGCATCGGGGGCCCTTTGTCAGGCCGCCTTCTGGCCAGAGAGGATGAGACCCACAGATCAGAAGAGCTTAGCAGGGAAAGAAAGCCCTGAGCAGTGGTCCTCGAGATGACTCTAAGGGAGGGTCCTTGCGAAGAGGTTCCACTGTGAAACTTAAGGCCCAAGGCTGGGTGCTTCACAGGTCAGGTCTATCAGCTTAGATGGGTCAGGGAGGGTGAAGTGGGCACACCCAGATCCATCATCTCTAAGAGAAGGGAGGTACCATATGCCCACTTTCCGTTTCTAATAATCTTCTGAAAAGTCTCCAACAGAGAGAGACAGAGCTGAACAGGGTGGGGAATAATTTTATTTTCTTAGGCCCTGTCCACACCCTAATCCAAGAAGTATTCATTCAATGTCTGCTAGTTACAGGATCAGCCTGCCTAGCCCCAGAATCCAAGAACTAGGAAAAAGCTGAGAGGGCAACCCCTTTATGAGCTGGAATTCTGCCCCATCCCCCCACCCACTTAACTCCTCTGACAAGTGATCATTCAGCCTCCACCTCGAGCCCCTCAGCAATGCCCTCCCAAGAAAGCCCATTCCACTTGGGGGCAGCTCTGCTAGGTTCTTTCAGCCAAACCTCATATGGCCTGGTGACCAGCCCAGTTGCCATGCAGATGGCTGGAAGCCCTTTATGTCCTCTTTCAGAAGCCACATGGAGCAGAACGCCCCCTCCAGCTCCCTACGGTTTCTCAGCTCAGGCCCCTGAAAGTTGTTCCCAGGAAACCCATCTGAGTCTGATCCTTACCCATTACCACCCTGCCCCCACAAGCATCCTCCCACCTCACAGCTCCAGTGCCTGCCCACCACAGGCTCACCAACCATGTCTCTAGGCT
This sequence comes from Gymnobelideus leadbeateri, assembly GCA_011680675.1. Taxonomy (NCBI): domain Eukaryota; kingdom Metazoa; phylum Chordata; class Mammalia; order Diprotodontia; family Petauridae; genus Gymnobelideus; species Gymnobelideus leadbeateri. The sequence goes on along the minus strand of WOXC01005865.1, from coordinate 462,497 downwards.
GCTGAGTTGCCATAAGGACCCCCATCCCCAGCAGCCCCAGTACAGAGGCCTCTCTGGACTGGCAGATGGAGGCTCAGTCCCTTGGCTGACAAGCAGAAGCTTACTCCTCATCTGCTGGGCTGTGTGCTTCTGTGTTGTTGCCAGTCAGGGCATAGCAGTAGCGAGTGACAGGGAGGTCAGCCAGAAATCCACTAAGTGTAGGCTGTAGGCATGCAGGGCCTGGCTGGAAGCCAAGGCTGGAGAAGAGCCTCTGGGCAGGTCTATGGAGCATATGTGTGTCCAGCACCACAAGCCGGCAGCCAGGGTAGCCATGGGCAAAGGCCAGCACAGCCTGGCATAGGGCCCTGCCCACCCCGTGACCCCGATGCTCTTGGCTCACAGCCAGAGACCTCAGCTCCAACTCCCCATCTCCACTTTTCCCAATCCCTGACACACCCACCATACCCACCACATTGCCGTCTGTGTCCTCAGCCACCCAGAATCTAATGTCAGTGGCCTCTGGAGCCCCTAGATCAAGGTTCATGTTTTGGTGGGCATACAGAGCCCAAACATGGGCCAATGCGGGGCGTCCAACAGCCAGGAGCAGCGCCAGGACCAGCAAGGGCAACAAGAGGGAGTGGGAGGAGGCTGCCAGAAGAGCAAAGCCACATCCTAGTAGCAGCAGGAACCATGGCCGCCACAGCATCCGGGCCCCAAGGGCTGAACCGAGTTCTGCTGCCACCACTGCCAAGAGTTCACGAAGGGCAGCCTCATCCCCTGGGGCCATGGGCCGAACCTGTGCCCGAAGACGCCTATCACCATCAGCGAGGTCTGTGGCCCTGGCCTCCATCCCTCCGTCCAAGCCTGCAGGGGTGAAAGGGACCAGAAGAGGGCTAGGTCGTGTTATGCCCAGAGATCCCCAATGTTCACCATACCCCAAAATCAGGGCACTGAGTTGGAGTCCCAGCTTCCCTTTCAGACTGGCAATAGGAAGCTAAGGGGCCTGCTGCAGGGCAAACACACTGTAGGACTCAGAAGGTCTCATGTCTCTGGTGAGATTGATAAACTTTTACCTGTTCCTGTTTCGAATGAAATGTCCCCTTCTTTTTTTCATTCGTGGGAGTGTGAAAAGCGGCTGAGTAAGGCCAAGATGAGGACAGATGAGGCTGGGGCACCCTCTGAAATCAAAAAGTCCTGATGGCATGAAGAAGGTGGCTCTAGACAAGGTAATGACTTCCAGACCAGCAATCAGGGTCCTCCCTCCATGCAGAGACTAGAGTTAGATAGTATGAGTCAGGAAATCAGGAGGGCCAATCTGGCCTGGGCAGTGCCTCCCGCCTCCCACCTCTCCTCTGGACTCCCTACAACCTCTCATCTGGGCCACTGGAAGAGAGCTTCCCAATTCCACCACCTTCCACACAGCTGCCAACATCTGCTTCCTGAGCATCCCTGGCCCCAAATCTTCAGGAACTCCCCCTGCCCCACTTCGGCCTGGCACTGAATCCTCCTAGGGTTGGTTTGGCCCTCTTTGGTCAGCTTTATTTCAAGACTCCACTCTCTGGGCAGACACATGGCTCCCCACAGCCAACACCCCACCTGCTTGTATTAGGATCCAGAATGTCCTGAGCTCTGCTCTGGCCCCTTCCTTGGTTTTCTCCATGACTCACCCCCCTCCCCAATTGTTAGTGCATCCTCTCCCACATCCTATGTCTTTATTTGTAAACAGGACAAGGACAGTTCCATTTGGGTTTCTGTATCCCAAGCACTAGTGGTCCCTCAATAGCTGTTGAATGAACTGGGGATTTACTTCTGAAATAACATCCCCTCTTCTCTCACAAATAATACTGATAGAAAAACAGATCTGGTATTTTACATGCATTATGATGTGAGGGAAAGACTCCAACCTTGAGGTCAGAAGGTCTGAGTTCGAATCTGAACTCTGCCACTTACTGTCTGTGTGATCCTGGATAAGTCACAACTTCCATAGGCTTCCTCATATGCAAAAAGAGAGAGCTGCCCCAGAGGACCCCCAGCATTTCCTTCAGCTCCACATCTCTCAGCTTAGGACCTGGTCTGAATAAGCCCAGAAAAGGAGACTGAGCCCAGAGAGAGGAGGGGGGCAGCCCACCCCGGGGTGCCTGGGGCTATCTCCTTGAGAAGCTTGGCCCACCAATTAATCCTCCCCAGGTAGTGCTTCCTTTCCTTCTGTCTAGAAACATGTGCAGGTCTTCCTTATCCTAAAACCAAACACAGCAACCAAACTAAAACAAATCCTTCCTTTGACCTTCAAGCTATCCTCATCAATGCTCAATCAATGCTCATTTATTATTAGCCAGAGATTGCTAAGCACTGGGGATAGAAGAAAAATAAGGAACAGTTCTTTCCCTCAAGAAGCTCACATTCTAACTTGTAAAACATGCAAATCAGACCACACAAGAGAAAGTTCTAGTATACGAAAGGAACCTAGTCCCTGGGGACACTCAGAAAGGAAGGAAGCCAGAGATTCTCCAAGTCAGAGGCTGCATGAGGCAGTGTTCCAGGGATAGGGAACAGTCGGTGCAAAGCCCCAGAGTCAGGAAATGAAGGGTCATACATATGTGAGAAGGAGCAAGGAAGCCGATCTAGTACACTGAGGGGAACAGAGTGGAAAGAAAGGGGGCCAAGTTGGGAAGAGCTGAACAAAGGACTTTTTACTGGATCCTGGAGGCAAAAGAGGCCCACTGGAGTTTAGTGAGTGGGGGTGTTGTGGAGAGGAGGGGTGACACGGTGAGACATGTGTTTTAAGAAAATCACTTTGGTAGCTGAGTGGAAAATGGATTAGAGTGCAGAGAGATTTGGGTCACAAAAAACAATTAGAAGCTATAGGCTAGGATCAAACTGAAATTGAAACAGGGCCACTAACCCAGGCCTGCAGAACAGGCAGCTGGCCAATGGATTTCAGGTAGCCCAAGAAAAATGTAGGGTTGCCACTATACACTTTCCTGTTTGTCATGAGACTCCGGCAACCAACCATCATAAGTCTGTCTCTAGTCTAACCTAACTGTGGCCCAAAGAAGTTTGGCCTATTTTAATTTTGGCCCCTACCTACTACAAGTTGTGCAAGTCTGCACTAAACCACACATAAGGATCCCTGTGGCCTTGAGATTGCCTTAATTTTAAAATATGTTATCCGTATTTCATTGTCTTTGTGTTTATTTTGTTAAATATTTTCTGATTATATTTTAATCTGATTTGGGTGGTGGTACTCACAAGAGCTGCCCATGTGTCTGACACTCTGGTTTAGGTAGTGATGAGGGCCTGAGCTAGAGGGGCAGCTGTGTGTGTGTATGGAGAGAAGGGGACATTTCCTAGAGGTGTGGTAGAGAAAGAAATGATGGGATCCGGCAAGCGATTGGATATGTAGGGTGAAGGAGAGAGAAGACCTTACAAATGTGGGTGCCCAGAAGGATGGTGATGACCTAGAACAGTAATGGGAAACTCAGAAGGGGGATGGTTTGGGGGGACAGATAAGGAGACAGAAGTTCTGTTTGGGGCTTGTTGAGCTGGAGATGTCTGCAGCTTCAAATGTCCACCAGGCAATCAGTGATGCTAGACTGGAGCTCAGGAGAGAGATCTGGGATAGAGAAGTAGATCTGGGAATCATCTGCATAACTGATGAGATCACCAAATGAGAGGGAAGAGAGAGGAGTGCACCAGAGAGAGCTGAAAAGGACACACACAGAGAGTGTGATATAGATGAAGAGAGAGCAAAAGAGACAAAAAAGCAGCCAGAGGAGAATGTAGTCAAGGCCAAAGGCTGCACTCTACATAGCTCCTAGTTCCTCTCTTTTACTGAGAAGATCCTAGAAAGTCACCTGGACTTGATACCAACACTTTTTGTTCATTGTGTCACCACCCACTCATTTGCTCCTCATTTGGCTCAGAGTGAATGGAAAGAGCAATTATTTCTCTTTTGGCCAGAGAGCGCCATGGTCTTCCCCTCCAGATTGACTTTTTTTGGACTAGATAAAAGAAGCCATTCTTTGCCTCATTTCTTACCTTTGCCTTAATCACTGAATGATCAAACTGAGACCTGGGAAAGACCTTAGCTTAAAAAGGCCGAGGCATCCCACTACATCCCAGGCCATCTCTAATCATCCTGATCAATATCTTGCCACTGGACCCAGATGACTCTGCACAGTATTCCCTCACTTAAATCCAATTCACCTTCTTGATGTTATGATTCTCTTCAAGAATAAAGGACATACAGGGCAGAGTGGTGGCACAGTGAAGAGAGTACCAGCTCTGGAGTCAGGAGAACCTGAGTTCTAATCTGCGCTCAGACACTTAATACTTACCAGCTGTGTGACCTTGGGCAAGTCATTTAACCCCAATTGCCCTGCCCTCCCCCCCCTGCAAAAGAAAAAAAGAACGAAGGACAAATGACAGCCTCCACCTCTAAGGTAATTGCTTTAAAATCACCAGGGATCTCCTAATCTACAAATTTAATGACCCTGTCCTCATTGTCTTAGACGTTTCTGCAGCATATGACTTTGAAAACTGACTACCCACTCCTAGACCTCCCTCCCAGATTATTTGGCTCTTTGGCAGAATCATCCTTGAACCTAGGTAAACCCCTAAGTTCAGGCTTCAGTCTTCTTCCACTGTGGCGCTGAAGGTAAGTGGCAGAGTCCAGGAAATATTCTTCTTTCATCCCCAGATTCCCCATCACTGCCGTCCCCCAGCTGCAATGATCGGCTCTTTCCCTGGCCGTGCACGCAGTGCTGATCTCTCCTCTGACCTGACTCATCTCCATCTGACCTGACTCTGGGGGAAGCTAAAGCTCCCCGTGGGTAGCCCTGGGGACATCCCACCCCGAAGTCCCCTTCTTCTCTCCAAGCCCCACCTTCCTGCCGCTTCCTGCCCTAGGACTGGCGGGACCCAGAGGGCTGGCACTAGTGGCCCCCGTCCCCCAGGAAGGCCGTCTCCAGTGAGCCCCCCACTTCTGGAAGCGCAGATGACCTTCGGTCCAGGAGGGGATGTTCCTTCCCCCAGAGCTCACCGGCTGCCCTGGCCCCGCCCTTCCTCCCCAGGTGCCCGACGGCCCCGCCCAGTGGGCTCAAGGCGGCCCATTCCCTCCTCCCAACTCCAGCTCCCTCCCAAGGACCGTGCCCCGGCCCCATCCTGGGACGTCCTGCATGGATGGACTGGACGAGGGAGCTACAGCAGGTTCTGGAGCGGGCTCCCCCTCCCGAGCCCACCCAGTCTGCGCACCTCTCTGCGGGAGGCTGAGGTTGAGGCCCAGGCCCTGACGCGTGCTTAGAGATCCGCGTAGGGGAGTGAGGAGAGGTCTCTCTCTTCTCTAGCCGGGCCAGATTCTTTGGACCGCCCACTGCGGGACCCCAGGCCGCGACCCGCCGAGGCACCCCCACCCCCACCCCCCGGGTGCCCACCTGGCTCTAGCTTCGGGGCTGAGCTCCAACCGCCGCTCCTTCCGGGACCACCCGGCGGGGCTCACGTGATCCACCGCCGCCGGCGCCGCCGGAGACCGCCGATTGGATAGCCCCGAGGGAGGCCCGCCCCCTCCTCGGCCAATAGGGAGAGCAATAGAAAGGGGTGGGGTCACGCTCTCTGCCCTCCCGGGCGCCCACGTGGGTGAAGGCTGGGAGCCTGGGTTCTCTAAGGGCTCGGCGTTCCCTCCCCGCGTTCGGAGCCGAAGCATCCCCTAAGCGTCCAGCCTAGATCACACCGTCCTAGATGTGCGTGCACGGTGTGCAATTCAGTTGTGAAGGTCTCTTCGCGACCCCTGGACCATAGCATGCCTATGCTGTCCTTAGAACTTTCTTGGAAACTTTATTAGAACTGCAGTGGTTTTGGTGAATTAAGGCAAACAGGGTTAAGTGACTTGCCCAGGGTCACACAGCTAGTATCTGAGGCTGGATTTTAAATCAGGTCTCCCTGACTCCAGGCCCAAGGCTCAATCTCCTGTGCCACCTAGCTGCCCCCAAATAGTAGTTGCTGTGTGCCAGGCAGTGGGCAAAGTGCTCTACAGTTATGTCATTTGATCAGTCCCTGGTCTTGCGCCCCTAAACATCCTGTCCTTCCCCTTCTCTCTCCTTTCCTTTTGTATGTTGTCTCCCCTTCAGATTGAAACCCACTTGAAGGCGGGGATTGTCTTTCTTTATATTAATTGTATCCCTGTCCCCTGGCACAGTACCTGGAACATAGCAGGTGCTTAATAAATGTTTATTGAATTGGATTGGATCCTCACAACAAGGCTGGGAGGTAGGCACTATTATTATCTAATTGACTGGTTGATTCTGGAATCATCTAGCCACCTACCACAAATACACATACATCTAGGGACAGGGAGCTCACTACCTGTGGAGAGAACTCCTTACTTGTGTTGTTCAAGGTTGCATTATTGGGCACCTCAGAATGTTGTTGTTCATCTTAGAGTGTTACAACTTTATAGAATTGCAGAATTTGAGAGCTGAAAGACATCTGAAGTCACCTAATCCAACTGTTACTTCTGCACTAACCCCTTCTGTAACATCCAGCTTTCTCTTGAAGAACTCTGAGAAACTCACCACCTCCTGAGAAATCCATTTCACTTTCCTTCTCTCTAATAAGTTTTCTCTCACATCAAACCTAAATCTTAATCTCTTTGATATCCACCCATCAGCCTTAGTTCTGTCTTCTGGGACCAAACAGAATAAAACTAATCTCTTTTCCATGAGATAGTCCCTGGAATACTTGTTACCAAAGAGATATCTCCTCCAGTTTAAATATCCACTATTCCTTTCAGATACTTGCTCATATGACACAGGAATCTTGGAGACTATCTAGACCAGCCCTTCTCATTTTACAGAGGAGGAAACCAAGGTCCAGAGAGGTTAGATGACTTGGCAGATATTACAGAGGAAGTAACTGGCAGAAACAGGATTCAAACCCACATCCTCTGTTTCCAAATCCAAGATTCTTTGTACTATAAGAACATTAACTTGTCTGCCTTCCTCTGGATAATCTCCAGTTTATCCATGTCCTTGTCTCTCTCTCTCTTTTTTTTTTTTTGAGGGGGGAAGGCAAGGCAATTGGGGTTAAGCAACTTGCCCAAGGTCACACAACAATATCCTTCTCAAAAATGCCCTAGAATTGAACACTAAATTACAGACCAGGGTGGAATGGTAGAGAACAATCTCCTCCTTAGTCTTCAACCCTATAAATCTCTTTATGCAGCCTAAGACTGAATAAGCTTTGTTTTCCTTCTATCATATTTTATCCTATTGACTCATATGGAGCTTGTAACCCACTAAAACCCCCAAATATTTTTCAGATGAGTGATTATCTAGCCATGTTTTCCCCCATCTTGTACTTGTAAAGGTCATCTTTAAAAAAAAAAATCCTCGGGGCGGCTAGGTGGCGCAGTAAGAGCGCCGGCCTCGGAGTTGGGATGACCTGAGATCGAAACCGGCCTCAGAAAATGAGCACCCACACATATATCATGACTAGCCGTGTAACCTTGAGCAAGTTACTTAACCCCAATTGCTTTAAAAAAAAATCCTAAGTGTAAGACTGCATTTATCCCTATTAAATTTCATCTTAGATTCAGCACAATGTTATAACATATCAAGGTTTTGTTCTGTTTTGGTTTTGGAATGTGACATCCAGCAAGTTAGCTATCTATCCTAGCCTTGTTATCTCAAAATTTAGTAAGCATACCATCTATCCCTATATCAAGGTCCATGAAAAAAACGTCAGAGGGCACAAGATCATATGGGTCCTTTAGGCACCCCATTAGGAACTTTCTTCTAAGAAGCTGATGTGCAACTCTAGCTGGTGCTGATGTATTACTTTTTCATTTTGGGGTGGAGGGAGGGGAGCTGAAGGAGACTGAATGATCATCGAAGTTGCCACAGAGGGAGAAAACCATGCATTAGGTTAGAGGGGATGGAATTTATGCATGAGCACATCAGTCTAGGGTTCTCTTTTTCTTTCATTGTCAGTGACAGATGTCCTGGTTACCAGGCTGGGAATGGGGAGTAAAGAGCTGGGGAGGGTTCCCGCTTTCAGTCGTATACAACTCTTCATGATCTTATTTGGGGGTTTTTTGGCAGAGGTATTGGAGTGGTTTACCATGTCCTTTTCCCAGCTCATTTTACAGAAGAAGAAACTGAGGGAGACAGCATTAAGTGACTTGCCCAGGGTCACACAGCTAGTAATCATCTGAGCAGATTTGAACTCAGGGAGATGAACTGTCTTGACCCCAGACTGGGTGCTCTGTGAACTATGTTGCCACCTATCTGCCTTTTGGATCAGGAAGTCTAGGTTAAGACAACCCAAGACTGTCAGTGACTTGGATTGTAGGAAGAAACATAACCAGTACCATGGGGCCAAGCTGAGACTCTGGAGCCCACGTAAGGAAGAGAGAAGGTCCCAAGTACTTGAGTGTGTCAGCTATCTTAAACCTTGGTGGTTTGGTGAGCCAAAAGTAGGGCAACCTCTCTTTTTCCGTGCTTTCATTGTCTTTTTTTACACTCCATGACCTGAATCTGGAGTCCTGGATATACATACCTTTTCCTCATTCCCCAAGCTGCGGGTGAATGAGATTCAGGAATCTCATGCCTGAAGATATAGGAACAGAAGTGGAAAGAATTCAGGGAATGGCTAGGAGTGGAAGGCTCCATGTAGAAACACTTAATGTTTTTGCTTTCATTTTTTCTACATTTGATAAACAATGTAGGCACAATACGTTCAATGCCCGTTTCCCTGTGAATGTGGAGTTTTTTCAGATAGAAAGAGAAGGCCCTAGGGAGGTCACATTGATGTCAAAGATGGATAATTACTGCTGCCTGAGGAAGCAGCACCATGAGAGTGGAGATTAGAGTAAGAGATGGCAGAGGAAACTGAGTACAAGGAACCTGGGTCCTGGGGAGCAACCAATCAGGGCCCAGAGGGGAGTGATGAGTCTGGACTGGGTAGCCAAAGTAAGCAGCTTCCCAAAACATCATTGACTGGTTTGAAGGTTGGAAGATGGATTTGCCTCTGACCCAATGGAACATAGGTCCCCAACCCAATTCTTCAAGATTTACCCAAAGCTTAAAAGCATAATGGTGGCAATTGAGTTAATGTGTGATTAAATTTATCGTGCATTGTCTGCAAAGGTCTTACATTTTAAACTCTAGACCATGTGGAAGAAAACCAGAGCCAAGACACCATGGGATGAAGGGATGAAGATTGTGAAAAAGCCCTTGAGTATTGGTGTTCAATCAACTGTCTTTCATCCTACTGTGATCAGGTGTGTGTGTGTGTGTGTGTGTGTGTGTGTGTGTGTGTGTGTGTGTGTGTGTGTGTGTGGAGTGCACTGGGGAAAACTTCCTATACCTGGTCACACTAGCTACCAACCTATACATGAGGCCATCTTTTCTCCATTCTTATTAAAGAATTAGTAAACGTCTCAGAAATGAATCAGTGATCACAAGTATCCAGTATGGCTTCACTAAGAAGAAGTCATGCAGACTAACCTTATTTTCTTTTTTGATGGAGTTCCTTAACTGAAAGATCAGTGTTATGCTGCAAATACTATTCACCTAGATTGTAGCAAGGAATTTCATAAATTTCGTTGTGATAATCTTACAGATAAGATGAAGATTCATGGACCATATAATAGCATGACTGCATGACCTTGGAACTGGATGAATGACTGGACCCAAAGAGTTGTCAATGTCATCTTGGAAGGAGGTCTCCAATGGAGTCTCCCAAATCATTGCACTTTTAGCAAACCAGATGACCCCTTGTGTGGGGATTCTTAATCAGGTTTAAGTTGGACTAGATGATCACTGAGTTTCCTTTTAACTCTGAAATTCTGTAATTCTATGAAATGTTCTTGATGAAGTCATATAGGCTTTTGTGATCACTGCTTCCTTTTCCACATAGTCACCAGCCATCCCTTCAATAATCAATGCTAGAATTTTCCCAGCAAAGTCAAAGCTCATTGCCCTATAATTTGCAGACTTTATTCTTTTCTTTTTAAAAAATCATCTATTTTCCTTTTATCATTGCACAGAACTTCATTAATTATCCATAGCATTTCAAAAATCACTTTTTATGATCACATCTGCTAATTCCTTCTGTACTCCATGCTGTACAGACAGGTAATGTAGTGTGCTGGCTCTGTAGTCAGAAGACCTGTTCAAATCCTACCTCTGATACTACCTTTGTGACCTTGAGCAAGTCACTTGATTTTTCTTGGCTTCTGTTTCCTCTGTAAAATGAAGGGTTGGACCAGATGGCCTCTGAGGTCCTTTCCAGCTCTAAATCTGTGATTGGCAAAGACGGGTCATCTGGACCAATGACTTGAGCTCATAAAAGGGTTCTTTCACTATATGCCTACTTATCCTGGGCACCAATGCCATATTAACCTTTTTTATAGCCCAAAGATCATTCTTCTTGGCAGAGAAAACAGGCAAAAGGGGAATAAATTTGTTCTGTCTTTTCACTCTTATCTGTTCTCATCCCATCCTATTTACCCCAAGCCCTAGCTCTTCTTTGATTCCCATCTTTCCCCCAATATATCTAAAAATACCTTTTACCTCCTCATCCTTTCTTTTCATCCTCACCCTTATCTCCTGTTGAGCTTTACTTCTCCTGATACCCTTACCCTAACATGTCATAACTTTATTCATCTACTATTACCTGCTCTTCATTCCACCTTCTGTCTTTTTTAACCTAAATTAGTTGACATGGTCCCAGTGCATTTGCAATGGTATCTTTTGATAGTTCCCACTTTTCTTCCTCATCAGAGAAGACAATAGTGAAGCAGTTTGTATAGTGAGAGAAGAGTTGTCAGAGAGAAGGGAATCAGGCAAGGTCTGAGTTCGAATCCCATCTTTGATCATTCGAGTTATGTTGCTATGGGTTTTGATTTACTCATATGTTTAAAAGGGGATAATAATTTCATAGTATTTATCTGGTAGGGTTCTTGCAAAGATCAAATGAGGTAAAGTATGCAAATCACTTTGCAAACCTTGACATATCATGTTAATTATTGTTCTCTTTGTGTCTTCTAAATTTCATTCCTGAGAATGAAATTCTCAGGATGAGAATTCTTGAGCTGATTTCCCAAAGTAAAATTTTAAGCCATGGGATACTCTTTATACTTTCTCTGAACCCTTTGAAATTTGTTCTCCCAGAATCAAAGGTTCACGTCAGACTAATGCTTAGGTTTCTACTCTATCACAGATTCTAAGATGGAGTAATCACTTCCCCACAAGGTTTCCATCTTCACATCTGCAACTAATGTAAATGAGAATCAGGTCCAAAATAGAAATTTACACCACAATATTTTAAAAGATGAAGTAATCCACAAATGAAATTAAGAAATTATTAGCGTTTCTGTTTTTGGCAGAGAAAAAGAGAAACGGGGTGGCTAGGTTTCACAGTAAATAGAGCACTGACCCTGGAGTCAGGAGGACCTGAGTTCAAATTTGGCCTCAAACACTTAACACAAAAACTAGCCATGTGACCTTGGGCAAGTCACTTAACCCCAATTGCCGTCCAAAAAGCAAGAGGGAGACAGAGAGAGAGAGAGAGAGAGAGAGAGAGAGAGAGAGAGAGAGAGAGAGAGAGAGAAATAGAGGAGAGACATAGAGAATGAGAATACCATAAAAAAAAAATAAAGAATTTATCAGTTGCCCTTCTTTTGAGGGAGAGAGAGACAGAGACATACACACACAGAGAGAGAGAAAAAGAGAAAGAGAAGAGGAGAGAAGAAAGGAGAGGAGAGGAGAGGAGAGGAGAGAGAGAGAGAGAGAGAGAGAGAGAGAGAGAGAGAGAGAGAGAGAGAGAGAAAGGGAGAGAGAGAGAGAGATGAAATTTCCTATCAGTACTAACTATATCATGTCTCTCTGCTAGGCTTGTGATCTGTTTCCTGAGCTCCCCATCTATTTCCTCTTTCTATCATTTCTCTGCATTATACACACTAGGATGGGGAGGAACAAGCCATGAAGTCTATCTTTTCAATATTACAAAACCTGAGGAGCTGAGGCTTGGTGGAGGGCGATCTATAATTTTTTTTTTCCCTGAGATATTTGTAAAGCAGCACAATTCTTGGCATGTAGTAGGTCTAATAAATGTCTTTTCCCTTTCCTGGTACTATAAGTCATGTAGACTACAGGAGTCCTTGATGACAGTTGAACCAAGAGAAGAAAAACAGTTTTTCTTGATTATTTATGTGCTTTTTTTGTTTGCTGTCAAGTTAAAGTTTTAATGTCTTGTTAGTCCAAGTGATGGCAGCTGAGGTGTTTCCCCCACCCTTTTTTCTTGTGGATACCTAGACTTGAGCCAAATGGAGAAATCCTAGGGAGGGGCATGAGTTCTAAAGACTGGTTACTGAGGAATCCTCATAGTTGAACTTGGACTTTGTGAGTCCAGAGTTCTGGTAATTGATTACAGGTTACATTGTGCATTGTTCTTTTTCAAATGTATGTATATAACAAATATATATATATATATGTATATAACACATGCATATGCAATAAGAAAAAAAATTTGTTACTGAATTCAAGGCACTTTTTAATCATTATTCATTTTCTTAATCAGTAGGTACTAATACAACTACTATCAGGTAGATAAAGCCACAACTTTTTTGTTTTAAAAGGGGGATATTTTCATATGTAATAGATTCTAGATCACAGATTTGGTGAGTTTAGGGACATCTAGTGTGGGAGTGAGGAATTTCCTTTGATCCACAGGTCTAATGACTTTCCCCTGATGTGTTATTTCTGAGTCTGTTTGTTCTTTCCTTTCATAAATAAACCCTAAGAAGCACATTCATATGGCTTGGTATGCTGACCAGGAGAAAAGAAATGGGGCTGGGAAACCATCCTAGGACATCCAGTGAGAGGAGCAGTGACAGAAGGGGTAAAGTAATTAGGGATCAAGCATAGAAGGTCTGAACCTATGGAATGGGGATGGGCGTGGGTTGAGAGGGTTCTGGTCCTTAGGCTGGGATCTAGGGATCAAGATTTAGAGTAGTGAAAGATGAAATCTCTAGGACTGGGGGACAAGGATGTCCTGGACTAGCCTGAGTCTTTGTTCTGGGAGTTGGGGGCTTCACAGCTTACTCCCACATAGCTCATAGTCTACTAGGGATCAAGAACACAGAAAAAACTGAACCTGATCCATGCATATAAGAAATACTGACAAAGTTATGGAATTGAGAAAAATTCAAAATCATTTCGTGATATTCCAGACAAAGACAGTGAGGGAGGGCATTGTGGGATGAGGTACAGTTTGAGCAAAGGTAGGAAGGCTGGAAAGCACAGGGTGTGTTCAATGAGCAGAAGGAAGTCCCCCCTTTTTTTCTTTTTTACTTTGTTTTGTTTAGAGCTTAAAGTGTAATTTACTACAGTGAGATATTCACAGTGCTCAGTTACAGTCCAGAATTGGGTTTAGAATTGTGGTTTCTTCCTTAATACGTAATCCCCAGGTCAGTTTGGTTCTTTCTCAGACCCCTGATTGTTGACAAAAGCAAAGTCTTTTAATAACTTGAAAAGACTGGATCAATGTAATGACCAACAGTAATTCCTGAGAACTGGTCCTCCTCACCTTCTGACAAGTGGTGCCAGCTTCAAGATGTGGAATGAAACATACATTTCTGAACTTGGCCAAACAAATGTTTGGCTCAACTATGCTGTTTGTTACAATGGTTTTGTTTTTCTTCTAAATCGGGTCAGGAGGGTGGGAAAGAACAGAAAGTAAGTGCTTGTTAATTGAAAAGTAAAAGTAAAGACAAATGTAAGGTCTTTGGGGGCTGATTTTCCAGAAACAATCCCTGAGGGTGAGGCTAAAACAAGAATAATCCAGTTTGGCAGGTCCAAAGAGTATTGAACAATATGTAAATGATAATAATGTGGGTTAAACCTGGAAAAGTTGATTGGAACCAGACAAAGGGGGCCACACAGCACATTCTGCATTCCCTGCCTAGAGAAGCAGAATTTCAATGCTTCCTCTTACACTTAAAGCTGTGTGACTTTAGGCAAGAAATTACTTAACTTCTTAGCCTCCATTTCCTCATCTGTAAAATGGGGATAATAATAGCATTTAGCCACTGGGTTGTGGAGAGGATTTATCTTTAACATATGTAAGCCTTTGACTATTGTTTAGAAGGCCAAGAGAGCCACTGAAGGATTTTAGAGCAGGAGAGTGAAGTAACCAGATCTGTGCAAAAAGATGAACAGGACGCATGAGAAGGGTGAAAGGTCCTCCGACGTTGTCTGAACCAAATCACTAAGCTTGAACCCCATCCCTACATCTGGCGGCACTATCATCGTTTTCTGTGTCTGTATCTTAGCTTCCTACTAAGCTCTGAGCCCCATGAGGACACACCTCTGTCTCCTATACAAATGTTCCCCTAGCCCTGCCCAGGGCCCTGTCCACTACAGGTGCGGAACAAATCTGAAATGAATGAAAAATGAATGAATGAGTGAGTGAATGAATGAATGAATGAATGAGGTTGACGAGAGTAGCTGGGAAGGCTTAAGCCACAGACACTGACACACGCGGTGGAGACATGAAGGCTTTAATACAGGTCCTGCCTGTGAGAGCCCCCAGGTCAGCGTCCTGTGCCACCTGCCCGCACCCTACGGCCCCGCAGGCGGTCCAGCCGCCGCCTTAGGTCGGGAGGCACTTTAGCACCTGCTGCCAGGAGCTCTCGAAGCCTCTGCTTGGGCGTCTTGGTGAGACGGAAATGGCAGGGAGTGGGACCCTCCTCGAAAGTCACCCGGCAGGGCTTGGTGGCCGAGTGGTATCCCTCTGCGCTGGCCGTCACCATGTAATCCCCGGGGGTTAGCATCCGCCAGTAGTCCCCGCCTGGGGCTGGGGAGGAGGACAGAGGCGTATAAGATTGTAGAGCTGAAATAGTTCATGACTGCCCAAACTACCCCTCTCTCCCTACTCAGACACCTTTGACATCCCCCTCTGACACACCCAGAGTCCTATCTACCCTCCTGGGTCTTGCAGGGCTTCACCAAATCTAGGACCCAAGTCACTCTCCTACTTCTCCAAGACTCCTCCAGATCCCACTGAGCTAGCCCGACCTGCCCTTGCCATATTCCAAAAGACTACTCTGAAATTTGGGATTTCCTCCCAAAGTAACTCACCCTGTTTTGGTGCCCTTCCAATAACTAGTCAAGGTCCTAAGCTCCAGACAATGCTGGAACACTCCAGCCCTAGCTACTCTCAGGTTCCCCCTCCACAACTCCAGCCAAAGCCAAAGCTTGATCCACATTCTAGAATTCCTTAGTCATTCCTCAGGTCTCTCCCCCACCCCACCCCCACCCCCAATCATCTCTCACATCTTTCCAATTGCACCTGCCCTCCCCCATTCCACAATATTCTACTCCAAACTGAAGTTCTCCCAACCCAGACCCTAATTATTCGGATAATTACCATCGTCAATCCTCAGGGCTTCTACTAACTCCCCAAGGTCCCCAAAACTTCGAGGATGGGAGATGCCTTTTGGCTATGTTGGGTTGGAGTGAGAAGAAGCTTCCTAGTCTGCCCAGCCATGTTGACCTACCTGTGGTAACATCATGGTTGATACCGTCCACTGCAATGACAGCATCTGGGATGCCTTGCTCTGTGTCTTTGTCTAACACGAGCCCTGAAATGCCCATCCGCACCTGGGGTAGGCACAGACACAAGAAGGGGCGTGGGTCCCACTACTCCTGCCCCTCTACCCCCTAAATTTGCCAGTCTTTAATAGTGAGGAGAAAGAGGAGCCTCAGCTGCCCCAGAGCCCAAGCCTTTCTGTGATGGGGAGGGATCAGAGATGGTGACTGAGTGGGGCAGGCAGGGGTCAGAGGTTAGAGTGAAACCTGCTCCAGGTAGGTGATCAGGGCATCTTTGTTGTTCTCCCACTCCTGGGGCAGCTCACTCTCATGTGGGAACTTGTCACAGGAGAGTTCCACTGTAACCTCGAAGCAGTTTGTGTGGAGATAGCTGAAGTCATTCATACCTGAGGGTCAAGGGGGATGTTACTCTGGGGGCTTCACACTCCAGAGATCCAGTGACACCAAGGATGGAGGTGTCATGGAGAGCTGGTGACTCACATGGTTAGGGACAGGAGACAGATACATTAGCCAGTTAGTTACATAGGGGAGGGGGCTTCACAGGGCAAGCCTTGGTACACTTTAGGGAAGACAGTTGTAGAGTGTGGAGTTGCAGGTTTAAAGGATTCTGGGTATTTGGGCACAAGGTTATGGAACCCTGGGAAGGAGAGGTCACAGGCCAGAGGCTTGCACACCCCTGGGGATACAGGGGTAGGGGTGGGGCTCACGCACTCCCAGCGACTGAGTGCCATTGGGCACCATTGATGATGTGACCATGGTGTGAGAAATCCTCGCTGTGGCAGGGCCGGCGGCCTGGGTCATGCATGGCTCGGCTGGTCCCTGCATAGACAGTGCTAAGCCATCGGAATACAGGGTCATCAGGCGTGGGTGTGAGCTCCCGGGCTTCCCAGGGGGTTCGAGTCATATCAAACGGATAGGATACCACCAGCTCTCCGCCATGTAAGTTGGCACTCAACACAAATGGGATCCTCTGCATCCAATCGATCACAGCACGAGTCTCCGGGGCCACCTAGGGACAGAGGTCAGAGCAAGGTGAGAGGCACTTCCCAGGAGTCTGGAGATGGCTGCTGGAGGTGGTCAGTGTGGGATGTCCCTGCTTTCTGAGTACCCAGTGGGGTAACTTGTCACTCACTGTGGCGTTGGGCATTGTGTAGTAAGCTGGCAGTGGCAGGTGGTGGTTGGGGAAGGTATGAGGTACCAATCCATCATCCTCAGCTTCCCATAAGGGTGTGTTGAGGTCAGCAAAATTGTGGTTTAGGTCAATGAACTGGCGGGTCCATCGTCCCTCCGCCCACCCAACCAGTTCTGAGCCCTGTGGGATCAAACAGAATCAGAACACTCAAAAAAGCGTAGCTGACCTTGGAGACTCATGAACAGTCAAGTCACAAACATGGCCACTGTGTGTCACATAGGATAATCAGGATTCAGAAGTCAGGGGACAAGACTGGTAGTTGGATAACCCTGTAGTATAAATGGCTCACAGAGAACAATGGGAGTCAGGGGGCTAGGGGACCAGGAATGAGACACTGATGACCACCCCTGATGATTTCATAACCATCAGGGCTTATGGAAAGGGACTGGAATCTAGGAGTTGGGGGCTCAGGGATTACATATGGCCTTAGGATAGCTCCAACTCGTTAGTGCACTTGAAGGTGAGCATGACTTCAGAGTCCAAGTCCCCGGTAGGGATCAATTGTCTTGTAGTCATTGGGGCACAGGGAAACCTGGGATTTGGAGGCCAAAGGTAGGGTTGCATACCCGTTGGTAAGCTATTTCATAGCCATCAGGGTTCATAGAGGGAAGCAGGTGGATTCGAGTCTCAGTGAGAAGCCGAGTCACCCGAGGGTTCCCACGGAGAAATTCAAGACATAAATATTGCATGAGCAGCAAAAGCAGTTCCCTGCCAAGTGCCTCATTCCCATGCATGCCAGCTACGTACCGCACCTCTGGTTCTCCTAAAGAAGGTATAGTCCATGAGTTCACCCCTAGGCTGTCAGAGGGAGGATAAGTCACAGTCCCTACATCTCAGTTCATACTCACCTCAGGTGACTTGTAGGGAGAAATAGGACACAGAGCCCTCCCATTCATCTCAGACACCTCTGGGAACCTGGAGTGAGCTCACAACCTCCCAGTCACCTCTGACTTCACCTGGGAGAACACAGATTCACCTCCCCCCCTCTCACTCTCTCATCTCTGAAATCATCTAATGTCTCTATCAGACTGCTTTTTATACACATATCCCATGCCCCTCTCTCATTCCCTCAGTCCCTCCCATCCCTTTCCTTCCCATTCCCCATCCTTTTCCTTTGACCTTGAGTGCATAACCACTGGAACTTTGGGGACTCTGGCTTTTTTGATCCTCATCTTGTCTCTGATCCCCTCTCTATTCATTCCCAGGGTCACGCAGATGCTGACTCACCCTCATCACTGTTATCTGTTCCTAGTTCTTGTGCAATCCCAACTTAAGGGTGGGATTATAGAAAGGGATCTTGTCTGGAAGTCATATGATTAAAGAATTTGAACAGAAAGGGGCTTAAGTCACTATCAAGTCACCTACTGTTCTGGAGCTTCTTTTTGACAAAATAGATAGATAGATGATAAATAGATCAATAGAAAGATAGATAGAGGACCGTACTGCAGCATAATTAATTTCCTTTGTAATTTATCATGTGTATTTCATTTTATGCATTTAAAATTATTCTGAGAAGGAGTGCATGGGCTTTACCAAAGGGGACTATGACAAAAAAGTTCAAGAACCCCTGATCTAGCCATCCCTCTCATTTTATGAAAGAAGCTGGGATTGAGAAAGAGCTGAATTGCACTGAGTCACATGGATAGAAGCAGAACTAGTCTCCAAATATGGAGTTCTTCACACCCTTACTTCAGGTGTTTGAATCCTGCCTCAGTCACTTTCCTCTCTCAGTTTCTTCCTCTATAAAATAAGTACAAAAATCCATGCTATGCCTATATTCCAGGGCTGTACCCAATACAAAGTGCAGGCTGATCACTTTCCTAGAACAGCGGGTTCAAGGACTGAGGCAAAGCTTTCCTACTTGCAGGTTTTCAGGGAGATGAGCCCTGAAAATGTGTTTTAATAAGGGAGAAGAAATAATGAGTAGGAATCAAACCTTGTGTTGTTGTTGTGAAGTGAAAATGAGTTATTAAATGTAAGATGCTTTGCAAAGCTTAAAACCTTATTTAAATGCCAGATATTTTTATTTCCTTTTTTTAAAAGGTAAATTAAACAGCTATATCATGACCAGAGATACACAACATTACTAGATTTCAAAGACCCAGATGATATCTGGAGTGACATGAACTGGTAGAATTTGGTGACTGGTAAATAACTGAACCAAAGTACAATCATTCATAGATTGATGCTGATTTAGAGGGGAGTCTCTAGTAGAGTGCCACAGGCATCTGTGCTGGGGTCCATCCTATTTAAGCTTTTTATCAATGACTTGGATGAAGATATAAATGGCATGATTCTCAGATTTGTAGATAACAGAGCAGTCATGATTCCAAAAGAGCTTGCCAGACTAGAATGATAGGCTAGATCTGACAAGATTAAATTTAATAGGAACCAATGTAAAGTTTTATACTTGGGTTCAAATAGTCAACTTCAGGATAGGAGACATTTTTGCATGAAAAAAAAAATCTTGGTATTTTAGTAGATTGCAAGCCCAAAATGAGCTAGCAGAATGATATGGTAGGGGGGAAAATGCCTACAGACTTGGGGGATAGGGTTAGGGGGGCAAAGAAATAACAGCTAGGACTAGAGGAGGATAGAACTAGAAACAATGGAGGTCACAGAGATGTTCAGACTTGATGTAAGGAAAGATTAGTGCTCTCCAAAAACAGAGGGCTACATATTAGGAGAGCAGGCAAACTTCCTGGCTAGTTGACATGTTTAGATGTTCAGACGTGAGTTGATCTAGATATGCTCTGAGATCCCTTTCCGATTTGCTATTCTGTAAAGCTCCTTCTAGAAGGTCATCATGGGATTATTTCCCTGGGCCCTGTGTCCATACCTAGCTCATGTTCACCAGGCTGGTCAGTCATTTCCATTACATAGAGCTTCAGGCCCTGGTGACTTTTCCCAATGCTGTAGACACGACTGATATTGGGACATTTCTCATTCACCTCCTTCATTAGCTGTGGGAGTGGTGGAGTAGAGGAAATGAGGTTCATTAAAAGAAGAATCTGAGGAGGGGAAAGGGGAGAAGGAGGATCAGGTTTCAGGAGAGTCTGACCTTTCTCATAGCCTTGTAGTTGTGATGCCGGAAGTCCAGGGGGTCTGATGATCCAAGCTGAGGCTCCCGAGGGAAGAGCCCGTTGGGATCTGGGTAAGCAGGGGAGACCTTGTCACCAATATCCTACCTGACTTTCCTGCACCTTTAATCCCAGTGATCTCCAGGACTCATCGTCCTGGCCCTGTAGCCCCCAGCCACAACTTTCCTCTTCCTCTATTTCCCCAACCATTGCATCCTGGACTTCCCATCCTGCTTTGTGTCCACTCCCTGGGTCTTCACCTGGGAGCAGACAGGCTAGCACCTCAAGTCGAAGGCAGGCTGCACCCCCATCCAGCCAGGTCTGAGGGAGTAGCCTTATGTATCGGGCCACCTGAGGCTGAGAGAGCAGTGCCAGCACTGGCGTGTCAGGGTCCGAATTCCCAGGGAACACCTGAGGAGGAGAGGAGTCATAATCCAGTCCCAGGGAATTCCCACTTTAGAGACTCATGGGACCAGAACAACATCCTGTCCAACCCTGCCCACACCCAAAAGAGCCTAGGACCTCAACAGTGGTCTCTGAATCCATCTGTTTCTGTCTTACCATCTCCTGTCTATCTTTGTGTCATGTCTCTCTCTGACTGTCTTTCTAGCCCTTTCTATCTCCCCATGTCTCTCTTCCCTGTGTCTCAGCAGGCTCAGAGCAAGATCGGTCTGGTGCCCATGAAGGACAGCTCTATTCTAAAGCCACAGAGGCCTGAGCTCTGGCGTGCTGGTGACAGGCTGGCCTGCCCACAGCCTAGCCTGCCCCCATCTCCTTCCCATGCTGAGCCCCTCATGCTTCCATTCACCTCATCCAGGCCACTGCTTCTGTTCTTAGTGCCCCACCAAGTGAGAGTATCGTTGCTGAATTGGAGCTTGTAGGAAGTGACCCAGTCATACCTTCAGTAGGGGAGAGAAGGAGAAATCCTGAGGCTGGAGGGATGAGCCTCTCTCTCCCCCAATCACACCCAGTTTCTGATCTTAGTATCCTATGATGCTGCCCCAGCTACCGAATTCCTAGAATGCCATCCTCTAGAGATCATTGAGTATGGTTTCCCCATTTTACAGCTGGGGAAAATGAGCCCCAGTGAGGGGCAAAGTCACACATCTGGGACAGAGCCAGGAGAAGTATCAAAGTATCCTGGTTCCCAGGCCCAAGCTCTGTCCCAATTGTAGATCCTAACCTTGAGACCAAGACCCCCATAAGTCCTAAATTCACTGCCTAGGTCAAAGGTTCCAATGTGGATTCTCTGACCTGAGTCCTGCATGCCCAGCCCACCCACTACCCCACTTCCAGTTCAACACTGCCCAATCGGGCCTGTCCTGTCCTCAGCACCTCCAGATGGAGTTTCTGCCCTGGATAATGATGCCAGTGAAGCGTGCCGTCCGACCAGCATCCACTTGTAGCCACGGTCGATCATCCTCTGGCTCTGGGCACCAGGCCCCATCAAATAGATCCCCATCCTCTAAGCCTGACTGCAGGACAGACAAGAGAAAGACAAGTTATGAGGGGAGGGGACAAGACATTTGGGGAGAGAGGAGTTTTCTTTTAGGGGGAAGGTGTTTGAGATGGCATTCTCCATGATTTTTTTTACTAAGAAGTTTTCTCTCTCTCTGGGGGATTCTCTCTGTCTTTTCAGAAGGGTTTATATAGGGGCATCTCTTGGGTGGATTGCAGTCTGGTGGGGGAGGTATATCTGACATAGATAGGCTGGGGAGGAGGGATTTCTGACCTGGATGTTGAGCCTTCCACGATGGGCTCCCAGACCATATGATTGGCTACTAGAAGCCTGGAGCTGTTCATCAGAGACTCGAAGAGATTCCAGCCCCAGAGGTGGGCAGCCTGTGTAGGGGGAATAAATGAGGGGGGAACACAGGAAGATGGGATCCATAATGCATGTGTTTCTGCCTGTCTTGGCATGAATCCTTCCCTGTGCTTGGATGTGATGGTGTACATGTATCAACCTGTATATCCAAACACACCTGTATCTACATGTATGTGGCAGTGTATCTGGGTCTCAATGTTTCTGTGTCCCTGGACTGAATGTCCCTCAATTGGGAGCTACCTGGCTCTGGATCCTGAGTGATCTCTTGGTGTCCTGGGCTATGGTGGGTTGGACTCAGCTTCTTCTTCTTCTTAACAACAACTTTCTTCTTCTTGACAACCCGGAGCTTGACTCGAAGCACTGGCTTTACTGAGGGAGGAAGGGCAGGAAGGTTGGAAGAGATCCAAGCAGGGCAAAAGCTGAACTATATCCCTGGAGACAGACATTCCTCATTCAGATTCTTGGTGGGATGGGACAATGTATGATATTGTGTCCTCCCTTCCACCCCTCATACACAGTTTCAATTCAGTTTACCAAATATTTGTTGTTTCTGCCTCAATTCCTTTTCTCTAGTTGTTTTTTTTTCTCCCTCCCTCTCACCCACTCCTTTTCTGTCTCTATCTCTATCCTACCTTTCTTTCCCCCTTTTGTCTCTACTTCCCTTGCCTCTGTTGATTCCACAATTTGCGTGTCTCTGTCTTATCTGTCTCTCATTCTCTCTCTCTCTCTCTCTCTCTCTCTCTCTCTCTCTCTCTCTCTCTCTCTCTCTCCCTCCCTCCTTCCCTCCTTCCTGTCTGTTTTTCTGTCTCTATTTTTCTCTGTTTCTGTTTTTCTCCTTATCTCTTCCTCTTTATCTCCTAATTTTCCCTTTCCTCCTCCTTTGTCTATTTCTCTCACAATCTCCAAGTTTAGATTCCCACCTGAATTTTGGGTTTCTCTCCCTCTATCTCTTTCTCTCCCCTTCTGTGTCTCCGTTCATTTCCTCTTTGCCTCTCATTCTGAAGCCTTAACCCTCCTCCCCTGAGCAAGAGATCCTATCTCTCATCAGCCTTAGGTCTCTTCTCTTTTCAGAGCTTTTCCAAGTCTGAGATCCCAGGAGGGGCAGGGGAGCCAGGTCCAGATGGAATCTCCAATGCCCAGAACGTGGGAGTGTGAATAAGCAAGTATGTGTGTGAGAGAGAGAGAGAGAGAGAGAGAGAGAGAGAGAGAGAGAGAGAGAGAGAGAGACTCTGTGTGTGTGTGTGTGTGTGTGTGTGTGTGTGTGTGTGTGTTTAAGAGTTGGGGGAGGGAGCGTGGAAGGTTTTGAGTGAATGTAGGGGGAAGGGGCTGAGAAGTATGTGACTCCAGCGGAGGAGGGGAGTAGAGAAGGAATAGGCTGAACCAAAGAAGGCTTGATTCCTAAGAAGGTTCCTGGAAGTACCAACTGGGCTCAGACTCAGACCTTGAGACAATTCAGTTCAGTTCAACAAAGAGCTATGGAACTGACCGACCTCGGAAAAAACCGACCTGAGAAGAGGGTCGGGAATCTCACCTTTCTCCTTTTTCGCCTCCTCTTTGGACCCCCCGGGCCTCGGAGTGTTGCCTTGAGGAGCTCGGAAAGCCGGGGTCCCCGGTCTTGGGGTTCGAGGAACCGGAGCCGTCTGGGTTCCGGGTCGTGAGGTGGGGGTAGCAAGAGCTGGGGAAGTTGTGGACCAAGGGATTCTAGGGGTCAGGGACTCAGGGGTCCGGGGATGAGGGGTAAGGATATTGGGGATAGAGGAAGCTGAAGGACGAGAGGTTCGGGAAACCTGGAGTTTCGGTCGCTTGGACCATGGGGCGGAGGTGGTAGGGGCTGGGGAAATTGCAGGCCTGGGGGTTAAGGGGACCTGGGACTCCAAGGTCCGGCGACGGGAATTTAGGCTGGCAAAGGCTGGAATTGCCCCCAGACCGGGGCTGAGACGAGAGGTCTGTGCCAGGACGGTCAGGGTAAGCAGGAGCCCCCGCATGGCCAGGGCATGGAGGAGGTAGACAAGGGGATGGATTGGGGGAAAAGCTGTGTGTCGTCTGTCCGTCCGTCAGTCTGTCCGTCTGACTCTCCCTCCTGGTCTTGGCTCCTTCCCCAATCCTGCCCCTCCCCTTACCCCTCGCCTCCGCCCCTTCCTCCTGTTTGCTCTCCCCTTCCCTCTAAGTTGTCCCAACCCAGAAAGTGAGGGGAGGTTGTTGCTGACCCACTTCAAGCTCAGGTCCCTCCCCCGACCAGCGCCCCTACGAAATGGAGTCAAAAGCCGGGAAACTGAGGCCCAGAACTCGGGGCGGTTTCTCGTTTATTCCTCTAGCTACCTTCCCCTACCCCAGCACTGACAGGAACCTCTGGACAGTGAAATCCTGGAGACTACCAGTTGGGGAAGGGCGGGGCGGGGTGGGGGGGAAATAGTAGGAGGACAGAAGCTCATCCATGTGCCGGGCTGCTACCTACAACTTCCCACTCCCCCTTCCTCAGGCTGTCCAGTAACCCCCTCCCCTTATACATCCGGAGGAGCTGGAAGGGATGCTGAGGAATCTCTGTTTCCATCTCCCCTGGGAGGCTCTAGCAGGGGGCGGGACTGTGGGAGGATTGTGGGGCCTTGAAGAGGGGGATCTGAGGGGTGGGGGAGGGGACTTTGCTTGGGGAAAGACCCTAGGAGCTGAGAAGCACTGTAGGGAAGGCCAAGCTTCGGATTCAGACTTGCTGGTGCATAGCCCGACTGTACCCTCCACCATTTCTGAGGGAATGTTGAGGAGGAAGGAAACTGAGGCTGAGGGAGGAGGGTGAGAGGTGAGGGGAGAGTTCCAGCTTTGTTCAAAGTCAGGACCGACGACTGGAGGCGAACACTGGCATTGGAGCTCCCCAGTCCACTTTTCTTCTCTCCGCCCCCACCATCTGCCACGTTCCCCGTTATGTAACTACAGCTGAGGCTGCAGATGCAGATGGGAGGGGACCGGGACTGAGCACATGTGGGAAGGGGCGGGGCAGAGGTGGGGGCCTAGGGTCGGCCGTCTACTCGGAAAGATCTAAAGCCTTCCGCTTTAAAAGTCTACCTGAGCCCCAAGGAAATGTTTCAGTCATTCTCTTACTTCTTTGCCATCTTCTAAGGCTCGGGGAGAGTTTCCATCCAACTCTATAGACATCTATTAAATAGTTATTATGCTAGCGGCTCAGGATAACTCACGAAAACGCTACCCTCAAGGAACTTGTATTCTGCAGTGGTTGGGGTGAGTGTGGGGGGCTACCCACTAGTATCCTAAAACTCAGTCTCCTACATCAGACCAGGGACTGTCTCCCCACTCAGTTCCGGCCCTTGGGATGTCCCCACCCACCCAACGGGTCATAATAGGGCCAGGGTCGCCTCCCAGGAGCTGGTACTGGACTAGAGAAGAGGGGCCCGGGCAGCTCCAACAGCAGGGGTGAGACTTCGGCCCCTGGAGCGAGGCTGATTGAGGCTGAGCTCGAGCTCCTGGAGGGTGGAGGCGGTGAAATGTGGAAGCCTCTGGGAAGGGAGACAAGACTGAAGATGGAAAGACTGAATTAAAGCCGGGAGGAGGAACTAAGATGGGAGAAAAAGGACTAAGACTAGGGGCGGAGAGGAGATTTAGGTTCGGGGTAGGGAAGAGAACGGGGGCGGAGCTGATTTTGGAGGGACAGTGCTTTATGGACCTCCTCTCCACCCTCCAGCCCCCAGCCCCCAGCTCCTCTATTCCATCTGGGGCTGGCTGAGTCCCGGGCCCCGCGGGGTCATCAACGGCGGGAATGAACTACAGAAACAACTTAGATTGGGACAGATCGCCAGGGTCCGACAACACTGATAACTCCCAGACTTCTCTGCTCCGGAATCTGTGAGTGACGGAAGCTGGTGGACCGAAGTTCTCCCAGAAGTTCCCGCCCCTATCACCCCACTCTCCCAGAAGCCCACTTGCCTTTCTAGACCCCCTGCCTTGCTCTCTGCACCTTCCCTGCCTCTCAGCTCTCTCAATCCCCGGTGGCCCACCCCTAGTCCCTGTAGCCTCAGCTCAGGTTAGCGCCCAGAATCTGGGAACAGAGAAGCAGTTTTAGGAGGGGTCTAGTGGGGGGGTGGGAAGTACCTCTGGGAGGGGAAAAACTTTGGGGAGGGATTTGGGAGTGGCGTTTGAGAAGTGAAGCTTCCCCTGTCCCCTCTGTCCCGCCCATAACACATTGCTCCACTCCCTGTACCTCTCGCCCAACGTCCCCCCACGTTCAGGAATTTGCAGTTGGGGTGCATACGGAGTGTGCAATGTCCCCGGTGTTGGGACAGAAGGAGGAATGCTCGGTGCCAGAGATGGATTGAGGAGTGTGAGAACGATTACGTGATCGAGCAGGAGGACAGGGACCGAGACCTGGACCAGAGCCAAGACAGGGACAGGGACCTGGACGGGGACGGGGATGGAGACGGGGACCTGGATGGGGACCTGGACGGGGACGGAGACGGGGACGGGGACAGCTCCACGTGGTGGATTCAGTACCCTAGCGGAGTTGGCCACTGCTATATCCAGGGAAGCTCCCTTTCCTCCGAACCCCCTCTGACAAGGCAACGTGAGGCGTTCGGCTCGCGGTGGCTTCCTCCTCTGGAGCTAGCCCTGGACGTGACCGCCGGGCTGGCGCTGCTGTCCTTGCTAGTAGGAGAGAACTTCGAAATGCTGCTGCCATCCTTGCTCCTCTTTATTGTTTACCTGCTACTCACGACGCCCCTGGCAATGGTACTGGGCTGCAGGAGACAATCTCGAAGCCACACTTGGAATCAGTTTTAAAGCAGAGCTTTGGGTCTAGTACACTCTCAGCCCCGAACGCAGAGGGGGTCTGAACGCAGAGGAGGTCTGAACTCAGAGGAGGTCTCCTCAGAATACACACCATATCATCGAATATTGAAGTCCGCACCTGGAATACAGGGCCCCGACCAGAATACAGATCGTATCTCCTTAATCTCTGCCTCCAACAGGAATCTTGGACTGGAAAGCAAACAGAGGAGCCCAAAACACAGCCCAAGCACAAAGGACCCCAGTCCCAAACAGAACCCAGCCTGGAAAACATCTGAACAAAGTAATAAAGGGGCCCTGACCCAGCCGTCTATCATGTTGCAGCTTGCTAGATTGGGCCTGGGAAGAAGAGGGGGGAAGCCATATTGTTCTGCTCTGTTAACCTCCAAATATGGGAAATGGGGATGTGTGATGCTAGGTGGGTCTCACCATACGGATGATAATAATTTAAAGGTTTGCAAAGTACTTTTCTCAGATCAACCCTGAGGTAGAAATTTTACCCAATTTACAGTTGGAAACTGATCACATATATTAAGTGACTTACCCAGGAGATGATCTAGTGTCTGAACCAGGATTTAAATTGCAATCTCCCCAAACTATAGTATACTTTCTTCCACTTAGCTGCTCTGCTGTTTTAGGCCTTGGTCCATTCATCTGAAGGGGCAACAGGGAACAAGATCTGAGGAGACAGACATACTGGATTTACTTTGGCTCTGAGGATCTGGGGGAGGGGGGAAGCACAATGGAGAAACAACAGCTCAAATCTAAAGTAGACCACAGCCTTTGAGATAGTACACACACACAGAAGACCCAGAGATGGAAATCAGCTGATAGTGTTGGACAGGTGGAATTGTGTTCATGACTATTGGGAGGGCAGGGAATCTAGGAAAGCTTAGAGGGAGGAGCATAGTGTGGAAAGAAAAGGACTGTGGTGCAGAATGGAAAAGGGTATGGCAGAAATGGGAGCCAACAGAGGGAGCAATGAACTAGAAAGAGATTAAGGTAGATGTATGCTCACTGAGCCTACAAAGCCCTTTGGCCTCAATGGACTAAACTTGGAAGCCTGAACCTGGAGCCTCAACTCAATTCCCCTGTATTCTCCATCTCATTTGCAGTTCCCCAACACAAACAGGAAAGGATCTCAGAGGTCATTTAGAACAACCTTTATCTGAAAAATACTATCTCCTCCATGATATCCCTGACAAATGGTCAGTCAGCCTTACACTGGGTACAATTCCAATTCTTAGGACACATCTTATATGGAGCATAGATCTGCCTCTATACCAGGGGTAGGGACCCTGCAGTTTCTAGGTCCCTGAAGTTCGGATTCAGTCAAAGGGCTGCATTTGAGGACCTAGAGGGCCACATAGGGCCTTGAGTAGGAAGGTTCCCCAGCCCTGCTCTATACTTTCCACCCATTACTCTCTGTTTGGGCCTCATGGGCCAAGGCAAACATCCAATCTCTTTTCCACTTGACAACAAGCCTCAAATACTTTGAGACTCCCTTAAATGTCCTGTTCTCCAGGCTAAACATCCCCAGTTCATTTAATCCCCTCTCACGGCACATAAACAGGTAGCCTGGCACAATGGAAAAGAATAGATTGGCAGTCATGTGTCCTTGGCTGGAATCCTGGCTCTGCTAGTATGAGACTGGACAAATAGCTTCATCTCTTAAGGGGCTCAGGTTCCCCATCTATCAAACAAGAGAGTTGTGCTGCTAGTTGGGTGTAGCTGGGTGGCAAAGTGAATAGAGCATCAGGCCTGAAGATAGGAAGACTCATTTTCCCAAGTTCAAACTTGGCCTCTGACTAGCTGTGCAAGTCACTTAACCCTATTTGCCTCCGTTTCCTCATCTGTAAAGTGAGCTGGAGAAGGAATTGTGAAGCTCTCCGGTATCTTTGCCAAGAAAACCCCAAATGAGATCACAAAGAGTGGGATGTGACTAAACAAAAAAGTTGCTAGATGGTCTGTAAACACTCTTCAAGTCTGAACCCCTAAAATCCTAAGTCTTTTCCTGAAAGTGATTTTCCATCCCTTTGACAAGCTCCAAGTTGTCCATATTCTTCCTAAAATCTGGAGTCCAAATGTGATCTGATCCTGCTGGTGTGATTATCACCTCCATCATTTTGGACTCTAAGCTTTTTCTTTTTTTTTCAACCCAATAAACATTTTAAAAACTATTTTTTAGTTTACATCATTCATTTCCACAAGATTTTGAGTTACAAATTTTCTCCCCATTTTCCCCTACCCACCACCCCAAAGCAGCAATCCCACTGAATATTCCCTCCCCAAATCTGCTCTCTCCCATATCTTCCCCAATCCCCCCTGTGACTTTCCAGTAGGGCACGGTGGATCTCTGTGCCACAGTACCTGTATATCTTATTCCCCAGTTATATGTAAAATAATAATAACATTTTTAAACATTTTATTTTTAAACATTTTATTTTAAACCTTTGAATTCCAAATTTTTTCCCTACCTCCCTCTTCACCCACCCATACTGGGAAGATAAGCAATTCAATATAGGTTGTACATGTGTAGCTATGCATAACATTTCCATGGTGGATTTATTGTGAAAAACTGACTATATTTCCCTCCATCCTACCCCACTCCCAACTAGTTCTATTCTCTACTTTGATCCTGTCCCTTTTCAAAAGTGGGTGCTTCCAACTTCCTTCCCCCCACCCTGCCCTCCTTTCCATCATCCCCTCTCTCATCCCCTTCCCCCTACTCTCCTGTAGGGTGAGATACCCTATTTAGTGTGTATGTCATTTCCTCCCTAAGCCCAATTCAATGAGAATAAGGCTGACCCATTCCCTTTTGCCTTCCTATTCTTCCCTTCCATTGTAACAGTTTTCCCTTGCCTCTTCTCTATGAGATAGTTTATCCCATTCTGTATCTCCCCATCTCCTCTCATTATATTCCTCTCTCACCTCTTAATTTCACCTTTTAAGTATCATCCCTTCCTATTCAATTGGTCCTGTGTCCTCTGTCTATGTATACCTGTACACATATATACACACACTCACATATGTATTCATATGCCTATATACCCTCCTATATAGACATATATATGTGTATGTATGTATACACACACACACACACATTTCTATTCTCTTCAAGTATTCTCATACTGAGAAAAGTTTCATAAGTTACAATTATCATTTTTCCATGTAGGAATGTAAGTAGTTCAACTTTGACAAGTTCCTTATGATTTCTTTTCCCTGTTTACTTTCTCATGCTTCTCTTGCTTCTTGTTTTCTGTTTCTTTAATTTTCTATTCAACTCTGGTTTTTTCATCAAGAATGCTTGAAAGTCCTCTATTCCACTGAATGACTATATTTTACCCTGAAACATGATACTCAGTTTTGCTGGGTAGGTGATTCTTGGTTTTAATCCCAACTCCTTTGACCTCCAGAATATCATATTCCAAGCCCTTCCATCCTTCAGCGTAGAAGTTGCCAGATCCTGTGTTATCCTGATTGTGTTTCCACAGTATTCAAATTGTTTCTTCCTGGTTACTTGTAATATTTTCTCCTCGATCTAGGAATTCCATAACCTGGCTATAATATTCCTAGGAGTTTTCTTTTTGGGATCTTTTTCAGGAGGTGATCAGTGGATTCTTTCAACCTCTATTTTGCCCTCTGGTTCTAAAACATCAGGGCAATTTTCCTTGAGAATTTCTTGAAGGACGATTTCTAGGTTCTTTTTTTTTATCATGGCTTTCAGGTAGTCCAATAATTTTTAAATTATCTCCCCTGGATCTATTTTCCAGATCAGTGGTTTTTCCAATGAGATATTTCACATTGCCTTCTATTTTTTCATTTGTCTGGATCTGTTTAATAGTATCTTGATTTCTCATAAAGTCCATTTGCTCCAGTCTAATTCTGAAGAAATGATTCTCTTCAGTGAGCTTTTGAGATTCTTTTTCCATCTGGCAAATTTAGCTTTTTAAGGCATTCTTCTCTTCATTGGCTTTTTGAGCCTCTTTTGCCATTTGAGTTAGTCTGTTTTTAAGGTATTATCTTCAGTCAGGTTGTTGACTCTCATTTCATAATTTTCTTGCATCATTCTCATTTCTCTTCCCAATTTTTCCTCCACTTCTCTTATTTGGTTTTCAAAATCCTTCTTAAGCTCCTCTATGGCCTGTAAGCAGCTTATTCTTTTGATAGAAGCTTTTGGTGCAGGAGTTCTGACTTCATTGTCTTCCTCCTGTTCCATGCACGATCCTTTTTGTCCCCAAAAAAGTAATCCAAAGTCAGACTGCTGTGCTTGCCTTGCTTCCTTTGCTTGTTCATGTTGCCACTCAATTACTTGACTTTTGAGCTTTTTGCCACAATAGAACTCTGCTACCAGAGAGGGGAACTTTGTCCCAATTGCTGGGATTTTCTCAGCTGCTGGAGCTATTAGTTGGCTGCCCTCTCTGAAGCTTCCACACACTCTGGCACACTGGTCATGCACCCCAGGACCTCCAACCCAGACAGTGATCCAGATCCAAGCAGGTTAAAGCAAGAGCAATTACCCCTCCGACTGGATGCTTGGTTCCCCTACAATCTGCAGGCCTGGAGCTCCCGTGGCAGTGGCTGGATGGCCACCACATCTCAGCTGCTTCTTGCCCCAAGGGCAAAGGCCAGACTGAACTCCCGAACTCCCAGGTCCCAAAGTCCACACTGCACTGACCTCTCACTTTGTCCTTAGCATCTATGGGTTGATAATTCTGGAAACCACCACAGCTGCAGGTGATCTGAAGTCCCTCCAGCAGGCAGCTGGTTGTGGCTGCCCTGAAGCTAAAACCTCATGCTCTCGTGGGGCTGGGCTCAGCTTCCAGAGTGCTGTGCTAGCCCCTTCCTGCCGGCTTGCTAGGCTGGCTTCAGTGGGAGTTTAACTTCTCTTTGTCATTTTGTGGGCTCTGTAGCTCCAAAGTTTGTTTAGAGTCGTTCTTTACATGAATTGGGGGAGGTGAGAGCAGGAGCCTGGAGGAAGTCCTGTTTCTACTCCACCATCTGACTCTGCCCCACCCCCTTTCTCTCTCTTAATAAGGATTTAGATTGCATTAGGGTTTGGGGTATTTGCCTTTTTGTTGACTCAATTTAAAAGATAGGAAGAAGGGTCTCCTGAAGGGAAATACTGTATGCCCAACTCCCCAAGAAAGGAGTTTCCTGGAAGCCTGCAAATTTAATCAAAGGGGCTTTAAACTGCAAAGGAAGAAGGAAGGAGAAAAGTACCTCCATCAGTCCACCAAGCTAGATAACTGGTCTAATTACAGTGTAGGAAGGGTAGAAGTTGAAAGTCTCAGAAATTCACAAACTAAATCCAGAAGAGAAGCCAGCAGTAAAACTTCCTGTTGAATTATTGTGGAACGTTGTGATTGGAAATTAATTAAACAGCTACTATGGCTATTCAGATGTGAGAAAATTAGTATGCTTTCTTGGGAATTGATTCAAACTAAGAGCTATTTATTTGGAGGACAACAACATTACTACGATACTTTAGATACCATAGTTTAACTTACACTATAACAATTGGTCTGGTTAGGATAAATCTCAATGAAAGGTAATGATTTTGACAGTTAGTTAAAACCTATAAAACATACACACACACACACACACACACACACACACACACACACAAGAAAAAGGTTTCTTTGAGTCTTAGTATTACTATACCAAATACCATAAGCTTGAATCAATACTCAAAACAATATTGATAGAAAAAATTTTAATTAAAAATAATTAAGATTAGTGGCTACATTCATTAATCCTTGTTACCTTCCCTATTTGTACCCAGTTTGAGTTCCTATTTATATAAATGGCTATTCTAACCCCTTATTTTCACTCTCTGAGTTATCTCAGACTAGCTAATATTATATAATTGCTTACATTGTAGTAGTACCAAAAAGGACAATTTACTCAAAATAGACATACAGGGCAAATACCTAGATAAAACTTTACAGTTTTAGTACCCAAACCACTGCATCTCCCAACCACTGGAGACAGAAGTTTGCACATTCAACCTGACTCCAGCCCCACAGCCAAGCAATGCCCAATTTTAGGAATCAGGAAATAGCAGGTTAATAATTTTGTGTATCTGAAGACCAGGAAAGGTGCTTGATTTTGTTGTCTTGTCCACAATCACAACTCCCCTGGACCTGTAAATTTTCAGGATTCTTAATGGCAGCCATGCATGGATTCCATGGTGGCCAATGGTCCCATTAAGGAAATGGAAAGAAGCACTGAGTTCAGTATCTGGCACTAGCAGAAAGTGGGGAAAACCTCAGTATCTACAACTGAACTGTCACATCAATTCCCTAAAGCCTGTCATCTGGAAAAGAGTAAAAAAGCTGAAATGTCTATAAACTTTGACCAGATAAGACATGGCATCCAGGGAATCTCCTAACTCTACTGCCATTTTCTTTGCCTGCTTTCCTTCTTCTCCACCTTCCTTTTTCCTTCCACTCCCTACTCTAAACTTTGCCTTCTTATCTCTGTCTCATCTCTTTGTGCAAGTCTGATCTGGAAACATGCCTGGTCAACCAGAATCCTTCTGGGAGGTCTCACATAGATGACAGGGCCAGTTAATTTGACTGCCACGATTCATTTCATAATGTCTGGAATATGATTGCTATGACCATTTTCCATAACATGTATAAGGATTCAAGACCTTTGTAATTGCAAGTGTCACCTTTCTTTTGTGAATTGCTTGTTAGAAAATATATATATGGCCACATATATTTGTGATTGCCTTCTGGCCCATTTCATAGACATTCCAATATATGAAGTACTAAATTAAAAGCCCTGGGTGAATATTAGACTAAAGACTATAACTAGAGTATGCTTTTGTGTCTGGACACAGGCTCAGGAGAATTAGGAGCTATAATAAAATGTTACATATTTTGGTGAACTGTGTATGAAATATAGTAAAAATAGAATAAAATATATAAAATATAAAAAAATTCAAGGGGCAGCTAGGTGGCGCAGTGAGTAGAGCGCCAGCCCTGGAGTCAGAAGGATCTGAGTTCAAATCCAGCCTCAGACACTTAACACAAAAACTATCCGTGTGACCTTGGTCAAGTCACTTAGCCCCAACTGCCCTACCTTCTCCCCTCCAAAAAAGCAAAAATAAAAAACAAACAAAAATTCAGACTGGGAACAAATTAAATGGCCCATTTTGTTGTTGTTGCTTTTGTTTTAACCATGAGACCTGTTGTGAGTTAATGGTTCCCTGAATGAGGTAGGAGCTCTGAGAACATTTTTCAGAGCCCAGCTAAGACTATAAAATCAGGTCTTCTGTTTCCATGAGAATGAATCAAACAAACAAACAAGCCTACACCCATCATCTATGAGTTTAAGTCAGATTCTTTCCCTTTCCTTTTCTCTCTCCTTCACCTCTTCAACAAAGCTCAAAAACCCCAAAGTGTACATCTGGGAGAGGAGGTGACAGGTAATTCCTTAACAGTTTGTGTTTCCACCAAACAATTCCTTAGAAGCTCTAAGATTCAAGAAAAATAAACACATCAAATATGGACCTTTCCTGTATAAAAAGAGAATACCGAAAAGTCATTTTTCAGAATGAATGTGTGCATCCCTTTTCTCCAGTCCCCTTCAGCTGAACATATACCCAGGTCAATCTGTATATGATAGCAATTGGACGCCTACCTGGAAGAGCAGGCTAGAGAACTTCTGTCATCCCTTATCTCCAGCTTTCCTGAGGCCTTGTGTTTATACTTTTCAACACATCTTTCAGATATTTAAGTTTAGTGCTTAAAGGTCATGTTCCTTTTCCTTTTTAAAGTATGGATCTTGATGTACCTTGGTGAACCCAAGTTCCTGTCTGGCTTCCTCTGTGTTTCTTCCCTGAAAAGAGATCTATATCCAGAAACCAACAAACCTGTGGGAAAAGGGCATTTTCAACCTTGATGACTATTTTGTGAATTCAAGAGCTCCTGTGCCACTGAATTGGTGCCGGCTGGTCACCACAATTCTTGTAACTGCATAGCTTTTGGAGGAAGAGATGGCCACCAGCAAGAAGATACTGTTAAAATTCAAGGCAAGCTTGGACTGGCCAGGAAATCTGAGTCTTATTGAGTTAGTGTAGGTCTGAAGGGAAAGTGAAATAATCTTTTTTAGCAATCTCACAATGTTGTCTTTACCTTTCAGGGGAATATAATGATGGTCACAAGTCTTTCTTGTTTAATGTTTTAAGTTAATGCACTGTTTGTGTATGTGTGTGTATATGTGTATTTAAAGCATTTCTTTTGTAGTAGAGGAAATAAATAGCTGTCCTATATCTTATATCTGTTTTGAACATTGTGTATCTTTTCAAAAAAGAGATGTTAGTCAATTTGGGGAGGGAACCTTGATGTACATTTTCTGAGAGAGGGTTCTATTAATCTGTTTTGTAGAGATCTGAGACATAAGACATACCTAGCCTTTGTTACAGATTTTTTCTCCCATAGTCTTATTCTACAAGCCAAAGAGATTGAGAGACACTTGATCTCCTCATTTTGCAGTTAAGCAACTCCCAAGATGAATCCAGGATCTGCTTGAGTACAGAGTCATAGTAATTTCTGTGTAAGGACCTCCCCATTCTGTAGATCATGGAGAAAGGAGAAGAAAAATCTTATAAACTCAGAAAAATAACTCAACATTCTGTGGAGTTCATAACACACTGATGGCAAAGGCAATTCAGAGCATCTCTTCAATGAGTAGAACTTTTTCCCCATTTTGGGGAGAGATATAAACCAAAGAGAAACATATGATTCACAACACCTGGATGTAGGTCCCTTACATGTGCTTTGAGAATATTAATTTGGCATCCCTGCAGAGAAAAGATTGAAGAATTATGAGTCTGAAAGTAAGGAAGCCAATTAAAACAATACTGAAATAATCCAAAGAAGAGGTGAGGAGAATTCCCAAATAGAGTGGGAGTCTGTAATGGGTGGATCTGACTCCAATTGATCCCCATTACATTAGATTTGGTATTGGAACAAACTGAGATGCTCATCAGTTACCCAACAGTTAGCGAAAGGTTTACTTACTATACTATAGAGATTATATTCAACAAAGATATTGCCACATTTGGCTTAGGTAGATAAGGCCTCCTTGGAAATGTGTCTGGTTGAGGGGAATAAAGGGACCCTGATAGATAGCAGTCCTATCATAAAACCATATGAGTAAAGATAAAGGGACAGACACTAGAGATATTGGGAATTAGGATCTGATTGAATATAGGATTGAGAATGACCAGAATCAAAAATGACTCTGAGGTTAAGGAGAATGGAAATGGCCTCAATAGAAACACAGAGCTTTGGAGAAGGGCTAAGATTAAGGGAATTTTTAGTTGTGTTTAACTTATTGAATTTGAGGTGCTGGTAAGATGTCCACATACTGCCAGCTATAATGATGTGGAACAGAGTTCCAAAGGGAGACAAGGCCAGTGTATGTAAATTTGGGAATCATCTGCATAAAGGTGATGCAAAGAGGAAGAATTAGGCTTGATATAAAGAAAAATCTTACGAATAATTAGAACTCTACCAGAATGGGATGGACTTCCTCCAGAGGTAATGAGTTCTTCCTTAGCAGAGGCCTTCAAGAAAAGCCGTGTAACCAAATGTCTGACACAGAGTGCAGGGAATTCTTGTCCGGG
Organism: Gymnobelideus leadbeateri; assembly: GCA_011680675.1. Classification (NCBI taxonomy): domain Eukaryota; kingdom Metazoa; phylum Chordata; class Mammalia; order Diprotodontia; family Petauridae; genus Gymnobelideus; species Gymnobelideus leadbeateri. Next base: position 426,379 of record WOXC01005865.1, on the reverse strand, counting down.
CACAGGTGGAATTAGATGAACCTGGAGGTCATTTTCAATTCTGAGATTCTGAGACTCATATTGATCCTACTGTTTGATAAAGGCCCTAGGATTTAAAAAAAATTGATATCTTTTGTTTTTCATCTGTTATATTTTCCAATTATATCCCATTCGCTTTCCTAGAGAGCCATCCCCTGTAGTGAAGAATTTTAAAAGAGGGGGGGAAAAATTAACAGTCCAGAAAAGCTAACCCACACACCCAAATATGACTATATGCACATATATGTATAATGCTCTGAATCCATAGTTCACACCCTCTCTCAAGAAGGAAAATGTTGCTTTTTCATCTCTTCTTTGGGACCAAGCTTGGCCATTATAATTTCAGAGCATTGCTTTTTTTCCATGTTATTCTTTCCATTTCTACTGTGGTCCTTCGCTATACTGTTTTCCTTCTGTAGTATTTTTTAAATTTTGAACTGTTTTGTTCATATAAAAGCATCAGTCCTATCCCTTAAACCTGAGATCTCTTCTGCCCTGGTCCCAACATGGTTGCCTTGCTGGAGCTGCCCAGGCTGAGGGAACCCTGCATTGTCAGCACCGTGGATTCCCAGTTTTGCTGGGGCTGAGGATCAGGAAGGCTGTGCAGGTTTAGGAGGATGTGGGTAAAGGCCCAGATGGTCCTAGTGTGAGCTTGGTGGGGGGAGGAGAGGAGGCTCTAAGTCATCTTGGTATGTCCTGCCCAGTTACTCTACTTCTATCTCCTATTGTGCCCATGTAGGTTATGTGTGTCCATATGGGTCTGTCCAGATGTGGCTTGCAGGGAGGCAAGAATAGATATCTTTAGAGTCTACCCCCACCCTTCTCCAAAGGAGACTGTTTTTAGGAGGAGGAGGAGGAGGAGAAGGAAGAGGAGGAGGAGAAACAGAAGGTTGAGGTCAGAGGCTGACCACATAATCTGTCTCACTTAAATCCAATTCAGGTGCAAGTCAAGATGACATCTGTGGTGTCATGAAATGAAGGATGAACAACAGCACCTCTGCTCTCCTCAGAGCGGGGTTAACCATGCTGAAATTATATCTATCTTCTCCCTTAAATATTCTTAGTCTAGGGTAAATAATTTTTAAGTTCAAGCTGCACCCCTGATCACTATACCTCAATGGGAACAGTGTCCCAAGCTACATTTCCAAGACTTGCCAATAAATACCAGTTTCACGATGAATTCACATAGCAAATAGCAAATAAACCCATTGATCTGAGTGGACAGCAAAATAGAAATCAGAGAAAGTATCTAAAGGACAACATATCCCAGACAATCCAGAGTGAATAACTCAGCTGAACTAAGAGAGAAGAAGGCCAGATCTCAGCCAGGGGAAAATTCCCTGAAGTTTCCAGTATAGTAAGCTGGGAATCAGGACATGATCTAAGTAACGGTCAGCTTCTCTGCAGGTTGACTTCCTCCTAGAATCTTTCTCCCTTCAGAAATCTGAAGAGAGTCTGCCAGAAGAGTTTTTTTTCCTTTGAAGCTAGAAACCAGAGGATTAGATTCTCTTGTCTCTTCTCTCACCAATTCTACCCCTTATGCAGGTGAGCAGAAATTAATCTCCAGCAATGAGGATAGTTCCATGCAATGGCCCTTTGAACCAAGGGTTACAAATGAAAGAAAGGGATCAGGGAAATCTTCATTTTCTATACTCCCCCTCCTCTCTCTCACTGCCCGGGGTTGGACATGATTGCGGACAAAGCTGACCCAAAGAGAATTTGGTCACAGCTATTATGTGCATGTGGGGTGGGGTGGGTGGGGGGAGGAGCCCCTGCTCTATATGTCATAATGCCTTCCCTCTCACCTGGCAGTGTATGTCCCCAGAATGGCAGGCCCGATAGGGAGGAGGTGAGGAGTGGGGAGGTTTGGGGAGGGAGAAAAGGAACACAGGACTCCACAGTAATGACTGTGTTCCATCAGAGCTGGCCCAGAATGTTGCTTGCTCCCTGTACTTGGCAAGGAGCTAATCTGGGGTCTCTAGGGCTGCCTGCACCCCAGGTCCCAGCTGTCTTGAGTTCATTGTCCTCTTCCTCATAACTTTAGGTCTTACCCTACTTGGGTTCTGACACTGACACCTCTCTCCCCAACTTCCTCACCAGGGTTCTTCCTCCTTATCTCTGGTTACCTCCTTTAGGACACCCTATTTCCTCCTATAACCCTTCTATCCCTGACTCTTCCCAGAGTTGCTCCCCACAAGGTCTCCCATCTCTTTCTTGGGTCTCCAATTTCCCATTTCTCTCTCCCTCATCTCTGCTTCCTCATCCCTGTGTCTCTACCCTCTCTCCTCACCCTGTCTCTTCCATCTCTGCCTCTCTACCCCTGCCTCCCCAGCCCCATTTGTCCATCTATCTTCTCTAGCCCTGTTTCTCTCATTCCTTCCACATCTGTCCCCCCAGAATCATTTCTTCTATTGTTATCTTCTTATCTCTGAGGTAGCATACTATAATGGACAAGACCCTGAACTTAAGCTTCAAAAGGACCTGGATTCAAATTCTGCTTCAAACACTTACTAGCTATATGACCTTGGACAAGTCATTATGCTTCATATTCCTCATCTATAAACATAAGGAATTAGACTCAATGACCTTTAATGTCCCTTCCAGCTATGAATCTATGATCAGTGATCTCTGCCTTACTTTCCCCCTCATCTACCTCTCCTCCTTCCTAGTCACTATTTCTATCTCTGCAGTGGATCTGCAGCTTCTCAGCTACATTTTACATTATTATCTATCCCCCTCCTTCCTGATGCCCTTTTCTCCCTTGTTTTCCCTGCTGCTGCTTTCTCCTGTCTTTTCTCCTATCTCTAACCAGTCCTCTGTCTCAGGCTTCATGACTAGAGGCTTAGTACCCAGAACAGAGGAGACAAAAGCCTTTCTGGACAACGCCCTGGCCATCATCACATATGGACTATTAGATTCAATTGGGAAATGAGCCATTTACTGGCTCTTCATCTTCCTTTCCCCCCTTACATTCAAGTTTTCCCCAAGATCCTTCCTTAGCCCTCTTCTTTCTCTGTTTCTTCCTAGATAATTTTATTCACTTCCATGGTTCCGTATTGTTATCTCTGTGTAGATAACATATATTTGTGCAGATCATACCCATATCTATACAGTCATGCCTTATAGCTTCCTTGAGCTCTAGTCCTGCTGGCAAAAACATTGCTAGCAATTTTTGCCTTGGCAAAGTGTTATGAAATGACATAACACCAATCAACTTTCTAAGACAAATTGGGTTGTCAGGGGACAGACCTAGGATACTAAGAAGTTGCTGCTGAGTAGACCACTGCCTGAAGGGAATGTTCATCTGAGATATAATAAGAACTAGCAAATTGGAGAAAGGAGCCACCTGGTAAAGATACTAAATACCATTGTTTCTATGCTCCTGAATGATTATGAATGTTGTCAGTGCCTCTAAATATTGGCACCCTGGGGCAGAACCTCAGTCACCCTGCCCTAGTTATATATGTCTTCCTATTGGATATCTTCTACAAGGACGTTCTTGCAGCAGATCAAACTCAACTTTAGCTTTATTTTTTTTCCTCAAACTCTGCCCCAGCTCATTCCTCTCTAAGTACATCATTGTTATCCAAGCAGTGTCAGAAAATGCAGGGAAAGGCATAATGGTGGCCTATCAGGAGCAGCCAAGCCCTTGACCACAAATCCTCCATACAGACCTAGAAAATGCATCTGACTGAATCCTGACGGAGAAACATATTTGTCTAGAGTAGCTGCTCCCTTCAACCTATATCCCCCCCCCAACTATTTCCTTTCTTCAAGACCCAGCTCACTGGGGCCTCTTTCTTCAAGAAGCCCTCCTTCATAATCTCTTCCTGCTCATCCTTAAGAAAATGATTTCTTTTTCATCAAATTTCTCATTTCACTTTGCCTGGACTTCTTAGGTCTTACCTCCTCCTCCTTTGATTACTTGTGTATATCTCCTATCTCCCTGTTAGACTGTTAGCTTCTTGGACCCAATGATGAAAAATACTCTCCACCTTCAGAGAGAGAGATCTGCTGGACTCCGAGTGCATACTTTTTTCACTTTCTTTATGTTTCTCATTTTTCTTTTCTTTTTTTCAACATGACTAATATGGAAATAGGTTTTGTGTGACTTCACACATATAATTGATGTCATATTGCTTACCTTCTTAATGGGGGGGAGAAAAAAAGGGAGAGAATTTGAAAATAAAAAATTTAAAAATAAATGTTAAAAATAAATAAAAAAGATTATAAACTTCCCAAGGGCAGGGTATATTTCTTTGTACATAATGGGTGCTCTATCAGTATTTTTCTGTTGGATTGAATTGTTTCCTGTTTTTTCTCTCCTCCATTTCTCTCCCCCCATCTCTGTATTCCTGTCCCTACTCCCCTGTTTTGGCCTGTTCTGTTCCAAAAATCATTCTTTCTTGGTAGGGAGAAAAGAAGCAAAATAAGAATCCAATAGTTCTTCCTCTCTTCTGTTGTCTGCTATTGCCTCATTCCTCTTTTGAATACCTGACTTGTTCACCTCTGAATTTTCCCTAATTCTGTGATCTTTTGGATTTTCAATTTCCTCACATCTTAAAAAAAAAAAAGGAATTCTTTTGTGTTCATCATCTCTTACCCATCCCTATCTCCCATTTCTATTTCCCCAGGATCCCTGTCATTATAGATCGAATGGGTCCAGCTGGGGGCCGGGGTCTAGAAGCTGGCGAAGGTTCTGAGTTTTTGGAGGGTCGAGGTGTACCTTTGAGGAGTTCACTCACACTCTTGGATGGCGCCCTGGGCCTTGGTATACTAGGACTCGGTGCTCGCCTTGTCCTGGCCCTGGCTGGACCAGGCATGATGCTTCTGCTGCTGTTCCTAATGTTGAGTTTCCTGACCTTCGACATTATGCATGGGTAAGGAGGCTGGATTCCTGGGTCTTTCTGCTCCAGAGATGGTCTCTTTGGCCTCCATCTCACCTTGGGTTCTCTTTTCCTTGTAGGACCCAGGAGTTGCCTCTGCCTCAAAGACCAATGCTTAGACCCCTTGGCCCAGGAGCAGGGGGTGAAGGCCCCAGCTTGAAAGAACCACTGCTCCCACCTGCCCTGAGCCAAGTCCTGGATGGCTTCCTGCTCTTCACCGGCCTAGGGCTCATCTTTGGGGCCCTGATGCCCTTCAGTATCTTCAGCCTTATAGTCAGCCTACAGGCTCTGGCCTGAAGCAAAGCCTCTGTTCTCCAGGAATCAGCAGACTGAAAGAGCCTCCAGGAAAATACATGAGGATTTTCCCACCCTCTGCCTCTGAATTTCCTTTCCAGTTGTCTCTAGGCCACCCTGGGATGAGTGGCCTGAAAGAAGGCCCCAAACTATTCCAGGTCCCAGGGTTTAAAAACCAGTGCAGAAGTCTCTTGAGTCAGAGTGGACCCTGCTCTACTCAGTAACTTAAACCTCGGACCCTTAGACAGGCATATAACCTGTAAGTTAGAGTCCTATAAGGAGGCTATTGGATCCCTTCTGCCACACAATTAGAATCTTAGGATTTATAGTTCAAAAGGACCTTTAGAGATCATTTGGTCTAGCCTTCTCATTTTATAGGGGAACAAATTAAGACTGGGGGAGGTCAAGGCATTTATTTACCAGAACACAAGGAATAAGTAGCAAAATTCCATGAATTTTAAGGGTCCTAGAGTTTGGGGTCACATGTGGGTCATGGGTCAGAAGGTATAGCCACCACTAACTTTAACCCTGGCTGAGGAATAGGGGTTTAGGGAGAACAGAGAAATGAAGAAGCCTGAGGTAGTGCTGACCCTGGCTTATGATCTCAGAGGAGGGAGGATATGGAGAGAGAATTCCATGGCAGGTTCATCATCAGCCTGCTGACTAAATTAAGGAGGATGTAGGTCAGACCCCAGGCAGGCTTTTCAGCCAGGAAATCAGGGAATAGGGGAAAGAGGTGAAATTCCCTTCCTCGGAGAACACAAAATCACAGAGCAAGGAAGGAGCTTAGAGTTCATTTAGTCCAAACCTTTCATTTGACTAATTGAGAAACTGAGGCCCAGGGGAGTGAGTCATTACAACACTAAGCTAGATCTTGGCTCAGAGAACCTGTTTTGTCTGAAAGTTCCTGAAAGTTTGTGCCTTTGACGGGCAAAAGATTTTAACTCTTTTTTTTTTTTTTTTCAAAGATACTCTGTCTTTGTTTTGTTTTGCCAAAGAATACTGGTCCCTGAGCCCTAGATAAGGAAATAAAAAAAACCCAGGGACTAGAGCCTAGACTTGGGGGTCCAATGGGCTCTGTTCTCTGTGGCCCTGTCCTACCCCTCCCCCAAAGCCCGGGTCACAATGGGGCTCCTGGGGTAGGGTGGAGATGGGGAGGCTGGGAGCCAGGTTGCAAGGGTTCCTTCCCAGCTCTGTATAGGGAGCTGGCGGTGGCGACATGACCAAGGCTGCTCTGCTGGGAGGTAAGTCTAGCTGCCCCATGATGACTCTGATGTATTTCTCCCTTTTCATTGCCCCCATGCTCTATCCCGTCTCCCCTCCCTTTACCCTTGTCTCCTTTTCTCTTTTCTGTTTCCTTCCTTGTCTTCTCTCTTATGACTTCCTGTCCCTTGCCTTGTTCTGACTTCTGTCTAGACCAGAGCAATGCTGTGCATATGAAGATATGCCTAGATTCCAGCAAAGCATTTGACAAAGTCTCTTATGTGATCCTGGGGCCAACATGGAAAGATGAGCTTGATGATAAAAAACAGATGGATTTGGGAAAGGGGAGACTTTAGTCATTAAGCAGTAATTGTTGACTTGGGTTTATATCTCTAGCCAAGTGCCCAGGAATCTGTGCTAGTTAACATTTTTATCAAGTCTGATGATTTAAAGGTCAGAGAGAGAGCTAACACTGAAGGACAGAATCAGGACCCACGGGGCTCTAAGCAGGCCAAAATGTTGGCCCAGATCTAAGCAAATGAAGTTTAATAAGAACAAACATAAAGTTCTACACTTTAGGTTCAAAACATCAGTTTCTTTAGTATAGAATAGGTGAGTAATGGCTAGGTAACTAATGTTCCATTGAATCCATTCTCATCCATGTGGGTAGTCTCATGTGGGGACTCTATTGGAATCCATTCTCATCAATGTGTGGATCACAAGTCATTCATGCATGCCTATCCTTGCCCATGCCTGTGAAGCTCTTACCCCATGCCCTCACAAAAATCCACTACAACAAGGCCACCCAATGTCCAGGAGCCCTCTGATATTACCTGGATACTAATAAAACTCATCAACTGTGACCTTACGGCATCCCTCACCTTCACTATGCAATAGGCTCATCTTTTTTTCCAGTTATACATTTCTCTTTTGTGTAAAATTTTACTTAAGTTAGTCTTCAGTAATATTCTGAACTCTGGAGGGAAAAAGGATTAGCTAGGTCCTGCGTCTAACAGCATTTGTAGGAAGATCAAGGTTTGAACCACACCATTGTTTCCACACACTTTTCCATCATCTTTGCCCAGTCAGTACGGTTCTGTTAAGTTTGTCCCCAGTCAGTCAGTCAGTCAGTCAGTAATTATTTAGCAAGTACTATGTGCCAGGCTCTGTGTTTTCTACAGATGCTATGAAAGGCAAAAAAACAGATCCTCCCTTTAAGGAGTATGCAGTCTACCAGGGGAGGTCACAGGTAAGCAAATATGTACAAATGAACTATGGACAGGATAAATAGAAAATAACTAATGTAGGAAGGCATTAAAATTAAGGGGGATCTGAAAAAGTTTTCCTATAGAAGTTGAGATTTTAGTTGGGTCTTAAAGGAAGTCAGAGAAGCCAGGAGATGAGGAGGGAGAACATTCTAGAGATGGGGTACAGTCAGAGGAAAATACCTGAAGTTGAGATAGAGTGTTAGAAAGCCAGTGTCACTGGGTCAAAGGGTAGGGGGCAGTAAGTTGTTAAGTTGTAAGAAGACTGGAAAGGAAGGTAGGAGGGGGACAGGTTATAAAGGGATTTGAATGCCCAACAAAAGATTTTGTATTGGATTCTAGAGGTGATAGGAAGCCACTGGAGTTTATTGAGTAGGTGGAGGTGACTTGGTCAAACCTGTATTCTAGGAAAATCACTTTAGCAGCTGAATTGGTGATGGACCAGAATGGAAAGAAATTTGTGGAAGGAAGCTATCGCAGTCATCCAGGCATGAGGTGATGAGGGCCTGCACCAGTTGGTAGCAGAGTCAGAGGAGAAGAAGCAGCATCTATGTTGTTCTCTGCCTTGTGACAGAGCACATCTCTCACCAAAATGACCTCCAGGCTCACCCCCAAGCCTAATATCTACTCTTCAAAAGAGCTGATACATATCAGTCTGCAAAAATGGCCTCAGGCCACAGCCTTGCAGCTATTTTGATATTCTAAGAGTCCTGTCTACAGCAGACTTCCCCAGGCTCCAAGGCCTAATTGCACATTTCTCTTATGACATCTTTAATGCAGCTTCTCTTTTGCACTGGTGTGTCATTTTGTGCAAACCTGGGGCTTAGTGGCTTCATGAATCAAAAGTGGAAGCAAAGGGGCGGCTAGGTGGAGCAGTGAGTAGAGCGCCGGCCCTGGAGTCAGAAGGACCTGAGTTCAGATCCGGCCTCAGACACACTTAACCCACACAAAACAAAAAACCTAGCTGTGTGACCTTGGGCAAGTTACTTAACCCCGATTGCCCTAAAAGGGGCAGCTAGGCGGCGCAGTGAGTAAGAGCGCCGGCCTCGGAGTTGGGATGACCCAAGATCAAATCTGGCCTCAGAAAATGAGCACCCACACATAGATAATGACTAGCCGTGTAACCTTGAGCAAGTTACTTAACCCCAATTGCTTTAAAAAATAAAGTAATAAAAAAGTGGAAGCAAAACAAAACATATAATACCTTGATGTTCAATCCAACCACCAAACATTGATTGTGCAAGAAATCAAATAGTTGTTACTACCTGGATGTAAGGGGTGGATATGGTGTGTAAATGCAAAGAAATCTGAAGAGGAGGAGAGCACTCATAGCTTGAAGAAGCAGCCAAGGACATATGTAATACATGGCATCTGAAATGACCCTTGAAGAGGAAGGATTCTATGGGATGGTGAAAAGGAGGGAGTGTATTCTAGACTTGATGACAATCCTGCATAAAGGGCCCAGAGGAAGGAGATGAAGCCAGGGAACAGTTAGGCTGCCCCAGCCGGCATTTAGAGAAGGGAGGGACGAGTGATGCCTGTTTTCATTCATCATGGTCAGACCACATCTGTGATACTGCATTCAGTTCTGGGGACCACATTTTATGAATTATATTGACAAACAATGTGGTTTTGAGGAATAATTTGCAATATATATTGTTACCAATGGGAAATTGCTTAGAAGGGGCAGGAAATAAAAACAACTCTTGAGTTTTCACTTCATGTCCATCAGACTGGCAAAGCTGACCAAAGATGAAATTGGTAAGTGTTGGAGGGATTGTGGAGGGACAAGCATATGGATGCATTTGGAGTTATGAATTGGTCCAACTATTCTGGAAAACAATTTGGAATTAGACTTTAAAAAGTCACTAAACTGTGTATATCCTTTGACCCAGTGATATTATTACCAGACATATGCCACAATGATGCCAAAGTCAGAGGAGGTTACATATATACAGAAAGAGTAATGGTAAAACCTTTTGTCGTAGCAGGGAACTAGAGAGTGGGTGTCCACTGATTCATCGGAGAGTCTATGAATAGATTATGGTATTTTGATGTAGTAGAGTATGATTGTGCCATCAAACATGATGTGAAGATGTGTATGATTCAGAGCGAAGTAAGTAGACCTACGAAAACAATATATGTGATCATCAGAATAATGTAATGGAAAACAACATTGAGAGCCTTCAGAACATTGATAATGAAGTGACCAATTGTGACTTTAGATGACTGACTGTAAAGTATGCCACCTGTTTCCCAATGAATAAGAGGAAGATAATATAGGTTCGGGACATCTTCCTCTTCAGACATTGATTTGTTTTGCGTGATTGTAATTTTTTTTTACAACAGAGGTTTCTGTGGGGGAGATGGAATCATTAAGAAGTAATAGGGATGAAAAAAAGGAAAAAGTACATCAATAAAAGTTAAAAATTAAAATAATTAAAAATGAGAAGTGGTATAAAGGATGTCATAAGAGAGATGTATGAATGGAAAGGGAGGTGGAATGGTTCTATAGTGAAAATGGATAGTCCATATACTCCATTGCTATGCACACAATGTCACAATAGCCAAAGGACGTCCCCACACATTATACCTCCTGGAAAGAACTGATGGGAAGGCACACACAAGTCACATAGGGTAGGAAGATATAGATAGATTGTAACATGAATGTTGGAGGGAAGGACTACATTAAAGTGATCAGAGATCCATCCAGTATGGACAAGTTTAGAGATCATGCAGTGAAGTGTAACTGGCATGATAAACGGTTTTAAAACAAACCATATGAGGACTGGTTGAAGGAAATGGGGAAGAGAGAAGAAGCCAAGACCTAGGAAGAATGTGTTGGCTGTCTTTGAATTTGCAAAGTGGCCATGTAGAGTTGGTATTAGATTTGTCTGCTTAACCTCAGAACAGGAAACAATGGACAAAAATTACAGGAAGATTTGTTGAGGCTCAATATAAAGAAAAACTTCCTAAAATTGGGGCTCTCCAAATGTGGAGTTGACTGCCTCTGCAGGTAGTCCATTCTAATTTGAAGTCTTCAAGGAAAGGTCAAATGGATGGCCACTTGTCGGGAATGATGTAGAGAGAATTATTGTTCAGGTATAGGTTAGATTGGGCCCACTGAAGCCCCTTCTAGCTCTTCTAGTCTATGATTCTATATCCTTCCCACCCCCATCTTCTGTCTTCTCTTCTTTTTTATTGATTACCTCCTTTCTTCTCCCTCCCTCCTCTTGTTCATTCCCCTGGTAGCTATCTCTGCTGTCCTCTCCTAATCCACTTCCCTAGCTCTCAACTCTCCTGACTCCTCCCTTTCCCTTCTATGTCTTTGGTCCTTTCTTTGGTCCATCCCTCTCCTGTCTCCCATCTCTTCCCTTGTTTCCTTTCTTATTCTCTTTTTTCTCAACTTCTTTAATGAAATGCTAGGTTCCCAGAGCCCACCTACTTTCTTAGAGCAGTTTAATCAATTTCTAGGAGCCCAACACCCCATGATCCCTGAAAGAACAGTTAATGGGGGGTTTCTCCCAGGTCCTTGGGTTTTCCCTACATTCTGCTCTTTCAGGGAGCAAAGTCCAATTAGAGTCTGACAAGTCCTCAAGGAAAGAAATAACAGAGCAAACTTATATTGAGAGGCAAAGGCAATGGCTAGCCATTATATACACTTGCTTATATCCACTTGCTTCCTCCCCCTAGTCTCTGTCTCTGACTTACTTTCCCTTCATCTACTTTCCCAGTCATCTGGGAGCTGTCCAAGTTTTGGCCAGTACTTTAAGGGTCTATAGCTATTTTTTCTGTTGATGTAGCTGATACAGACGGCAAGCCTTCCATACTTTAGTAGATAATCCCTTTAGACTGTTGTGTTTCCAAATATTCAAGCACTGGCCAGCCTTCTCAGATGTTGAGCCTCAACACGGTCTGCTAGAGAGGGCTTGCTTTCTTCTGCTCTAGTCTTCCTGTCTTCTAGTCACCCTGGTTCGCCTCCCTGATGGGACACTGGAGGAAAACTTCTTAAATCTCAACTAACCCCAGCATCAACAGGGATCTGGGTTGGTTGTTCTAGGTTACGGAGCCTACAAAAGACAAAGAATCTCAGCCTTCAGCCTTATCTTCTCCAGCTTCATTGCTTCCTGCCTCGGAGGAAGAATCAGGAAATCTTTGCCCTGAGTTCCAAGGCTTTTACTTTTCCCTCTTTTCCAAACCCCCTGATTCTTGATTCTCCCTAAGCTCTCTGATCCTCCTCTGTAGACACTGTCACTCTCTCTCTCTCTCTCTCTCTCTCTCTCTCTCTCTCTCTCTCTCTCTCTCTCTCTCCCTCTCTCCCTCTCTTTCCCTCTCTCTCCCTCCCTTCCTCCCTCTCCTTCCCTCTCTCTCTCTCCCTCCCTCCCTCCCCGCCCCTCACACACACACACACACACACACACACACACACACACACACACACACACACACACACACAAAACACACACACACTACAGATTACACTTTAGATTTGCCTCCAAGACTCTCCACTGCCCAGATGTTTCTGAAGGTCCCCAAGTTAAGGATCTTGCACTTAGGGCTGGTTGGTTGGAGGCAGGCAAGGCCTCTAATGCCAACTGTTCCCAGGTGGGGATCCTGAGACCAGGGCATATGCAGGCCCTTTCTCCAAGCTCCCATCTAGGGGCCAAATCACGACCTCTCCTTCACACCTGGACTTGGCAACTGGCACCTCTGTCCCAAGGGGTTCTGGCTCCCTCAGCCTGCTCCACCCTGGTGTGTCCAAGAAACTAATGAAACTGCTCCCCCTCTTACTCCTTCTAATAAGCAAGATCCTCTCCCCCTCCCCCCCAGGGCACTTCATTGCCACCAGGTTCTCTCCCCTTCCCATCTCCTCTCTCTTCTTCTCCTCAAGCCTCACTACTTTAGGATCACTTCCTGTCCGCCACCGGATACTTTGGGACCTAAACCTCTCCCCAGGGGGTGCTTCAGGATCATTCCCTAGGACTTAGAATCAGCACCTTCCAGCCCCTTCTTCCCCGTAGGCTTTAGAATCAGCCCTCCTGGAATGTAGCGCCTCACCTCCGCTGTCGCTCAGCTCCCGCCCGAGGTCCTTCAGGCACACACTGCTCTTTCTTTGCCATGGCCTCCCGTAGATGCTTCGGGCTCCCTCCTCCCTCAGCCCTTCAGCCTCATAGCCTGCTCCTCGCAGTTTCACTAAGCACCCCGCTCTTTGGGAATCGGGGTCCCTTCCTTAGGTCTTCCCCACTAGGTGCTTGGGGATCACAGCTCTCGCCTTGCCCCTCCCCCGCAGGTGCACCGGGTCGATGCAGCGGGCCAGAGCCGAGGGGTCTACTGACGAGACGGGGGCGGGAGAAGGCTTGAGGAGTAGCTGGCGAAGCTGGACGCTGTGGCGAACCTGGGAGCAGTGGTGGAATGGCCCAGGGGGAGTTCGCCGGCGCTGGTTATCCTGGTGCTCGTCATCCTGCTGGTGGGCGCCCTTGCAGCGGGGCCTGTGGCTACTTGAATCCGGCCTCTACCTGCTGCTGTCCCTGGGTCTGTGCCATGCTCTCTTCACCACGGGATGCCACCTGCTGCGCTCGCTCTGGCCAGTGGTGGCCGCCATGTGGAAGCATCTGCTGCCCGCCCTGCTGCTCTTGGCCCTGAGCGCGCTGCCCGCCCTGCTTTTTGCTGCCTCCTTCCTCCTGCTCCTCTCCACCCTACTCAGCCTACTGGGGCTACTGACCGGCATGTCCCGGCCTGGACCTGTCATCAGCCTCAGCGCGGCTGGTCTCGAACCTGTCCCCAGGCCCATCTAAGATAAGGGATCACCAATCCAGCCTTGGCCTTGAACCTGTCCTCAACCCCATCCAATACAAGGGACGGGCTTTGCCCCCTGCCACCGCCCCTGGCCTGACCTGTCTGCTCTGTCTAGATTGGATTCAGGAGTCCCCGTGGCTCCCTTTCCTTCAGCTTCCTACCTACTCTGGCCCGATCAAACCCAGGAATCCCCACCTTGCCCAGCCTCTAAGCCCAGGCTCTATCCTGTCTTCCTGGTCTTTTGAGTCTCAGAAATCCTGATTTCTGGATTCCTATCCAATCCCATTCCACTTTCACTGAACCCAGGATTCCAGAGCCCTGAATCTGGAGTCAGAACACTGGTTTAAACCCTCTGTTCCTTACCTGTGTGACTTTGGGCAGGTACACTATACCTCCCTGGACCCTGGTCACCTCATCAGTAAAATAAGGTTGGTTTAGAGGATCTCTAACGTCCCTTCCAACTCTAAATTGTATGACACGATGACCTTTTCCCTTTCCTATGGTCTCAATTCGACTCAGAAATTCCCACCCCTATTCGCATTCCATCTGAGCTATACTCAGAAGCCTTAGCCTGGAAGGGCCAGCTGGGCTCCGGGTTGAATGGGAGAAAAGTTATTGTTGTCAAGGTACCCTTTTCTTCCCAGAGGCAAAGGTGAGAGAAGTGGAGCCTCCAAGGAGACATAGACAAGATTCTGGGGCTCTAAGAAATCTGGATAGAAGGTTGCCCCACCCTCTCCTTGTGTAGTGGACCTCCCCATTTAGAATGGGAATAAGCAGAGAAGTGAAGGCAACACCTTCAGGGCCCAATCCAGAGTCCAGTCTATTTTTTAATTTTTAATTTTTTTTGCCTTTTGGAGGGGAGAGGGCAGGGCAATTGGGGTTAAGTGACTTGCCCAAGGTCACACAGCTAGTAAGTGTTAAGTGTCTGAGGTTGGATTTAAACTCAGATCCTCCTGACTCCAGGGCTGATGCTCTATTCACTGCACCACCTAGCTGCCCCAAGAGTCCAGTCTAGAACCCAACACTCCACACTTGAGTGCATTAATAGACCACTATGAGAAATGGGGCATGACTCCAGGTGTTATGGCCTGGGTAAGATACATTGGTATGAGGATACATTGTGGGGGGGGGGGTGTTATGAGAAGCTAGGTATGAGGGTTTGCATATAATGGAAATGGTTATGAGGGGTCAAATTTAAGGAACTGGGAGAACCAAATGGAAACTGTTTCCTTTTACCAGTCTCCAGGTTGAGGTGAGGATAACCTCACTTCTGTACTTCTGTATTTCCTCCCTGTGATTCTCCCTTTCATGTCAGGATTCTTGCCAATGGTCTTCAATCCCATAGATTCTCCAGCTTTTGCCCTCATGTTCCCAGCCCTATCTACACCAACTCCAATGTCAGCTTACATCTGAGCTCAGCTCTCTTGTTGGTTGCTAGGGAGATGGAGGGAACAGAAACAAAGATAAAGACAACATGAAAAGGGATGAACCTGAACTGGGGGAAGAGACGGTGAGGAGGAGTGCTAGGAGGGGAGGAGACATAGAATGACTGGACGTACCAGATTCCACCGATTTCCCTGGAGAGCTGATATAAAAAAAAAAAAAAGCAGCTCTAAGAGGTACTCCCCCCATGCAGGAGAAGGGAGGGAGACCCCTAGGCACATCCCCCCTAGCGCCTTACATTGTCTTGGGAATTTCAAGGTCATGATTACTCCAAGGCCCAGCCTTGCCAGAATGAGTAGTGTTGGCCTTGGCTATGGGAGAACAGAGGACTAAATCCCACTTCTCTGTGTGATAAACTCTTGGAATCTATAATAAAGTACGGGATCAGTGAATACAGAAATAAGTGGTCCCATAGAGCAGGATACTTACTGGCCCTTGAGGACTTACTTCTAATGTGGGTTTGAGCCAAGGAAGGTATCCACACTCACCACTCAGTTACTGATCAAGGTTGCTTATTGGAGAGAATACCACAAACACCTCAGTCTGTAATCACCCCAGCTCCCAGAACTCTCAAACACTGGAGCATATTGTAGGGTACAACCTCTGCTTTGGACAGTTGCTAACAACCTTAACTAAGCTGCAAAGCACTCTCTTAAGTACCTCTCTGTGATGTTGTAACTCTTAGCTCTGCCCAGGACCTGCCACCATCATCAGGCCAATATGGATCAGAAAGAGGATGCAGACACAGAGTAATTCCAGAAAAGTACCAATAGGGGAGACCTTAAGGATATTCCTCAGAATTGGCCGGGTCTGTGCCCTTGAGTGGAGACACATCAAATCAAGAAACAACCTGTTCAAAGGGACTTCCAAAAGGTCTTTGAGATTTGTGTCAGTTAAGTCCTCTAGACCAAGCTCATGTGACCACAGATCAGAATCTTCATCAAAAATGAAGACAAAAGGGTGTGTGTGTGTGTATCTGTGTGTCTCTGTGTATATGTGTGTGTCTGTGCCACATCTGTGTGGGTATGTGCCTGTGTTTGTATGTGTATCTCTGTGGGTGTGTCTGTGTATGTGTATGTGTGTATATGTATGTGTGTGTGTGTGTCGATGTGTGTTTATGGGTGTGTGTGTGAAGTGTGCCAGGCTCTTACCAATTACTGTTCTGGGTCTCAAAACTCCAGCATGCCACAGCCAACAGATGATCTAAGGATCACAGGGTGGGGAAACTAGGTTTGGGGAGAGAGGACATGGGGAATTTTGCTTGTATATCTGCTGTGGGCACCTGGGTCCCTGTTAGACTGTAACTGCACCTAGAGGAGTCCAACTACACAGCCTAGGAATCCCTGGAGGAACAACCAAGGAAAGGTGCCAAGATGAGTGACAGGGCTGGTTATGTTGGAGACAAGCCCATGACAAACTGGAAGGGAAGATGAGAAGCAATCCATCTTATCCACTGGTTAATCACACCTCCCTTGGGTGGTGCCATAGACTCCCATTCTGCAAATAGCTGCTCTAGACCACTACAGGAGGCATGCTTTTCAATCAAGAATTCATTTCTCCATGGTCCAGAAGAGCTTTGGGATGGGTCAGTGATCAAGGAGACAGAATAGAACTTATGGACATCATGGACTTGGAACTTCCAACATTTCACCAAGGAGACTCTTTGGTCCTCTACAGAGAATGTTATCTTCTGGAATCTATTGGTAGGCAGTAGAATGGAGCAGACCTGGCCGATCCAAGGACCAGAGGGATGTGCACAGTAGGAAATCACTTTAGATCCTAGTCAAAGAAAACAAAGTCCATGCAAATGGCAGGTTCCTTCACACTTATTAGCCACCTGTTTTATGAAGAAGACTATATCAGACCCTGAGGGTGATACAAAGTTAGATAAAACATTCCTACCCACATAGAGCTTATAGTCTAATGAGAAGACACCAAATTTAATTATAAAGAGCTATAATACACAATATTAAGTGATGAGAGCATGAGGATTCTGGGAAATGCTATGGAAAGGTCACTAGTGGGGCATCAGATCTAGTAACAGGAAAACAGGAAGGTATCCCAGCAGGTGGGAGAAACAGGGTACTGGGCTACAGGAGGTAGATGGGGTAGAGTAGCAGCCAGTGAGTGTCCAGCATACAACAGGGCATAGTGCCAGGGTTTGGGCAGAAGCCAAGAGAGGAAGTCAGAAAGACACCAAATCACAAAATCTAAGAACTGGAAGGGACCTCAGAAGGCACTGGTCATCCAACCTTTATTTGATTGGGAGTCTACAACATCCCAGACAGGTAGCTGGTTGAGGATCTCTAGTGATGGAGAGCTGACTGTCTTCTGAAGCAGATTGTTGGGAAGTTCTTATGTTGAGCTTAAGCTTTTATCCCTCTTCCCCTTTTTGCTGATTAAATCAGATTTGGAAGAGATGTCACATCATCCCTTCCAACTGCCACCTGAAGCATCATTTCCCTCTCTAATGTATGACCAAAGTGGTGGTACAGACTCAGTTTAAAGACCTCTAGTGACAGGGAATTCACTCCTTCCTAGCTCATCCCATTGGTGGACAGACCTAATTATTAGGGAGTTTTCCATACATTAAGCCAAAACCCACTTCTCCTTAACTTCCTCCCATTGATCCTAGTTGTGCCTTCTAGGGCCAAGCATAAGTTCAATTCCCTTTCTCCATGACAACAATTCAGATATTTGATCACAACAATTCTATCTCCCCCAAGTGGCTAAACATCCTCAGGTCCTTCAATTTTGTGGACATCACAGTTTCACATTCTTCTCCTCTGGATACACTACAGCCTGAAAATGTTCTTTATAAAATGTGTTCACTGTGGGGCAGTTAGGTAGCAAGTGATAGGGCACTGGCCCTGGAATCAGGCAGACCTGAGTTTAAATCTGACCTCAGACACTTGACACTGTCTGTGTGACCCTGGACAAGTCTAAAAAAAGAAGAATGAAAGTCATGAACAACAAAAAAAGTCACTGACTAATATGAAATTTTTTTACGTGATAGCACATATATAAACTATATCAAACTGCCTACCATTTTCAGAAGAGGGGAGGGGAGGGATAAAAATTTAGAAATAAAAATCTTGTAAAAATAAATGCTAAATATTTTCCTGACATGTAAGTGGGGAAAAAATAAAATATTATTAAAAATAAAAAACAAAATGTTGTGTTCAGTGATGTACTCCTATTCCAAAAGTGGCCTGATCAGGACTGAGTGAGGGAGAAGTTCAATATTCCACCTCCCACCCCAAACCTTGTTCAGGATACTAGTTATGTTGATATAGTCTAAAAAAAAAAAAAAAGCCACACACATACATTAGCCTTTTCTGGCGTCACTGTTAATTCACGTTGAGCTTTTTACACATGACAATAGTACCTGTGTACTTGCTGAATGTCCCACGTGATATTTAGGGTGCTGTAGTATTAATAACCTATACCTATGGGGCGGCTAGGTGGCGCAGTGACAAGGTATATGTTCAGAAAATCTTAAGAAAAAGTCCTATTTCTCAAGTTAATTCCCTGAGTTGAGGGTCTCCTCCTGAAGGCCATAAAGTAGACCTCTTCTGGTTTGTTGACATAAGAAGAGTTATTCTCTGGGCTCAGAAAGAAAAACGAAGCTGGGTCTATTTGGAATTTATGATCCTACTCCCAGCCTTATCTGGTCTTTAGAATGGCTGATATAACAAAAAGGAGCCTTTTAAAAAATGAGACAAAATAACCTGTTTGATTATTTCAAATTTTGGCCAAAATACGATACTTAATGATTATCACCTGACTCGTGTTTTGGTTTGTGCAAGCCTATAGAAAAGGAAGCTGTCACTGAATTCATTAATTCCTTTGAGGGGGTGTAGTATATAATTTGGCCACTGGATTGTGCTACAGTCAAACCACAGGCAAACAGATAAATCAGAGGGCATCCAATGAACTTGCGGGGACTTCCCCAAAGGCTGTAATATCTCCATTACTCACCAGAGGGCATTTGCCTACAAGTTCATAGACTCCTCCTATTTCCTAACATTTCATGATTCCTGGCCTCCAATCTGCTTTGATCTAGGCATATGAAAATGAAATATCTCAGTGAATTATAAGAATTATGGAAATTCTATTTGGTTCTGCTCCAATCCCCAAGTGTCTGGAAAAGTTCCTTTTCTGTATACCAGACTCATTCATAAGCCTCAGACAATGGCCTTTTAAATGGTTATATGGTTTATTAAAACCCAGTAAAGTGAAAAAAAATGGTCAAGAAAGAGACAAGCCTGATCATCTTCATTCAATCCTCCTTCAGGTTAGTAGATAATAGGAAAGAATAAGGGAAGGTATCGCCTATTTGGAATCCACTAGAAACAGTTCTGCAAACAGTCAGAGAAGAAAAAAAGGGAAGGGGTATGGAAGGTGAGAGCAGAGTCTCCTGGCCCAGTGCTGAAGGTTTCATGGCGGCTGCTGGTCCAGGCCTGTTTTGTCTCTGCCCTGAAGGCTGGCTCTCTGTCTTATACTTGGCTCTAGTCATCCCAGCTCTCCTGGATCTGTTCTGGCTCCTCCTTCCTCATATTGTGAACATGATATGGGCTCTACCAAGAGTTCTCTGTTTCATCATGTTGGCCCAAAAGTCCAAAGAATGCTCTCAAGGCTGCCAGGTTCTTAGGATCTCTCAGGCATGCCACTGCATTAGCCTCCTACTTGGTCTTCCTGCTTCTGTCTTCTTTCCAATCCATTATTCATGCAGATGCCAAAAGAAAGAGAATTGAAAAAGAAAACAAAGGAATTTAGGGGCAGCTAGGTGGCACAGTGAATAGAGCACAGGCCCTGGAGTCAAGAGGATCTGAGTTCAAATGTGACTTCAGACACTTAACACACACACTCACACAAACTAGCCATGTGACCTTGGGCAAGTTACTTAACCCCAACTGCCCTATCAAAAAAAAAAAAAAAAGAAAGAAAGAAAGAAAAAGAAAACAAAGGAATTTAATGTTGGTGGAGGACCTGAGTTCAAACCCTGCCTGTGTGCTCTTGGACAAGCTACTTCCTTAGGCAGTGAGGTATCAAAGTGCATAGAGTGGCCCAATTGGGGTCCGGAAGATCTGAGTTCAAATACTATTTCAAACACTTACTTGCTGTGTAAATCTGAGTCACTTTAATTTTCTCAGCCTCAGTTTCCTTATCTGTAAAATGAGAATAATAAAACCATCTGGGCTGCTGTGAGATCAAATGAGATATTTGTAAAGTGCTTTGCAAACTTTAAAGCTCTAAATGCTTGCTATTATTAGTTTCTTTTTTTTGAGGGGGGAACGTAGGGCAATTGGGGTTAAGTGACTTGCCCAAGGTCACATAGCTAGTTTTTGTGTTAAGTGTCTGAGGTCGGATTTGAATTCAGGTCCTCCTGGCTCCAGGTCGGGTGCTCTATTCACTGTGCCACTTAGCCACCCCTATTAGTTTCTTTATCTGTAAAATGAGGACGTTGGATTAGCTGGTCTCTGAGGTTGCTTCCAGCTCTGTGATTGTATAACAGCTCTAATTCCTGGGGCAGTCAGAAAAGTCTCTGGATTGGGGGTCTTGTCATTCTTTTTTGCTTTTTGGAGGGCAGTTTGGGGTTAAGTGACTTGCCCAAAGTCACACGGCTAGTAAGTGTGTCAAGTGTCTGAGGCCACATTTGAACTCAGGTCCTCCTGACTCCAGGGCCAGTGCTCTATTCACTGTGCCTCCTAGCTGCCCCAGGGTCCTGTCATTCTTGCAACCAGATGTCTCCACTCTTGACATGGCCTTTCCTCCTGCCTATCACCTTTGCCCTTCTCCTTTATCTGGAATCTTCCTCGATTCCTATCACCTTTATGTCCTTGACGGGAGAAGCAGATAACTAATCAGACAAGCCTAAGTGAGACCCTGTTACTGCCTATCAGCACTGCCCTTGCCTATCAGAGAGCAGCCATGTGTGAGGGAGAACCTCAGTGGACCTCCACCCAACTGGGATGGTGGGGGGGGGGAGGGGGAGAACTTGGCAAGACCTGAGTTGGGAGGGAACCTCTTACACGATCTTTGGTCCCTTTCCTATCCTGCTGTTGTCTCAAGATGGTTCCACCCAAGCCCCAAACTCCCTCCTTGACTAAGTTAAGCATCTCATGTGAGTGAGTGACATCCTCGTGCACTTTCCTGGACTGCTGCCTGTTGCTTCTGTCCCAGGATCTTAGCAGTTTCCCCTTCTCCTCTAATTTGAGTGGAGGCCCAGGCCAGCAAATTTCCTGCCAAGCCTTATTCCTGGATCTCTTCAAAGGCAATGGGCCCCTTGCCAGGAGTCCATCCCACTAGCATCATCAGCCCTGACCCAGCTGACTAAGCACTATCTGTATACTGTGATTGCTTTGTAAACTTTGGGGGTGGAAGGGAGGGAGGGGATTTCAGCATCAAGTTTAATTTGTTGTTTTTTTTTTCTTTTCTTTTCTTCTGGATCATGGAAAAACTATGAGATGCTCTCTTCTGGGAACCATTTCATCCCCTCCCCCTTGGGAGGGAAAAGAAGAACAGTTACTTAGTGATTAATGAGAATGTGGGAGAATCATTGCCAAAAACCAGAACAGAATTTAATTCAGCATTTATTAGACTGCTGCTAACAATGAGAGTATCTCATGCCTCCCTAGCATTTTCCTGCCGATTATTCAAAGAAGGCGACACAAGAAATAGTGCTTCCAGATGAGAGAACTGTGACTCAAACTGGTGACTTGTCTAGGGTCACACCAGCTACAAATGTCAGTGCTATTCCTGAGTCCAGAGCTCCCTCTGTCAAAGATGCCAGTGATGGCTTAGTGATACGAGCAGAGCACCACAGGACCTATCATCCCATCAGGAGACATCCTACTCAGACAACAAGGATCCTTGGATTATAGAATAGATCGATGAACTCCAGGGAGAAGGGGGAGCAAGGCAAATCCCCCAATGAGTGGGTGGGGCAAGGTTGGAATGCCTTCTTTCTTCTTCACCAAGCACTTCCCTCACAATGGCCCTTTTAAAGTGATAGTGCAAGATGGGGTACATGCATAAATAAGTGTATTTATATTAATAAATGTTTTGTGTATTTAAAAAATGATAGTGTATTTTACCAATGAAAGGGAGAACTCTGGACTAATAGAGAAACTTATGAGTTAGATAGGGTATTTTGCCAATTTGAGAGGCAGCTAGTTGTCTCAGTGGATAGAGTATCAGGCCTGGAGTCAGGAAGACCTGAGTTCAAATCCAACCTGAGACACTTTATAGCTATGTAACCCTAGGCAAGTCACTTACCCCTGTTTGCCTCAGTTTCCTCATCTAAAATGAGCTGGAAAAGGAAATGATAAATCACTCCAGTACCTTTGCCAAGAAAACCCAAAGTGGGATCCTGTAAAGTCCGACACAAATGAACAATAATGAAACCAATGGGAGAAAGAACTCAGGAGCTAATAGAGAATAACCTCATGAGGTAGACAGGCCATTTTTTACAAAGGAAGGAACTGGGCTCAGTGAGATGAAGTGATTTCCTAAATGGGGGCAGCTACTGAGTGACAGAACAAGTATTCATACCCAGTTCTCTTGACTTTTAGGCCACCTGCCTAGGAAAAGGTCTGTATCCAGGGCCATCTCCAGCCATCCTAATCTATACCTTGCTTCTTTACCCAGATGGCCCTGGAGGAGAAAGTGAGGTTGGTGACTTTGCATAGCCCTACCTCACTTAAATCCAACTCACTTGCATGTCATGCATCACCTCCCTAATGTCATGGTCCTCTTCCCTACTTTTGTTGATGGTTCAGCTATTCCCCCAAATCACCTGGGCTCTAAACTTCAGAATCTTCTGAAAATCATCAGGAAACAGTGTTAGTTAAATGACTCTATCCTCTCAATCAGGACTCTAGAGATAGCTAGTTGTCAATCACCCACAAGTCCCATCCACTACATCTGGTTACTATGGGTTCTGACCTCAGCCTAAAAGGGTCACCACCAATCAAATATCTCATCACGGCCCCTCTTACTTGCTTCTTCCCTTCACAGTGTGTTGCCAAGCCTCCGTGTATTTTAGCAGTTTAATTTAATTAGAAGGGTAATAAAAGCAAAAATATTACTTGTGAGACAAGTATAGGGCTCCCCAAATGGAGATGATAGGAGGGGAAAATGTACCCCACCTGTCAAATAGAGAGGTGACCCAAGGGGTATCCAAGTCTCCATAAGTAGAATATGGGGATGGATTAGATATTCTCCCTCAGTAAGGGACTAATGCAGTAGCTCCAGGTAGTACTTTAAGAAGTTGTGTTAACCAAAGCAAACACCTTCCCTGCCGGCTTTGGCCTTGGTTCCTCAGGGCTCAGTCTAGGATTTAAAATGTAAAAATCTCATTTGCATACAATATTTCATAAATTTTTCACAAAATTGGCTCATTACTTTGCCCCCACCCAGGACTCTGGGAAAATCTCCAAAAACATACTCATGCTTTATTTCCCATTAAGACTCTTATCTTCCCACTTTTCATAACTCCAAAGGAAACACACTCCCATTCTAATTTAGAATACCTTTTCTGGGGCAGCTAGGTGATGAAGTGAGTAGAGCGTCGGCCCTGGAGTCAGAAGGACCTGAGTTCGGATGCAGCCTCAGACACTTAATGCACACACAAACAAAAACCTAGCTGTGTGACCTTGGGCAAGTTACTTAACCCCAATCGCCCTCCAAAAACAAAGACATAAAAAAAAAAAAAGAATACCTTTACTGCAAGAAACTACAATAGCAACAAAATAAAACAAGAAGGAAACACTCACCATGCTGGTCATTCTGGCCACCCAGAATCTCCATGGCCAGCAGCAGCTGGTGCTGCTTTAATGCCCAAGTTTGTATATTTGCTTTTCCAAAGGGAATGACTCCAAAAAGCAATTGAAAGAGGAATCCTATAGGGTAGAAGGAGGATGAAGGCAAAGGGGAAGGAGTCTGTCCATCCCCAGCATCACAGACATCGAATATTTGACTATACTTTCATTGCATCCTGAATGGCTTGTTAAGCAGTTCATCAGAGAATTCAATATTTAAGCCCTCCCCTCCCAGGACACAGTATATTGTACCTAGCACCTACTGGACCCCTGACCTCTAGTTAGAATTTTGCTAACATGCATCTCCAGCGTCCCAGCAACCTCAACCTCCAATCTACAGATGCCTGAAAGTGAGAGAGGGAGTACCTCACTCAACAGTCAAGTGATTCCCTCCCAGCATCTCTCAAGTGGTATAGAATGATGTGGCGTATAGTTGCCAAGCAGTCCAATATGTTTTTTAAAAGTTTCATTCAATACTACAATTAATGACATTCTTATTACTTTATAGTGTTGCTTATTTCCTCCCAAGCTCTTTCTGCTCCTTTCTGACATAAGTGGAAGTCAGAACAATTAGAAAGAAAGATGTATGTGTATGAACACAGGGGCTACACTCACATGGGACATATATGTACATTCCATTGTATTCTTAGACCCAATTGCTCCAAAGGTAAAGATCCCTCTCCCCCCATGCCCTTTCTCTCTCTCCCTCTCTCTCTCTCTCTCTCTCTCTCTCTCTCTCTCTCTCTCTCTCTCTCTCTCTCTCTCTTCCCATCTCCCTGTGGAAGAAAGGGAGGAGGAAATATGGAATTAATTTACAACTAGTTGAGAAAGTGCTATAGAAATTGTAGTCATTCTCAGAGCTTCACAAATCTGAATAACATGACTTCTCAGTATCTTTAACTTTGCTGGGCTTCGATCCATCCCTGGATTCACGGAACTGAAACGGAACACAGACCAAGCCTACCTCTAGGTAGATGCCCATGTAAGTTAGGCACCATCTCGCTTACAAATCTAATGCTAAAAGCAGTTGTGTGCATGTGTGTGGGGGTGGGGGTAACACAGATAAGTCTCCAACCACTATTATGTTTTTCAGTCTTTCACTTTCAATTATTTGTATCTGAGAATGTGCATATAAGGTGTGGCTAGGTGGCAGTGAATAGAGCACTGGCCCTGGAGTCAAGAGAATTTGCATCTGACCTCCTAATTACCCCATGAATTCATCTGCCCTGAGGATTAAATTTTTAACAACTACCTTGAACCTATGTGGATCATAGGAGCTGGGAAACGTAGCCTCAACTCTGACTAATGTGAAAAAATGCTTAATATTATTGTACAAGTATAGCCTATATCAGGTTGCTTGCTATCTTGGGGAGAGGGAGGGGAGGGAGAAGAAAATTTGGAACTCAAAATCTTATGAAAGTGAACATTGAAAATAATTTTTATATGTAATTGGAAAAAATAAAACACTCTTTTTTTTTTTTTGCTTTTTGGAAGGCAATCAGGGTTAAATAACTTGCCCAAGGACACACGGCTAGGTTTTTTTGTTTGTGTGTGTTAAGTGTCTGAGGCCGGATCCGAACTCAGGTCCTTCTGACTCCAGGGCCAGCGCTCTACTCACTGTACCACCTAGCCGCCCCTAAAATAAAATACTCTTAAGGAGAAAAAAATATTGGTGCCCAGTATTCAACACAATGCTCCAGATGTTGTCTGGCCAGAGCAGAGTTCACAGGGACTATCATTTTCATTTTTTGTTTGGTAGCTCTGCTTCTCTAAGATCACATCAGATTTTCTGGCTGTCACATCACACTGCTGATTCATATTATGCTTGTAATCCATTAAAGGTCTCAGATATATTTTCAGACCAACTGTCTAATCATGCCTCTCCTATGTTATACTTGTAAAGTTAATTTTTTTTTAACCAAAATGTAGGGATTTACATCTGTCACTATTTAACTAAGGAGGCAGTTTGGTACAGAGGAAAGTGTACTGTCTCTATGATGTAAAAACACCTCAATTGATTCAGCTGAATATAGCTCCCCTGCCCCTGAGTTGTCCATGGTGGTCCAATAGTCCAATCTCAGAAAGAGACTGAAGCTCCTCCCAAATGCTATCAAGTGACAAGGAAGCAAGGTCAACCTGAGCTTTTATCCTTTGAGTCAAGTAAATCTAGAGGATGGTTTCAATAACTTTGAAGAGAAAAACTAGTTTAATTTGAATTCAATTAGGGATGTAAACAGGGTTTAGAATATTGCTCCTATCACAAATGGGATCTCTTGGCAAAAGAATATGGAAAGTTTAGTCATTTTTAGAGAATAATTTCAAATTACTTTCCAGAATGGTTGAACCAAATCAAAACTCCTCCAACAAAGAAGTTGCCTATTTTCCCACAACTCATCCAACACAAACTTTTCCTATCATTTGTCATTTTTGTCAATTTGTTGGTTGAGTTGTGTTTAGAGTTGATTTGATTCACACTGCTTTTATTATAATTGTTTTCAAGAAATCTTCCATATAGGTATTAATATTTTATAATTCTTAGTCATAGTATCATATATCTAGAGGTGGAAGGGACCTTAGAGGTCATTGAGTCCAACTCCCTTATTTTGCAAACGATGGAACTAAGGTACAGTGAGATTAAGTGATTTGTCTAAGGTAAGACAAACAGTAAGTGTCAGAGGTGGGATCTGGACCCAGGTGTCTCTGAGTTCCAGACCAGTAGGCTACAGGATGCCCCATAGCTGCTACTGCTTTTGAAAATTGCTTACTCATATGCTTTCTTTATTTATCCATGGCTCTTACTCTTTGTGTTAGTTTCCTAGATATCTTGGGTATCTGACCTTTATCAAAGATATTTGATGTAAAGATTTTTTTCTCCAATTAACTGCTTCCCTTCTTCTTTTTACTTATATTGATGTGGTTTAATTGCTACAATTGAACTCAATAGACCAGAGTTCAATAAACTTGAGAATAGAAATTGCTTAGGACAGAAGTCCTTCTTTGATAAGAATTGTTAGGAAAGGGGTGGGTAGGTGGTGCAGTGGATAGAGCACTGGCCCTGGAGTCAGGAGGACCTGAGTCCAAATCCTGTCTCAGACACTTGGCACTTACTAATTGTGTGACCCTGGACGAGTCACTTAATGATTGCCTCACAATGTTAGTAGTAGCAATAAGAGAAGAAAAAGGAAATGAAGGAATCAAATTAGGCAAAGAAGAGACTAAGCTATCATTCTTTGCAGATGATACAATGATATACTTCGAAAATCCTAGAGAATCAAATAAAAAACTACTTGAGATAATAAACAAATTTGCCAAAGTTGCAGAATATAAAATAAACCCACATAAGTCCTCGGCATTCCTATATACCTCTAACGAAATCCAACAGCAAGAGATAGAAAGAGAAATTCCATTTAAAGTTACTGTAGACATCATAAAATATTTGGGAATCTACCTGTCAAAACAAGCCCAGGACTTATATGAATACAATTATAAAACATTTCTCACACAAATAGTCAGATCTAACTAATTGGAAAAACATCAATTGCTCATGGCTGGGTCGAGCTAATATAATAAAAATGACAATTTTACCTAAATTAAATTACATATTTAGTGCCATACCAATCAATATACCAAAAAAATTACTTTGTAGAGCTAGAAAAAATAGTAGCAAAATTCATTTGGAAGAACAAAAGGTCCAGAATATCAAGGCAAGTAATGAAAAGAAATGCTAGGGAAGGTGGCCTAGCCATACCAGATTTTAATACCTATTACAAAGGAGCAGTCATCAAAACTACTTGGTCTGACTGAGGAATAGAGTAGTAGACAAATGGAATAGACTGGGTACAGGAGACCCAGCAGCCAATGAATATAGTATCTGCTGTTTGATAAACCCAAAGACCCCAGTTTTGGGGATAAGAATGTACTATTTGACAAAAACTGCTGGGAAAGTTGGAACATAGTATGGCAGAAATTGGGCATAGACCAATATCTAACACTGTACACCAAAATAAAGTCAAAATGGGTGCATGGTTTTGGTATAAAGGCTATTGTAAACAGTCTGGGAGAGCAAGGGACACTTTACCTGTCAGATCTATGGAGAGGGAAAGACTTCATGACAAAACAAGAATTAGAGAGCATTATAAAATGCAAAATGGACAATTTTGATTACATTAAATTGAAAAGATTCTGTACAAATAAAGCCAATGTCACCAAGATTAAGAGGGAAGTGGAAAATTGGGAAAGAATCTTTACAAACAATGTCTCTCATGAAGGCCTCATTTCTAAAATATACAAAGAGTTGAGTCAAATCTATAAGAATACAAGCCACACCCCAACTGATAAATGATCAAAGGATATGAACAGGCAGTTCTCAGAAGATGAAATGAAAGATATCTATAAGTATATGAATAAATGTTCTAAATCACTAGTGACTAGAGAAATGCAAATCAAAACAACTTTTAGGTACCGCATCTCACCAGCCAGATTGGCCAAGATGACAAAACAGGAAAATGATAAATGCTAGAGAGGATGTGGAAAAATTGGAACACTAATACATTGTTGGTGGAGTTGTGAACTGATCCAGCCATTCTGGAGAGCAATCTGGAACTATGCCCAAAGGACTATAAATAAGTGCATACCCCTTGACCCAGTAATACCACTTCTAGGGTTATATCCCAAAGAGATCAGAAAAGTGGGAGGAGGACCTGTATGTACAAAAATATTTATAGCGGCTCTTTTTTGGTGGCAAAGAATTGGAAATCAAGGGGATGCCCATCAATTGGGGAATGACTGAAGAAGTTGTGGTATATGCATGTAATGGAATACTATTGTACTATAAGAAATGAGGAGCAGACAAACTTCACAATAACCTGGAGAGACTTATATACACTGATGCTGAGCAAGAAGAGCAGAACCAGGAGAAATTTGTACACAATTACAGACACAATGTATGTGTGAGGACCAAAGTCAATAGACTGGGTCCCTCCCAGCAATGTAAGGTTACAAGACAACTCCAAAAGACTCATGACTGAAAGAGATATCCACATCCAGAGAAAGAGATTTGAAGTCTGAATGCAGATTGAAATAAACTACCTGCTCTCTCTCTTTTTCTTGTTTTGTTGTGTTTCCTCTTTCCCATGGATCATTCCACCAGTTATAATCCTTCTGTACAACCTGACCAATGACTGATGTGAAGATATTTGTAGATCCTATAGTCCAGTGCATGCCGCCATGATGGGAGGGAGGAGGAGGGGGGAGAGAAAAAATGAAACTCAAGGGACTGTGGAAATGAATGTTGTAAAACAAATTTTTTAAAAGTCTAAAAAAAAAAACACAAAAAAGAATTGCTAGAAAACTGAAAAGTAGTTACAAATTAGGTTGAGACCAGTATCTTACCATAATAAGCTCAGTATAGATCCATGACTTTAATATTACAGGTCATACTATAAAAATACATGATAACCAGCCCAAGTATTTTTAGTTTTTTTTTAGAAGTTTTTCAATCTCATGTAATCAAAATTATCTTTTAAAAAAATCTTCTGAGATCTCTTATCCCTTATTTTGTTAAGAACTCTCCCCCTAGACACACCTATGGAAAGGTACCTGGTATATGTTAACTCTGAAAATACCAAGGAGATTACAGTATAACCTCTGTGATATAAAGCTATAAAGCAAAAACTGTCAACTAGGAAAAATAAAATAAAATCCTAAAGAATGCATAGAGATTATAGGCAAAAAGCCTTCTTTATTTTGTTGGAGGAGGGAAAGGAGACACACATGCTGGGGTCCTTCAGGAGACTCTACCCCGCCCGCCCCCCCATAGGCAGTGAGCTAAGCCTTGCTGTTGTGGCTAGACAAAGAAAGGAGCAGTGAGGTGTAGTAAAATCAGTGCAACATTAACAGCAAGACTGGAGCAAGGTTGCCTAGTGACAAAAAAGTCTGCTCATAGCAGGGCTTCATGACCTGGACGTGCTTCCTGCTGGTGCTTGTTCAAGCTCAGGTACCACCAGGTCTATGATTTAGCTGCAACAGAGTTCATCCAGAGGTTGAGTGCAAAGGACTGTTGTTATGCCAAGCTCAGGGCACAGCTTGCTTGCTGGGCCTTAGCTCTGGAAAACAAGGTGTCTCCTAATAATAAGAGAGGGGAACAAAAAGAGGAGTTGTCTTGGGGTAGAGGGCCCTGACATATGTTTAGATCTCTGACAAATGCAAAGACAAACCACAAGGTCAGAACACTGAAAATGAAACATGCGGGGCGGCTAGGTGGTGTAGTGAGTAGAGCGTCGGCCCTGGAGTCAGAAGGACCTGAGTTCGGATCCGGCCTCAGACACTTAATGCACACACAAATAAAAACCTAGCCGTGTGGCCTTGGGCAAGTTACTTAACCCCAATTGCCCTCCAAAAACAAAAAAAAAAAAAAAGAAAAGAAAATAAAGAAAATGAAACATGCCATTCCTCTCCTGCTGAAGAAGTGATCAAAAACAAACATGTTGGGGCATGGCCAGTGTAAGTATATGTTTCTCTGAAATATGCATATTTTACGGTAAAGGTTTTAATCTTTCAGTTGTGTTTTGAGGGACAAAATTATAAATATATGTATATAATAAATGATTAAAAAAACTAAAAATATTTGGTCTGATTCTCATATATTTTTATAGTATGACCTTTAATATTAAAGTAATAGGATCCATATTCAGTTTATTATAGTATGTGGTGTAAGGTACTGGCCTCAACCTAATTTCTATCTAACTATTTTACAATTTTCCTAACAATTCTCTATCCTTTTTTTCCTGTATGTGTGTGGGGGGGGGAGGGGCAGGGGAGGCCGAAATCAGGTTAAGTGACTTGCCCAGGATCACACAACTAGTAAATGTCAAATATATGAGATCAGGTCCTTCTGACTTCAGGGCCAGTGCTTTATGCACTCTGGCACCTACCAGCCCCTTTCCTAGCAATTCTTATCAAAGAGAGACTTCTGTCCTAAGCAATTTCTATTCTCAAGTTTATTGAACTCTGGTCTATTGAGTTCAATTGTAGCAATTGTATTTATACCAGCTTTGTTAGGTACATGCCATTCTTGGCTAAATGTGTATCATCTCAATTTTTAAACTGTGGCCCAGAAATCTCAATCCCATTCTCAGACATACCTTCTTACCCAGATGTTTACATCCCAGATCAATCTTTCTCTCTAAACTTAAATGGATAGCAGTGAAGAAAACACATGTCTATGCTCCTATGGTCTCCACTTTCTTGCCTGAGACTATAATTTGTATAATTAAGCAGCTTTTGTTGTTGTAGTTGTTGTTCAGTCATTTCTTATTGTTCATGATCCCATGGACTATATAGCACAACAGGCCCTTCTGTCTTCCACTATCTTCCAAGGTCTGTCCAAATTCATGTTTGTGGCTTCCGTGACACTATCCATCTCACCTTCTGCTGTCCCCTTCTCCTTTTGCCTTCAATCTTTCCCAGTGTCAGAGTCTTTTCTGATGAGTCCTGTCTTCTCATTATGTGGCCAAAGTATTTAAGCTTCAGATTCAGTATTTGACTTTCCAATGAATAGCCTGGATTAAATTTTTTTTTTCTTTTTGGAGGGGCTATTGGGGCTAAATGACTTGCCCAAGATCACCTAGCTAGTTTTTGTGTTGTGTCTGAAGCAAGATTTGAACTCAGGTCCTTCTGACTCCAGGGCCATGCTCTATTCACTGCACCACCTAGACATCCCTGGATTAATTTCTTTAAGTATTGACTGATTGGATCTCCTTGTTGTCCAATGGACTCCAAAAAGTCTTCTCCAGCACAATTCAAAAGCATTGATTCTGTAGGACTCACTTTTCCTTATAGTCCAGCTCTACAGTCATACACTGCTACTGGAAAAATCATAGCTTTGTCTATACCTTTGTCAGCAAGGTGATAACTCTAATTTTTAGTATATTGTCCATATTTGCCATGGCTTTCCTTCCAAGGAGCAAGTTTGTTTGTTTGTTTTTAATTTCCTGGCTGTAGTCACCATCTTCAGTGATCTTTGAGCCCAAGAATTATATTGGACACTACTTCCATTTCTTCTCCCTTTCTTTGCCTGGAAGTGATGGGACTAGTTGCCATAAACTTAGTTTTGTTTTTTATCTTGAGCCTCAAGCAAGCCTTACATTTTCCTTTTTCATCTTCATCAAAAGACCAATTCTTCTTTACTTTCTGCCTTCAAGATGGTATTATCTGCATATCAGAGATTGCTGCTGTTTCTCCTGGTAGCCTTAATTCTGGTTTTTTATTTGTCCAATCTGTATATTGCATGATATGATGTACTCTGCATATAAGTTAAATAAGGTGACAATGCATACCCCTCGTCATACTTCTTTCCCAATCTTAAGCCAATCATTTGTTGTTTTCAGTTCTAATTGTTGCTTCTCAACCAGTATATGGATTTCTCAGGAGACAAAGTAAAATGAGCTAGTACTCCCATCTCTTTGAGGACTTGCTTCATTTTTTGTTGTGATACACACAGTCAGAGGCTTTAGAAGAGTCAATGAAGCAGAAGTAGACATTTTTTCTGGAATTTCCTTGATTTTTCCATAATGCAGCAAATGTTGGCAATTTAGTTTCTAGTTCCTTTGCTTCTTCAAAAACCAGCCTGTTCTGAAAATTCTTGGTTCACACATTGATGAAGGCTAGCTTGCAAAATCTTAAGCATAACCTTGCTGGCACATGAAATGAGTGCAATTGTTCAGTGATTTGAATATTCTTTGGCATTGTCTTTCTTTAGGATTGGGACATAAACTGATCATTTGGTTGGGTATATCTCTCCCTTTCTCCTTTCTCTTTCCCTTCCCTTCTTTTCTTCAGCTATTTGTAAAGTCTTGGGCAGATAGTAATTTTGCTTTCTTGCTCTTCTTTCTCTTTTGGATGCTTTTTGTTGCTGCCTCCTGTACAATATTATGAGCCTCTGTCTGTAGTTCTTCAGACACTCTACCTATCAGATCTAATCCCTTAAGTCTATTAATCACTTCCACTTCATACTTGTAAAGGATGTTATTTAGGTTGTACCTACGCAGTGTGATGGTTTTCCCTTTCTTCCATTTAAATCCGAATTTTGCAATAAACTCATAATCTGAACCATAGTCAGTTCCAGGTCTCATATTAACTAACTGTATAGAGCATCTTCACCTTTGGCTGTGTGTGAGATAAAAGAGTTCAGAGTCTGAATCTGAGATCAGAAAAGGTCTTTATTCTTTCTCATGAGAAAGGGCCCTCTGCCCCTGTCGCTCAAATGGCATCTGCCAGGGAGAGAGCAACAGGTAGAAGCAAGCCCATGGTTATATAACCTTCTAATGCAGAAACCCAACCCCCCAGCTGGCCTTCACTCTCATTGGTAGGGAGGCAGGCCCACAACCTAAGCACTGGAATCCATCTTGGAGACAAAGGACACTGAAACATGTGGGTGTCCAATGCAAGGCCAGGAAGGCAGTTTTATCCTTATTTGGCATATCTTGTGCTGGGGTGGTCCTGGGGAAGGTCTCCATTGCTCTAAGTTCCAGATTCCTGTAAGATCAGGTGACCTCTGAACTTGGGCCCAGTGGATGCTGAAGCCACTCTAGATTTGATTTTTCAGAATGGGGAAACTTCACAGGAAATTATCCCTCATAACTGTAAAGTATATAATCTATCTGATTTCAACGTTAACCATCTGGTGATGTCCATGTGTAGAGTTGCCTTTTGGGTTGTTGAAATAGAGTGCTTTCTATGACCAGACAGTTATGTTGACAAAACTCTTTTAGTCTCTACCCTGCTTCATTTTGTAGTCCAAGGTCATACCTGCCTATTATTCCAATTCTCTTTTGATTTCCTACTTTAATATTCCAAATCCCAGTGAAGAATGTGACACTTTTTTCTTTTTCTTTTCTTCAGTGTTATTTTGAGAAGATTTTATAGTTCATAGAACTGATCAACTTTAGCCTTGTTAGCATCAGTGGTTGGAGCACAGACTTGTATTGCTGTGATGTTGAATTGTTTACCTTGGATTCAAATATATACCATTCTTGTCATTTTTGAGATTATGCCCCAGTACTGCTTTTCTTAACCATTTATTGACTATGAGGACTACTTACACCATTTCTTCTAAGGGATCTGTGCCTATGTTAGTCTATGTAATGATCACTTGGATTAAATTCACTCATTCTGTTGAGCTTAAAGGATCGAGACAGAAGATCCCCGAGACTAAATTTGGAAGTGGATTTTATTACCTTGGGACTGTTGGGGTTACATGGCTACCCAAATCAGACAGTGCTGGCACAGAGTGTGTGCCGGTTTTTAAAGAGATTCAATAGCCAGGTTACATAAGCTGAAACTACAATCAGTGATTGGTCAGTGTACATTTGAATTTCCCACCAGTATGAAGTTCAACCTAGGCTGGGGGACAGGAAGCCTAGGATGGGGTGATTAGGAGGGGCCAGGGGAGGAGGGATGGAGACATCAGGTGAGGGGTAGAGACATCTGGATCAGGTGATTAGGAGGGGGACAGGGGATGAGGGATGATGGAGAATTTATCCTAGTCTGAAATTCCTGCTCACTGATCAGTTGGGGGAGGGAAGGATGGAGTTGTGCTCAACAATTCCTATCCATTTAAGTTCTTTGACATCCAAGATGTCTGTTTTGATCTTTCCATCTCCTATTTACCCACATCCAGCTTACCTTGGTTCATAAATCTTGTATTCCACATTCCTATGCAATACTGATCCCTACAGCACAGGACCTTCCTTTTGCCATCAGACACATCTGCAACTAAGCTTCCTTTGGACTTTGGCCCAGCTGCTTCATTACTGCTGGATCAACTTCTAGTTGATTGTTGCTCTTCCCCAGTAATGTGTTGGACACCTTCTGACCTGAGGGGTTCATCTTGCAGTGTCGTATCTTTTATCATTTTAAAACTGTCCATAGGGTTTTCTTGACAAAGACGCTGGAGTGGTTTGCCATTTCCTTCTCCAGTGAATCACCTTTTGTCAGAACTTTCCACAATGACCTACCATTTGGGTATCCCTGCATGGCACGGCTTATAGTTTCATGGAGCTGCACAAGCCCCTCCACCATGACAAGACAGTGAGCCAGAAGGGGATACAGGCATGGGAGTGGGGTGATTAAAAATAGAACTCTCAAATTATGGTAAAATATATAAAAATCAAAATGGGTCCCAAAATTGGCCTGGCTTTTAATTATGGCAAATTGAAGGCTTTAAGATTAGACTTTCAGTAGGAGATAAGGAGTTTAGGAGATATGTTTATCTTTTTTTGTTTGTCATTTCTGATTTTTGTTGTTGTTGTTAAATGTTCAGAAAAACCTTTATCTTTTATCTTGTTTAGTTTTCAAGAAAACTTGTAGATTTACAAGAAAACTTGTAGATTCTGCTACCTGGAAAGGTTTCTAAGGGAAAAATGCAGCCAGTCAGAAAGACTGCTAAAATGCTACAGAGTTTAGAATGCTGGGGAAGATTAATGAAGTTTCATAGTTAACGTTCTTGAAACATGCCAAACTCTCTGTCCCAGGAAGCAGGTACTAACTCCCACTTTAGGCTTTCAGCAGGAGATCAGGTTTAAAAATAAATCTGAACTGCTAAAAAAAAAAATCTTAGTAGATTTTGAAGGTTTGGAGATTAAGGAGATTGGAGATTAATCATTAAGGAATTTGAGGATTAATCATTTTAATATTGCAGGGGAGAACTACTGGGACTTTGTGTAATTCCAGGAACTCACTCCCTTCTCTTTGTCCTATCTGATAAGGTACATAGCAGGAGCTTAACATATCTTAATGAGTTTGGGGGTACCACTCTGTAGAATTTGTTGTAAAGAAAAATAATTAAATTCTTTAAAAGTTGTAGGGTGTCATTTAGAGCACTCTACCCCCTCCCCCAGATTGATAGAGCTATTGTTCTAGGCAGTTAGTTTGAAATAATCCCAGAATGAAAAAAAAAAAGTGGTTTGCATTTTAAATTTATCTGAAATTTAAACTGCTGCCTCCTGTTAACCCTTTCTTGATCTTGAGAGAAAAGCTTATTTAATTTGTGAGTGAAGGGGTGGCAGTGTCACAGTGAATAGAGAACTGGTTCTGGAGTCATGGTCTCAGACACTTAACACAAAAACTAGCCATGTGACCTTGGGCAAGTCACTTAATCCCAACTGCCCTACCTTCCCCCTTCCAAAAAGCAAGAAACAAAACAAAACAATAAATTAGAGAGTGACTTTAAAATGGCTAAAATTTAATTAAGGAATGGAAAGGGGCCCATGAGGAGTGACTCTGTATCTTACCCCCAATATTGCCTAGGCACTAAACCTGGAGAGATATTTGCAATGACAGGAAGGGGAGGGGACATAAAAGAAACCAGGAATGTAAGGCTGAAGTAGAACTTTAAAAGCTTTATATAACAAACTTAATTGTTTAGGTAAAATTGAAGATCATCAAAGAAATTTAGAAAAAAAAAACCATGTATTTGTAAGTTCTTAGGAACCCCAAAAGGCAACATATAATTATAATTAATCAGAGCCGTTTAACATTGTGTGCTAAATTGCTAAGGAGAAATTCTATGGAATAAAGATGAATTATTTGGGGGGGGGCACATATGGCCTTGAGGCTGAAGGTTTCCCACCCCTGATTTAGACAGTTTAGGATATGATTAGGAAATATAGTACTCTGTCCCTGAATGACCTTTTTGGGGGGCCATATTCCCCAGTCTTCAGAATCTTGGGAACTCCAAAGCAAGAGGATGGGAATGGGAGGTTGCTACTTGGAGCTTCTCCCTATCTTTCACCTGGGGTTAAAATTGAAAAGCCTTAAGGAAATAGAGGGCAAGGCTAGGTTATAAACATGAAAGGAATTGATTTGATTCTTTGGGTGATGTTTGAAGAGAATTTAATAAAAAATTGTGGAAAAGTGAAAGTGCTACCAGGAACTTTTGAAAATGAGCCAATTTCTTTTAGTAGCTGAAAACTGAGGGGATGTCTGTCAACTGGGAAATGGCTAAAGAAGTTATGGTATATGAATGTAATGGATTACTATTGTGCTGTAAGAAATGAGGAGCAGATGAACTTCATAATAACCTGGAGAGACATATATAAATAGATGCTGAGTGAGGGCAGCAGAACCAGGAGAACTTTGTACACAATTACAGACACATCGCGTCTGTGATGACTGACTTTGATAGACTGGGCTCTTCTCACCAATACAAGGTTAGAAGACAACTCCAAAGGACTCATGATGGAAAACGCTATCCACATCCAGAGAAAGAATTTCGGAGTCTGAATGCAGATTAAAGCAGATTTTTTGTTTTATTTTGCTTCTTCTTGCTCCTTGTTTATTCCATTGGTCATAATTCTTTACAACTTGACTAATGTTTAATGTGAAGGTACTATGTAGAACCTTTATTGGATTGCATGCTGCCATGGTGGGAGGGGAGGGGAGGAGAGCAAAGGGGAGAAAATTTGGAACACAAAAACTTGTGGAACCTGAATGTTGTAAACTAAAAGTAAACAAATTTTAAAAAAAAATAATAATAATAATAAAAGAAAAACCTGGAAAGATTTACACGAACTGATGTTGAGTGAAGTGAGAACCAGGAAAGTATTGTACATAGCAGTAGCAACATTGTGGGATGATTAACTATGACAGACTTAGCTCTTCTCAGCAATACAATGATCAAAGACAATTCCAAAAGATTCATGATGGAAAATGCCATCCACATCCAGAGAAAGAACTATGGAGTCTGAATGCATATCAAAGCATACTATTTTCACTTTTTTTCTCTTTCTTGTCATTTTTCCCTTTTGTTCTGATTCTTTGTTCACAACATGACTAATGTGGAAGTATGTTTAATATGATTGTACATATATAGCTTATACAGAGGGAAGGGAGGCAGGGAGAAAATTTTGGAACTCAAAATTCAACAAAAATGAACATTGAAAGCTATTTTTACATGTAATGGGGGAGATGGAGAAATACTACTAAGGAAAAAAAGAAAATTAGCTAATTCTTAACTCCAGGCTCTAAATATTAAAGTATACATATCTAATAGCCCTGGAAAGTTGAGATTTTGGTTTTGTGGTTGTAAATCCATATTTTATTTGGTTGAGATTTGTCTTATAACTAAATTATGATGTGGTGAAATGTGTTCTCCTATTAATTGTGGCATCAAATAGAAAAATAAAGCTGCAAAAATGCAGGGAAATCTGAGTTACACTCAAGTCTCAGAAATGTATTAGCTGTGTGATCTTTAGCAAATTATCTTGTCTCGGGGGTGGCTAGGTGGCGCAGTGAGTAGAGCACCGGCCCTGGAGTCAGAAGGACCTGAGTTCAGATCCCGCCTCAGACACTTAACACACACAAACAAAAACCTAGCCGTGTGACCTTGGGCAAGTTACTTAACCCCAATTGCCCTTCAAAAAAAAAAATTATCTTGTCTCTGAACTTCAGTTTCCTGATCTATAAAGAGGTAAATAATAATGGTTCCCACCTTCCAGCATTGTTGTGAGGATCAAACAAGCTCTCCATTGTGAAGTTCTTAACATAGTGCCTGACATATGGTTAAGTACTATATAAATGTTGACTATTGCTACTTCTGTAATTGAATGTAATTGACTTTTGAATGTATTTATTATGGAAATTCAGGCTTTGTTGTGGTAATAAATTCTCAAAATTGGATTAAGGATTTTGTGTATAAAGTTGTACTGATAATTATAAAGAAAGTTAAATTATTTTCCCATTTTAAAGTATGTCTGATAATTTTAAAAGACAAAAAAGGTTCATTTTACATGTCAGACCCTCATTAATTTTTCTTAAGATTCTTCTCCCAAGTATAGGGTTTTCAAGTAAAAATAAAAACAGCATGTAACATATAAAAATTGAAATTTTAAAAATCTCAGGTGAATTATGGGTTCCTAATTTGATATTCTCCTTATAGCTCTGTTGTTAATAAAGTTAATGCTATAAGGTTTGATCTGGTTTTTGCCACATGTACTGGTTATTGGAAAAACAAATTTAGAAGATTGCACTAAATTGTGTTAAGTCTTGTTACTGGCAGATTTTAGCAGAATTATCTAGGAATCTCTACAGGTGATTCAGAATCAGAGAATCAGAGCTCTCTTTAGAGCTAACCTGAGAATGAGGCCTATTCCAGAATGTTCAGGAGAAAGTATTTTCAGGGACCAAATGGAACATCTGGGACTCAAGACAAAATGTGCTGATTTTGGACATTGGACATTGGGAGTGCATTACGAGGATACATGGAAACTTGACCTTATTTAATATTGATGATTGTTGTCTTGCTTTTGTCTTTTCTTCCATGATGTTTATGTTTGCTTAGTTTTCTTGGTACCTTGATGCTGTGTAAATCTCCCTTCTCAGAATTACTTCGTTGCATAGGAAAAGGACCCACATGTACAAAAATATTTATAGCAACTCTTTTTGTGGTGGCTAAGAAATGGGGATTTAAGGGATGCACATCAATTGGGGAATGGTTGAACAAGCTGTGGGATATGAATGTAATGGAATCCTATTGTGCGATAAGAAATGATGAGGAGGCAGATTTCAGAAAAACCTAGAAAGACTTACATGAATGCTGAGTGAAATAAGCAGAACCAGAAGAACAAGTAACAGCAACATCGTGTGATGACCAACTTTGATAGACTTAACTCCTCTCAGCAATACAAGGACCTAAGACAACTCCAAAAGACTCATGATGGAAAACGCTATCCACATCCAGAAAAAGAACTATAGAGTCTGAATGCAGATTGACCCATACTATTCTCTCTCTCTCTCTTTTTTTTGTTTCTTCTTTCTTTCTTTTCTTTTCTTCCTTTTTTTTTTTTTTTTGCTTATTTTTGGAGGGCAATTGGGGTTGTGACTTGCAAGGTCACATGGCTAGTTTTTGTGTTAAGTATCTGAGGCCAGATTTGAATTTGGGTCCTCCTGACTCCAGGGTTGGTGCTCTATTCACTGCGCCACTAGCCACCCCTACTGTTTCTTCTTTCTTGTGGTTTCTCCCTTTGGTTCTAATTCTTCTTTATAACATGACTAATGTGAAAATGTCTAAAATGATAGCACATGTATAGCCTATATCAGATTGCATGCCATCTTGAGGAGGGAGAAGAAGAAGGAGGGGGAAAATTTTAGAACTCAAAATCTTATAGAAATGAATACTGAAAACTAAAAACAAACAAAATAAATAAAATTTTTAAAAACTAGTCTATTATGAGCTGTAGTCTGACTTAGTCTACTTATAGAGTCTATTTAACAAGGTTTGTATATTATTATTATTATTATTAAACTCTATGTTAGTTGCTATACTAAGCCACAGGAAAGGATGCTTCCCAGTGGCCTTTTCTTGATTTGTAATGTTAATGATGAGGATGAGCACATTAAAATCCTTATAAATTTGGCTTATAAATGATCCATGAAGGGAATGGACTGGCCCCCTCTCCCATGAATCAAAAGGGGGAACTATGGGAACTGTAGGGATTGACTGAACCACAGGAACTTTATCTTGTGACTCAGTTCTGGAGCTAGCTCAGTTCCCTTTCTATTCAATTAAGACTCTAGTCTAATTTCTGTCTTGTGAAAAAAACTTCATTCAATTATGAGAATTGTGAGAAAACTTTGTTGCATTGTTTCAACCTAGCCCTGTGTGGCTGGGAAGCTGGACTACCTCCACTTGTTGCTTAGAGACCCTTATCTAAGGCCTAGGTTATGCTGATCAGAAACTTTTGTCAGATCCAGAGACAAGGAGTTTTCTCACAATTAGCCTTCTCAAGCAGCCCATATGTATTATCTGAAAACTGACTCCCTACTGGGTTAATTAGTTACTGTTTCCTTATTCCTTTGATTGAATATAGACACTTGGAGGAGAGTAGGACAGCTTTTTCTGATTTTGGGGAACTGTACCTATTTGCTGTCCCCCCCCCCCCAACTTGGAAAGCTCCTAATCTTTCCTTCAATTAGAAATTAGAAGGGGTGGCTAGGTGGTGTGGTGAATAGAGCACCAGCCCTGAAGTCACGAGGACCTGAGTTCAAATCTGACCTCAGAAAAACCGTAATTCTAGTGTAAAACCACCTTTCTCAAAACAAGTGGCAAGGGAAAAGACATTAAAAAAAAACAAACAAACCCTGCTCTCTTCCCCAGGATAGATGTGTTTTTCTCAAACCACAGAGCACACACATAACTATTATAAACACCCTTAGTTTCCCATGGTAGGGATGGATTTAAAACTAATCTTTGTTCTAGCATATCTCTTTCTATTTCAGTCCACCCGGTCTTGCAAACATATGTTACTTTCTACACAGACAAGTTAGATAAATGTGTAAAATATCATTGCAGGACTCTTAGGTATCTTTTTCAAGGACTAGGCTGATTCGTGGGGGGAAGGGAGAGATTGTTGACATAACAACACCTGCAGGACTTACTGTAGATGGCACTCTGCCAAGTTTTGGTCTGGGAACTATCCACTGACCTTGCATAGTTTTTCTGGGCTTAACTTCTTCATTCTTGTGTAAGGTTTGCTTCTAGAAGTGTCCATTTATGCAATAGCTCCATACTAAAGAAAGGAGTATCTCAGTGAGCCTATAGTCCGCCAGATTTCTGCTGGTCTTTTCAAGGGAGGGAGGAAAAAAAGGTCTTCGAAAAATCACATTATGGTGAAGTTGCTTTACCTCCCTTCCAACACTCCCAGGTACCCAGCTGAAACAGATGTACAGAACCATAAGACCATACATTTAGAGCTGGAGAGGAAATTAGAGGCCATCCAAACCAATGCCATCATCTCATTCCCTTATTTTTCAGATAGGGAAACTGAGGCACAGAGCAGTAAAGTAACTTGTCCAGGATCATGTAGTGACTAAGTGTCTGAAGAGGAATTTCAATACAGGTCCTCCTTACTCCAAGTCTAATTTCCTATCCACTGCATAACCCGGCCTCTCTGATGTTTAGAACCTCTCCGATGGCTCAAGTATGTCTTTTATAAGAACTCCAGCAAGCAGTCTGCTAATCAGAGGAAGATCACATCCCCTGACACCAACAGGCACATCCAGTCAGGAGCCAGAAGGCTTCCACAATAGCTACCTCTTAGGAGAAGTATCTTACCGTGTACGGCTTCTCTGTCAGAATCTGTTCTGACCAAGGTAATGATTTGGAGAGGCAACAACTCAAAAAAATAAATAAATATCCCCCTGTACCCTTCTTCCTCCCCTTCTAGAAGAGCCATCTCACTTAACAATAATTCTTTTAATAAAAAGAAGATAAACAGTGAATAGAGCACTGGCTCTGGAGTCAGGAGGACCTGAGTTCAACTCCAGCCTCAGACACTTGACACTTACTATGTGACCTTGGGCAAGTCCCTTAACCCCAATTGCCTTGCCTTCCCCCTTCCAAAAAAGAAAAGAAAAGAAAAGAAAAAGAAGATACAAAATTTTGGTGAAACTAAGAAAAAAAAATCTGATACAATATGAAATGTTCCTTACCCAAGGAACCCTCACTTCTGCAAAGGGATGGGTAGGTTCCATCATTTTGGTCATACACTGTTGAGAATGTTGGAAATTCTCAGGTCTGAGCAGAAAGTTCAGTGGAGTCTAAATATAGCTTTATCCTGTACTTACTGGGGTTTGGGAGAAAGTCAACACTTGCCAATTGGTTCATATTTTGACATCTTGGAGGAGGAGGAGGATGTGGGCTCACACAACCAGTATATCTCTCAATTGAGATCAGTTGAATGAAGCCTATAGCTTAGTTATGATCTCAGTTCAGAAGATCTCATAGAGGGAAAAGCAGTAGTTTAATGCTGGAGTTTTCTATCAGGAACTTCACTTCAGGGAGAGAGTCCTACAAAGAAATCCATGGAAAACAGAAAATGGTAGATCACTAGTGATCCTTTAAATACAAACTATTTGAAGAATCTGGCAATCGTTCAGCCAACAAAATAGCCCCTAGCAAAATGTGATACATTACAACCATCTGGTTTCCATGATGGAGTCAACCAAGAGGATATGTCAAAGAAGTAGACTCCAAGGAAGAGCAGTCTAACAGATGCAGGTGTACTGCTGGTGACAGGTGATTGCCCACATGGGAGGGTCTAGATGAAGCTTCACATGAAGAGGAAACATCTTGTTGGTACCCCCTTCTGGGTTGGGAAAGACTGATTCAGACTGAGATGCCTCTGTCCAGATATGGGGACACATGGAGACATTTCCTTCCTAAGAACATAGCTATGAAAACCAAGACAACAGAGGCCACCTGCAAAGCCTGACTCCTTAGGGGCTGGAGATGGTCATAATCAGCCCAGGTTTCAGATTGTGCAGTCT
Organism: Gymnobelideus leadbeateri; assembly: GCA_011680675.1. Taxonomy (NCBI): domain Eukaryota; kingdom Metazoa; phylum Chordata; class Mammalia; order Diprotodontia; family Petauridae; genus Gymnobelideus; species Gymnobelideus leadbeateri. The sequence continues at coordinate 383,326 of WOXC01005865.1, read as the reverse complement.
GTGGATACCAAGGGTACAGAGCTAATAGGGGACCAACACAGAAGTATCAGAATACTAGGTAACCTAGTAACCAGATTGTCATTTAGAGCTCCCAAGGTATAGGCAGAAGTTATGTATGTCAACAGATGCCACTTATTAATGGAATGAGTATAACCTATAGTTCTATATTTACATGTAACCGCTGTGTTTGATTTACTGTACTGTTGTAATGAGATTAATGAGATCTATAATTTTCATATTGATATGATATGTATAATGATTATACTAATTATTTAGATTTGTTGGGGCTTCTCTACTTTCCAGGGGACCCTGACTTGGAAGCTGAGATTATAGCTGGCATGCTGCAGCTGAAGTGTTCAGTCAGATCCCCTTATATGCTAACAATCCCGCTCTTGTAACTGCCAACTTGCAACCACCAAGTGAACTGAACCGGGTGCCTTGCTTCTGCTCCTGGCCACACTATCCTGGGTTCTGTGCGCCTGCTGAGCAATCACAAGGCTCGATGACTCTAGTGACTTGGAGACTGTTCACACAAGAACCAAGAATGCCTGTTTCGTGGTCCAGCTGTTTGTGCTTCTCACCTTGCCATAGGTGAGTGAGCCCCCCTTCTTATGAAGGTGCACTTTGCTTGCAAGCTGTTTCCCTCACTTTGAAATTAAACTTCTGTTTGATTCCTGATTCTCCTGTCTCTAGCCTGCTTTGTTTGGTTCCAGTCAACCGCAGGTTAGGTTGGTTGGGTCCAGTTGACAATACCATTACTTGCATTAATTAGGTCTTTAGCTTGCTTTTGCTCTTCACCATCTTCTCACTAGTCACTTTGTCACCTGGGCCAGAATCCATTCCCTGAACAATTTAATCCTTTAGATTCTAGAACTGTACCCTGGGGGTCCTGATTGGTGTGTACCTTTCATGGGACCCACTATATTAGGTCACCTTCAGCCGTGTTTCACTTAATGCTGCCACCTTTTTGCTTGCTGCTACCTGCTCAGCCTCCATCCCCAACCTCCACCTTCCACCTTTCAGTTCTGAGGCCATCATCAGATCAGTACCACCTGGAAAAGATATTTCCTCCTGCAAAAGGTGGAATGATCTACATTCTTGTGATTTTACTTTTCATTCCTGTAGTTTTCCAAACCAAAATACCCTTCACTGGCTATAACTCCCCTATATGAACGTTTAAGAGAGTAGGAGTGGAGAACAATGTGAGAGAATATGTTGTCTCCTCCTATTAAAATGTAAGCTCCTTGAAGACAGATGCTTTCTTTGATTTTATTTTCATATCTTCAGTGTTGAACACAATGATTTTCTTCATTTCTTCTTTTTTGTGTGCTTTTTGGAGGGCAGCTGGGGTTGTGACTTGCCCAGGGTCACCTGGCTAGTTTTTGTGTTAAGTGTCTGAGGCTGGATTGAACTCATGTCCTCCTGACTCCATGGCCGGTGCTCTATTCACTTTGCCACCTAGCCGCCCCTATTTTCTTCATTTCTCAGCAGGCTACACCCCAGACTTCTCCATCATTTCCCAGAAACATGAATCAGTCACACTGAATCTTCCTTCTCTGAGACACCCCTAATTGATACAGCTTATTCCTTCTGAGGCCAAACAGAAATCTTCCACATGAAAGCTCTTCTAATAATAGTTAATATATCCAATTTTTTTAAACCATAAGACAAAATTAGAAGCTAGAACCCTGTTGACAATGTGCTTCCACCCTCAGAGCACTGCTCACTGCAAACCCTCATGGAAAAGGAAAAACGACTTACAATGGAAGGGGCCTGCTCCAAGATTGAAGCCTGTGGAGAAATTCTGGAACTGGTTCTGGTCTGCAAGGTATATGGTAAAGAGGCAGATTGTTGATTGACTCAGGGGAACCATTCAAAAGTAAATTACTGTCTCTTCTGTTAGACTCACAGAGTCTGAATGAGTAGGCAAGGAATACTAGAAGTCTCATAGTGGGGTGAGAGAGCCTTTGGGCTTTTACCTCTTCCTGAGGGCAGCTTCAAGGTGCCCTGTGAGTACTTACCCCAGTTGTTGCTTCTTCTCCCTAGTGCTTCCTCTTTCTTGGTTTAAATGGAGTGCTGAGAATGGCTATAACATTCTGAGCTTTATAAGGTCAAAAGAGTGAGTCACCAAAAGTCCAAGAGCTGGTATTCTTGTTGGAATGACCACATAGGAGGTGCTTAATAAATGTTAGTGATTGGGAAGCAAAGTTCTAAGTGATCTGTTTGACCCAGCATAGGAGAGAAATGATTATATTTTTCTTGAATTATTGAATTCAATTATTCATATTCAACTAATTATTGAATCAGGATCAAGATTTTTCCCTTTTCTACTTCCTCATCCAGAAATGAACCAGTGCAGGAAATCTTTCTCAAGGATTTACCCAGCCACCAGGCTAAGATCTGGCTAATGGATGGATTCCTGCTCATTGTTTTACTCAGGCAGGTAGGGTGAGGGAGGGGGTAGGAAATGCAGCTTCTCATTTTGTCAGACTGGTGACATGGTATGAAACGTTTCTTTGATCAAGTTTTGGGGCTCAGTATTGAAGAGGGTCATCATAAAATGAGGAGGTTTAGGCTAGGGGTGCTTGAGACCCCAAAATACCAACACACTGGGTCCTGCCAAATGAATTCGACTCAAGCCTTCTCTCAGCCAAAGAAAAGCAAAGTTTATTAAAAGTTCCCCATAATGGGAAGCCTCAGTATCTGTGATGCTTGCATTGGAAAATTCTATGGTGCTCTCACACTACATGGAGTCTTCTATACAGAAAGGTTATGGGAGGAATCTAGGGGTGGTCTGGAGGAGGAGTTTGGGGAGGGTCTTCAGGAGGAGTCAATGAGGTCAGACTCCAGTAAATGAGTGATTACCTGGAGATGACTATGGTGGGCTAGGCCAGTTCAAGGACATAACAGGTTTGGGTATTGATATTTCAGAGGATGGAGGGTGGGGGCTCACTGGGTGATGGAGGGCCAAGCTAGTAACAAAGGTTTGGCAGAGCCACAATGAAAGGCCCATGGCCCTAGGCAAATACCTTACATGGGAAGATTCAAGGTGAGCCCAAGGGGGCTCCCAGACTCTGTACCTTGTCAAAGACTTATTGGAATATAACCCACCTCTCCTTATAATATTCATTCTCTCATTAATTGTTAACCAATCAGAGTTGCTTGGCCCTCCTTAGGAAGAAGACTCACTCTTCCAAAGGCATATAAACTGTAAACCCACCACCATGAGGGGTCTTGGCATTTGAGAGTGCCACTGACCTCTTTTATTAATATCGTGCTAGTCTTATTAATAAAATAATTAAATTGCCCAGAAACTATGTCTCTTGAACTTTTTAAACATCATAATAGATTGAAGGCAATTAGGAGGATATCAACAGCAATTTTTTTTTTTTTGCTTTTTTTGCAAGGGGAAGGTAGGGCAGTTGGGATTAAGTGACTTGCCCAAGGTCACACAGCTGGATTTGAATTCAGGCCCTCCTGACTATATTCTCTACACCACCTAGCCACCCCTATCTGTTGTGCCTGAAACTTGAGCAGCTCTTTTTTTTTTTAATATGAAAGACTTAAGAATTCTTTATTTATTAGAGGGCAATTGGGGTTAAGTAACTTGCCCAAGGTCACACAGCTAGGTTTTTTGTTTGTGTGTGAAGTGTCTGAGGCCGAATCCGAACTCAGGTCCTTCTGACTCCAGGGCCGGCACTCTACTCACTGAGCCACCTAGCCACCACCCCAAAGCCTCAGCTTTTAAAGGCAACCCACTTGGACAGAGGTTAGGTATTATGGAAGCAAGAACTTGCAGAGACTAAGATCAGTGATCGGTCAGTACACATTTTGAAACTCCCACTGGAGCCAAGTCTCCCTAGGAGGGGCTAAACCTGGCAGCCTGCCCATTTCAGTGAAGGAGAGCTAACTGGGGGAGGGGACCCAGAATGGGGCCAGGTACAACGTATCAATAGCAATTTACCCATGAGTTGTGCTTAATGCAGAAGTGAACTTGGCGGAATGAATACTAGTTAGAAGCTTCTTGAAGTTTGAATCCCTTTTTTCCCCCAAGGACTGGGAGTGATATAAGAGAAGAGTGTGCCCCCAGATTTTGGGGGAAGGGGGAAGAATACTTCCTAATTTCTGTTCTTGCTAAATCTTTGTAGTAGATATCCTTTTGCAAAAGCTAATTTGTGTTAATTGGCCAAATGGAACTGGAGTGCTAATCATTGGCTATTAACTGTGGGGATAACACACCAGATAGCATTAGAGAAAGATGCTCCCGGTCCCTCAGGAATACCTCTAGAATCATGAAAGGGAAATATGGTTAGCCTTGTTCTGGGGAACCTGATTCACCAGTATTAGTGTGAGCTGGGAGGAAGATGCCTTAAGAGTATCTAGACCGAGGATGGTAGAATGTTTCCTTTATGGTAATTATGAAAATGTGGGAAATTTTTAAATATTTGCTGATGAGGCACAGGCTCTTGTTGTAAGGTAACCCAAATCACATGCCACCTGATTTGGAGTCCACCATTAAGCCACCATTAAGCCCCTTTTATTTGTCTTTGTCTTTATCCTAAATCCTGTAATTGCTTGTAACAGCTTAAAGGCATAGTCCCTTGCTCCCTTATCTGTCCCTTAAGTTAGTACTTATCTGAGTTAGTACTTCCTTAAATCAAAAAGCCTTGAAACAGCATTTCATATAAGGGTTATGGTGCAAGCTTGTATAGAGATCATGGTGCAAGTCTATCCAATGCAAGAGACCACCCTGTTCTGGGATGCTGACCCAGCCAGGTCCCCCACCCAGACCGCTGACCAAGCAGGGTCCCCCACACCCTTCACCCAGAACATGACCCTGACCTGATCCATATCCCCAGCCTGTTCAGAGAATTCCACTGCCCCTGTAGCCTAGACCCTGTACCCTCCACACTGGTTTAGAAGGGATCCCTGTCACACATTGCGCCATGTTTCCCAAATTAGCCCTGAGATATAGATCCAACCAATGGCTTTTCTTGGCTTCTGTATGTCATTGCTTACGCTAGCTCCCCTCCCCAATTGTGGTTTTTGTCTTTATAAGCATTGCCTGTACCCCATTTTGGGACTGCCTGATTTGAGTGTATACTCCAGGGAGTCACACACTTGATCAATAAATCCACATCTCAATTTATTTAAAAACCCAGATCTCAGCTCTCTTTTATTCTCTTCACAGCACTCCGGGAACCCCCTTGAGCTTGTATCTTCCCACAGGAGGCATTTGCCTGAGGCCATAAGCCTTGCAATGTAGGTCCACCCAAATCTCTGTTACTAGCCTCGTCCTCCATTGTCCAGCTAGTCCCCACCCTTGATCCTCCCAAAATATCTATACACCCTTAAACTAGCCTAGCCCTCCATTGTCTGTCATCTCCAGGTAGCCTTCAGCTTTTTTCTACCCTTAATCTCTCATTAGTTGTGTCTGATCTCATTTGACTCCTCCTGAAGACCCTCCCCCAAACTCCTCTTCTAGACCATCCCTAGAATTGCTCCCACAACCTTTCTGTATTTAAGACCCATCTTGCTTCCATCAAGGGGCTGAGAATTATATTGTTCAGACTCACTCTGTGTCAGATTATTCTGGCCCTCTTGTAAGTGTCACAGATACCGAGATTCCTTAAGAGTTTACTCATTATGGCAAACCTTTAATAAACTTTGCTCTTCTTTGGTTGAGAGAAGACTTGAGTCGAATTCATTTTTCAAGACCCAGCATGTGATGTTTTGCAGTCTTGAGCAATCTTAAACCTTAAACTTCAACATTTTATGGTTCCCTGACCTCAACATTTGCCAAATGGAAGGAATTATGACAAAGTAGATAAATTTTATTAAATAATAAAAATAATGGTCTTTTGCAAAGCTAAAAGTATGCATACAGAGTAAGAAATAGATTGGAGAAGAATATTTGCAATAAACACCAGATAACAGTCTGTCATCCAAAATCTATAGCTCTGACACATTTGTAAAAAAGAGTAAGATCAAAAAAAATAATAATAATAAGATCCATTCCACAACAGATAAGTGATTAGACTATGGACAGACAGTTCTTTTCTTTTCTTTCCTTTTTTTTTTTTGTAGGGAGGAAGGCAGGGCAATTGGGGTTAAGTGACTTGCCCAAGGTCACACAGCTAGTAAGTGTTAAGTGTCTGAGGCCAGATATGAACTCAGGTCCTCCTGACTCCAGAGCCAGTACTCTATTCACTGAACAGATAGCTCTTAATAGAAGAAATAATAACTATATATAATGTCAAAATCTCTTATTATTTAGCAAAAATATAAACTAAAGCAACTTTGACAAACTATCTTCTACCCACCAGATTAGCAAAGATAGCTTAAAATGATATTATTAAATGCTGAGAGGGTTATGAGCCAATCAGTCAACAAGCATTTATTAATCCCTTACTGCATGCCAGGCACAGTACTAAGCACTAAGGATAAAAAGACAAAAATGAAAAACTTTACCCTCAAGGAGTTTACATTTTAATGGGAAAGATAACACACACGTGTAAATATATACATAAAATATACTAGTGACAGGGTAAAGGCTCTGGGAACCCTTTTGAACTCTCCTTGAATCTTCCCTCTTGATCTGGTGCTCACTTGAGATTATAAGCCTTCCATGATCACTCTGCCCAATTTTCTGTTACCCTTAACCTAGCCTAGCCCTCCACTATCTGTTATTTCCACATAGCCTCCATCTACTTCCCACCCTTACCTCTTCATTCCTGGCCTTTAACCCCAGACTACTGTCCACTCCCATCAAGATCCTCCCTGGACCCCTCCTCGTTACCCCAGACTACTTGACCACCCCTAGATCCCTCCCACAGTCTCTCTGTATATAAGATTCATCTTGTTTCCATAAAAGTGCTCAGATTCAATCTGACCTGCTTAGTTTAGTGTTATAAATATTCAGATTCCTTAAAAGTCTACCCAATATGGTGGGTCTTTAATAAACTTTGTTTTTCTTTGGCTGAAACAAAGCTTGAGTTGAATTCATTTGGGCAGTACCCCCATGTTGCTATTTCAGTGTCCTAGCACCCCTAAACCTTAACACTAGCAGCTGAAAGGACCACAAAAAGCTGCAAAGAAGAGGTGCTACTTGAGTTGGATCTTGAAGAAAATCAGGAGGCTAAAGCCAACCACTTTGGTGAAGCTCCAGGAGTAGTGACCTATGCTAGTTTCTTGCCTTCACCTTGACATATTGTTTTCTTTGGTTCACTTCTGGGGAAGCCTGACTCCTCAGTAGGGAACAGAGTCCCCTTTCTCACATTAATTGCTTCTTGGTGTTCTGAGGGAAATTGTTAATTATAGAGTTGCTAATTTTAGAAATGGTTATGGGTTTGAAAGTCTAAAGATTTTTCCCAAAAGAGGGAGCAAAAAAAAAGGTACAGAAATAGGTTAGGTATAAGATAGGTGATTTATTTCTACTCAAAGAAAGCAAAGATAATGTAACCAGTTACTGGGCATGATATGGATGATGAATCAGTAAAAGAAACTGAGAAAGAATGGTCAGACAAGTAGGAAGAGGATCAGGAGAGAACAGTGTAAGGAAAACTGAAGAGAGAAGATAATAACTGGGAGAAGAATATCCTCAACAGTGTTTAATATAGCAGAGAGGTCATGGAGAATAATGCTTGTGATAATGCTTGTGGGTGAAAGCAACGTTAGGTATGTGGCCACTTTTGTGTTGTGGGGATATAGATCATGAGAGCTGAGCAGATTGAAGTCAGAGTACTTAAGGGAACATCAACACATATGCTAAATCCCTTAGTATAAAGGCAGGCATTGGGTTAGAGAAGGGATACTGGGAGCCAGGCACTGAACTAGATGAGAAGGGAGGGGAAGTATGCTGGGGATTGGTAAATAACATATACCAGAATCAGGATTAGGTGTTAAAATTTAAATTTTTTAAATTTTATTACATTTTTATGCTTCTCTTGAGTAGTATGTTGTTTTGTTTTGTTTTTTTCTGTTTTTCTATTCAGCTCTGGTCTTTTTTATTGGGAATGCTTGAAAGTCCTATATTTCATTAAATATCCATTTTCCCCCTGAAGGATTATATACTCAGTTTTATTGGGTAGGCTATTTTTGGTTATAGTCTTAGCTCCTTTGTCTTCTGGAATATCATGTTCCAAGCTTTCTACCCTTTTAACATGGAAGCCATTAAATCTTGTGCGATCCCACTTATAGCTCCATGATATTTGAATTGTTTCTTTCTGGCTACTTACAATGTTTTTCTACTTGACCTGGGAGCTCTGGAATTTGGCTATAATATTCCTGGGAGTTTTCATTTTGGGATCTCTTTCAGAACTGACTGGTGGATTCTCTCAAATTCTATTTTACCCTATGGATTTAAGATATCAGGGCAACTTTCCTTTATAATTTCTTGAAATGTTATGTCTATACTTTTTTTTTTATCATGGCTATCAGGTAGTCCATTAATTTTTTTTTTTTTTTTTGCTTTTTGGAGGGTAATTGGGGTTAAGTGACTTGCCCAAAGTCACACAGTGTCTGAGGCCAGATTTGAAATCGGGTCCTCCTGACTCTAGGGCTGGTGCTCTGTTCACTGCACCACCTAGCCGCCCCCAAAAGTTAACCAGTCTTTTTTTTTTTTTTTTTTGCTTTTTGGAGGGCAGTTAAGGTTAAGTGACTTGCCCAAGGTCACACAGCTAGTCTTTGTGTTAAGTGTCTGAGGCCAGATCCAAACTCAGGTCCTTCTGACTCCAGGGCCGGCGCTCTATTCACTGTGCCACCTAGCCGCCCCTCATAATTTTCTTGCATTACTCTCATTTATTTCCCCTTTTTTTTTTCTCTACTTTTATCTTTCTTTCTTACTCTTATCTTTTTTCCACTTTTCCAGAAATTGTTGTTGGGTTTGGGTTTAATTAGCATTTTTCTTTGAGGCTTTGGTTGCAACTGTTTTTTCATTATTGTCTTCTTATGAATGTATGTCTTGGTCTTTCCGCCACCTTAGGAGCTTTTTGTGGTCAAGTTTTTTGTTTTGTTTTGTTTTTGTCATTTGCTCATTTTCCCAACCTATTCCTTAATTTTGAACTTTATGTTAAAGTTAAAGTTAAAGGCTTTTTCATGCTGCTGTTTTCAGAGCTAGTTCTGGGAGTATACAAGTTTTCAGTGCTTCCAAGGTGGCATGATCCAGAAAGATATGTGGTTACTGCTCTCCTGCTCTGTGCTCTGGTCTTTATCCAGGAAGAGTTCCTTCTCCCCTTCATACTTGAGCACTAGCACTTTTCTTGACCCTGGAACTGGACCAAGGTCCCTTCTACCTTATGACCAAGTATAAGCCATTCTCTCTGCCCTAGATATGACCTAGAACCACATATGATCAATAGAGTTGCCAGCTGTGCCCAGTGACAGCAACAGGCCCACTGTAATCTCTTTTCGACTAGCTGTCTTACGTCCTTACCATCTCTGGGCTGGGAGATGCTGAATCTGCTGCTGTTACTACAACTTTTGCAGCTGCTACGTGTATACACTCCAGAAAGGCTTACACCCTGGTATCACAGACCTCTCCTGAAGATTTTCTAAGTTTTCTTGTGCCATAAAAATGTCACACCCTGGCCCCTCTCTTGGCTCTGCCACTCCAAAATTTTATTTGAGGAATTATTTTAAAGTTGTTTAGAGGTGAGTGTTGAGTGAGTTCAGCTGGGTTACTGCCTCTAATCCATCATCTTGAATCCATCCACCCAGGCAATAAGCTTAAAGAGTGAACCTCAGAGGAGGAAAAGTTGGTGAGTGGCAGAAACAGGGGAAAGTCTGTGGGTGACAGCAGAAAACAAGGAATATTCTAAGTTCTCCTTTAGAAACAGTCAATATGTCTGGAGGTATAAGATAAGGGGCAATCAGTACTGGAAGACCTAAGAAGTCGGTGGCTTCTGGAAGGAGAGAGTCTTGGTGAGGTTCAGAAGGTGGAAGGAGTAGGAAAGAAAGAGGTCTAAAGTGAGTCGAAATGTTCTAATTAAAGTGTGAGAGTTTCTAAAAGCACAGTGGAAGGGGTGGACACTGGGGTGTGTGGTCCTTCCTCGAGTTGATTGGAATGACATAGCAGGTGGCAAGGTTTTAGAAAGGGAGACTTTCTCTTCACTCCTTTCGGAGTTAGTATCAAAGGAAGAAGGGAGTGAAAGTTTGCTGACTATTAGGGAATGAGTGAAAGTAGAAGAACAGTGATTGGGAATGACCTCCCTGATAACAATGTAGTCATCCTTCACCAGCTCTGGTTCCTGATGCCTGCAGTAGTAGGAGACACCTCTAGGGCAAGGTGCTTCTCAACAACCAGTGGTCTGGGTCTAGAAACTATTACACTGCTGGTAGAGATATGAATTGGTACAATCACTTTGGAAAGCAATATGACATTATTCATTAAGAGCCACATCTCTTTTGATGCAGTGATTTCACCAGTGGGATTATAGACTGTGGTGGTAAGAACCATAAGTTACAATTTGGAGTCAGGTCAGGAGAAATGTTAATTCAAGGACACAGAAACACATGGCTATGGGAGGCCTCTTTATGAAAGATATACTGCTGAACAGAGCTTGAAGGGGACTTCTTACGCTTTCAAAAAGTCCACTTGTGCAAGCTCATTTGCACTTAGTCTGCAGACCTTCATAGTTGTTTAACCTACAGCAGGATTATTTGTTTACGATCCTAGCAGCAAAGACAGTGGTGGGTGTCCTTGAGCACAAGGGAAAAGAGAGGTTTGTGACTTTTCAACCTGTCTCTTTGATTCTGGGGAAAAGATTTAGTCACTTGTGTTAGAAAAGAGTATGGGCATACCTGGCTCTTTTCCATTTACCTTCATGCTTTCCCCTTTGCAGCTCTATCAGCTTCACTCACAGATGTTCATTCATCTCCAGTAGTTCTGCAAACACAATTAGTGTTTAGGGGCTTCAGAATAGGAGTTAAAGAAAGCAGCTGGTTGGTGATGTTATCCCTGACATAGCAGTGAGCTCTGATCATGCCAAGGGAGGTAAAATGATTTTTGTCCAAGCCTGTAGAACAAGAAAAAAAGCCTAAAATAACTGGGATTGTCGAGATTAACTCTTGGATGAGTTTGCCAACCCAAAAGAAATTTCCCACATCAGGTAATATGGACATGAGCCTTTCAGAACGTGGACATTTTGGTTGCTGAAAGATGTAGAAAGATAACATTTATATAAGAAAAAGTGTTAAAGTTCAGCTTGAGAAGTATAGCTTCTCAGATAAGATGTTAAGAGATATAGATTGTTTTGAGGACTGAGGGACAATTGCACCTGAGGTAAATCCTGAGAGGACCTGTTCAAAGGCAGAGGACTGACTGAGTTAATGATATCTGAAGTATATTAGATCTATCAATTCATTTGCATGTCACTGTTTCAGCATTGTGAAATATACAGATGATGAACAATGAATGAAATAACTGGGGACTATGGGAAGATTATATGAGGTCTGTTCAGTTAGCCCCAAGAAGAAAATGGATTTTTTTGAGATTTACATCATAAGAGAAGTGAGAAATAGGAAGTATAGGAAAATATCAGATGGCAATAGAAGCAGGAAAGGATGTTAAGCACAGGAGACGAGAAGAGGAATTGCTTACAAAAGACAGAATACAGGAAGTTGGCAGGCACTGATCAGAGGCGTTTTGTTGGGATCTGCGTTGTTTGGAAGAAAAACATTGCTTTGCTGAGAGCCGATTGACTGGAGAAATGATTGCCCTCTAGCACCATCTATAGCCTGAGAGAGGGTAAACTTTCAGAGATTTACCTTTGTGGTTCTTTACTGCTCTCCATGATTAATGAGGGGAAAACAGAGCAGGAAAGTCAGAAAGAACTACAGAATTCAAGAGTGAGATGAGATCTCAACCAACATCCAGTCCAAACCATACAGAAAGGAATTTCTATCATAACTTACCCAGAAAATGGTTGTTTAGACTTTGCTTGAAGACTACCAAGGAGAGGGAACCCACCAGTTCTCAAGGGAAGTCGTTCTACTTTTGGACAGCTCAAATTGTTAGGGATTTTTTCTAACACTGAGCGTAAATGTATCTCTTTGGAACTTTTACATATCTCTCCTAGTCCTGATCTCTATGGCCAAATAGAACAAATCTAGTCCCTCATCCACATAACTTCAAATATTTGAAAACTCTATCATGTCACCCCTGAGTCTTTTCTTCAGGCTAAACATTCCCTGTTCCTTCCATCAGTCCTTATAGGTCATGCACTCAAGGTCCTTTATCACCCTTGTTGCCCTTCTATGGACAATTGCCAGCTTATCAATGACTTTTTTAAACCACCGTGTCCAGGCCTGATAATGACAGAGAACAATGGAATTATCACCTCTTTGCTTCTGGAAGTGATGCCCTTCTTTTTTTTTCCTTTTGGAGCGGGGAGGGCAGGGCAGTTGGGATTAAGTGACTTGCCCAAAGTCACAGGGCTAGTAAGTGTTAAGTGTCTGAGGCTAAATTTGAACTCAGGTCCTCCTGACTTCAGGGCTGGTGCTCTGTTTACTGCGCCACCTAACCGCCCCTGCGATGCCCTTCTTTTCTTAAAAAAAATTTTTTTATTAAATTGACTTGTTTATTTACTTTTAGTTTACAACATTCAGTTCTGAAGTCCCTTGAGTTTCAAATTTTCTCTCCCTCCCTCTCCTCCCCTCCCCAACATGGCGGCATGTACTCGAATATAGGATCTACAAATATCTTCACATTGATTGCGATGCCCTTCTTAAAGTAAGCCAAAACTGTGTTAGCTTTTTCATACTATACTGGTTTTCCAAAATAACTCCAGTCTATCCATACCTTCCTGAGCTCTTATTTGTGGAGTAATTTTTTTTTAATCCAAGTGTAAGACTTTCCACTTATCCCTACTGAATTTCATCATGCTAGATTTCAATCAGTAGGCTCTAGATTGTCAAGATCCTCTTGGACCCTGACTCAGTCATTCAGTATGTTAACCATCCCTCCCAGCTTTATATCTGCTTTGTTTAGAGAAAAGACATGACTTTTCTGACAGCTGATTGGATAAAACAGAATCTCATGATACTTAAAGAGCTCGATATAGGGGTAAGATGCATGGACTCATCATTATTTAGAGCTTCAGAGGAAGAAATTCCTTAGAACACATCTGAGAGAGCTTGGCAGTCCCCTCAAGGAAAATGTATGTTACTGAAAGAGGGTGATGCTTTCTCAGAATTCTCCCAAGGTTGGTTGTTCACTAAAAGAACTTGTGGGCGCTTTAATGAGTTTACTCATTAGGAGAGCTGGAAAGACCAGAAGGGGAGCAAATAACAGAGAAGTATTTTTGTCCAACAGGTGACATAGCTATACAGAAATATTCCTAGAAGCAGCTAAGTGACCCAGTGAATAGAGTGCTGGGCCTGGAATCAAGAAGGCCTGAGTTCAAATCCAGTCTCAGACACTTAGTAGCTATGCAACCCTGGGCAAATCACTTAACCTTTGTTTGCCTCGGTTTCCTCAACTATAAAATGGGAACAGTAACAACACTTACCTTGCAAGGTTGTTGTGAGGATTAAATGAAATAATACTTGTAAAGTGTTTTAGCATGCTTCCTGGCATATAGTAGGTACTGTATAAGTGATTATTACTATTTCCTTCTTATTCATAATAGCAAGAACTGAAAAAAAAAACCCTATATGTCCATAGATTGAAGAATGAATGAATTATAATGTAGAAATGCAATATAATATAATATTACTGTACCATAAGAAATAGCAAATACTAAGAATATAAGTAAATGGAGGAAAACTTAAGGGAGTAGATGTAGAATGCTAAAATCAGGACAAATAGAACAGCAAACACACACATCAACTAGAACAAAGAATAACAATCACAATAACAAAACTAGGATAAATACACAGGAAAAAGTTCAGAAGGGGACACAGACACAAATAGGTTGATTCTGTTACCATGTTGTTAATATGTGCATTTCAAAAAACTGAACTACAAATAATAGAAGCTTATGGTTTCAAGCAAACCATTTGTTTTCTTTTCTTCTCATTTGAAGAATTGAACATGTTTGTCAACGGAGACTGAATATCATAATTTTTTTAAAAGGGCATATATTGTGTGTCCCCAAGTCTTTTCTCCCCCAGGTTAAACAACCCCATTGCCTTCAACCAAACATTAAAGTCATAGAATCTCATCTTTTCACCATTCTGGTTGCTCTACTATAGAAATGCTTTTTAAAATGTGGTGCCAACATATATAACCTATATCAAATTGCTTACCATCTTCAAGAAAAGAGAGGAAAGGAAGGGAGAAAATTTTGGAACTCCAAATTTTATATTAAAAAATGAATATTGAAAAATGCAAACCGAAACTACTTTTAGGTACAATATCATACCTATAAGATTGGTTGACATGACAAAACAGGATAATTATAAATGCTAGAGAAGATGTGGGAAAATTAGAACACTAATGCATTGTTATTGGGGTTGTGAACTGATCCAACCATTCTGGAAAGCAATTTGGAACTATGTATACCCTTGGACCCAGCAATATCACTTCTAGGACTGTATCCCAAAGACATAAAAAAATGGGAAAAGGACCCATATATATAAAAATATTTATAGCAGCTCTTTTTGTGCTGGCAAAGAATTGGAAATTGAGGGGATGTCCATCAATTGAGGAATAACTGAACAAGTTGTGCTATATAAATGTAATGGAATACTAGTGTGTTATTAGAAATGATGAGCAGGGGTGGCTAGGTGGCTCAGTGAATAGAACACTGGTCCTGGAGTCAGGAGGACCTGAGTTCAAATTTGACCTCAGATATTTCATACTTACTAGCCCTGTGACCTTGGGCAAGTCACTTAACCCCAATTGCTCTGCCCTCCCCGCTCCAAAAAGGAAAAAAAATTTTAAATAAATGATGAGCAGGCAGATTTCAGAAAAACCTAGAAAGACTTATATGAACTGATACTGAGTGAAATGAGCAGAAACAAGAGAATATTGTATATAGTAACAGACATATTGTGCAATAACTAAGTCTGATAGACTTTGCTCTTCTCAGCAATGCAACTCCAAAAGACTTATGATGGAAAATGCTATCCACATCCAGAGAAAGAACTATGAAATCTGAATATAGATGGAAGCATACCGTTTGCTCTTTCTCTTTTTTGTTGTTTTGTTTTGTCTTTTCTCACAGTTTCTCCCATTCATTCTAATTCTTCTTTACAACACGACTAATGTGAAAAATATGTTTAATGTGAATATATATGTAGAGACATTATCAACACACAGTCTTGGGGAGAGGGAAGGGGAGAGGGGGAAGGTAGAGAAAATTTAAAACTCAAAAGCTTATGGAAGGGGCAGCTAGGTGGTGCAGTGAATAGAGGACTAGCTCTGGAGTCAGGAGGACCTGAGTTCAAATTCAGCCTCAGACATTTAACACTTACTAGCCATGTGAACTTGGGCAAGTCACTTAACCCCAATTGTCCTGCCTTCCCCACTCCAAAAAGCAAAAATAAATTTAAAAAAAAAGGTTATGTAAGTGATGTTAAAAACTAAAATTAAATAAATTAATTTAAATACAAAAAAAGAATGTTTAAAAATTATCTTTAAATGCATTTGGAAAAAAATAGAATGCTTAATTTAATTTTTAAAAATGATTGAAAACAAAAAATAAATAAATGGAAAAGTGGTGCCCAGAACAATAGACAATACTGTTGATAGAACTTGCCCATAGTAGAGTAGGACTCCCATTTTCCAGATTTTGTTTTTCTTATTGAAACCTAAGATTGGAAGGGTTTTTTCTTTTGGGGGAGGAGGGGTGGTCTCACAATTGACTCATGCTAAACTTGCAGTCTACTAAAAACCTTAGATCTTTTTCAAACAAATTAGCATCTGGCCTTATTTCCCCCATCTTTTGCTTATGAAGCTGTTCTTTCTTTAACCCAAATAAAATGATGCAACCCTTGCTGAATCAACTTTCTTTTTTACAGTCTGTACTTGTACCCTTCACTCAGACCCCCATTCTCTGAATTTTAGATGATAAAGAGAGACAGAAGTATCAAAATGGAATAAGCTCAGGTGGACACTAATGTAAAGGAACTATCTTCTCCATGGCAATACTCTGATCATGTTCTATAGAAGTACTTTTTAAGGACAAAACAGTCTTTTGGTTGATTCTTTTGGAGGTTCTGACCACATGTGTGATAATACATCAAGAGAAGAAATAGAGAAAAGAGGAGCAACAGAGGCCATTTAACTGGAGGTAGTCTGTTGAACTATTGGAAAGCAGGTATGGCCTGTGTGGATCAAGGCACTATCTGAGGGAGCAGTGAGATAATGTGAACCATTTGTGATGACTGAGAACAAGAGTTCTACCCACTTTTGACCTTTGAGACCAAGAATGCTGGCTAAGAATCCTCTACAAACAGCATTTGTGGGTCTCTGTTCCAATGGCAATGGGCCATAGAGCTAAGGTGGAGGTGTTGGAAATTAAAATTTACAGAGAACAGTTGTGGTTAACCACTTTGGAGATTAACATTGTTTAGACTTACTTTCATTTTTACTGTACTAAGTGAATTTATCTTTCAGCTGAGTGATTCTTTGAGGCTCCTCTGAGTTGGGAAACAAAATGGGGGTTCTAAGTAGGTTGGACACACAAATGAAGGGAGGTATGAATTATTCAAGATATTTCAGCTATTCCCTCAGATTTTTATTTATTTTTGATATTACCAAACACCACATAAAATGAATATATCCATATATGGTAGAAGAGAAAAAGAAGATTATGCATCATGTAATACTTGCTTTAAATATATATGCTATAGAATACATTATAATATGTAATAGATATTATAAATATATTACATAATATATAATAAATTCAACATGTAACTTTCAAAGCTGTCTTGCTTCTTTTTGATTCTCCCTCAGACTTTAAACTTTAGACTTTCTTCCCCTCCATCTTCTGCCATTTTTTGAATTTTAGGTGCTGGGTCTTTAGGATAAGTTTGAACATCTTGTACACTCAGCTAGTAGTTAGCTGGGTAGAAATAGGTGCTTTTGTGCAGGTTTGCTGTGAAGCCAGATGGCACAGATCAAGCTTTGGGCACCATCTTGTCAGTCATTCATATAGATATAATACCCTGAAGCTACTGCTCTAAACCACCCCTCTGATGAAAGCAACTTGACTGCATGAGACCCAGGGTTTCAGAGCACCACATTTCATTTATGTTCATGTCAATGAAATTTTCGGATTCAGCCCAACCTTTCAGCTTCTTTGGATCCTTTCACATTCTGACAATGTTATCAAACATGTTGGCTATCTTTCCCAGCTTTACATCTTCTGCAAATTGGGTAAGTAAAACATCAAAGCCTTTGTCTAAATCACTGATGAAATGTTGTAGAGGAAAGGACCCAGGACAGATCCCTGGGGGACTACACTAGGGACTTTCTTCCACATTGACACACTCCCATTCTTGACTGTGCTTTGAATCTGGACATTAGACCATTTTTGAAACTACCTAACTTCCTCTCATAAAATCTATGTCTTCATCTTGTCCATAAGGGTAGTATGGGAGATGTTGTCAAATGATTTGTTGAAATCCACATATATTAAGGTTATGACATTTCCTTCATCTACTCTTAAAAACTGACAGCTATGGGGCAGTTAGGTGGTGCTATAAATAGAGCCTGGGCCCTGGTGTCGGGAGGACTTGAGTTCAAATCTAACCCCTGACACTTGATACATTTACTAGCTGTGTGACCTTGGGCAAGTCACTTAACCCCAATTGCCTTGCCTTCCCCATTTCAATAAATAAATAAATAAATAAAATTTAAAACTGACAGCTAGAGGGACTGATTTCCTAATTGATGGATGACCTGGCTGACTTATGTCCTGGAGAACAGTTTCTCTATGTTGGATCCAACATAGATTGGATCCAACACAAACATCCAAAACATCCAAAAGCTATGATCCAACCCCAGTCCCAAACATGTATGTATATATAAACACATGGTTCATTCACCTACCTTGGTCTCTGCCTGTGTTTTTTGTCATGGAAAAGATTACAGGTGAAAAGTATGAGAGATTTAGGGGTAGAATATAACTCGGAGGTCATCGGGTTCAACCATTTAGTTTTACGGGTGAGGAAACAGACCCAGAGAGGTTGTCCATTAGTAAATAGGCATTTATAATACTACTTATGATGTCAGTGAACCATACTGACTCCACCTTGTGACTTAATTCTGGAACTAGCTCAGATCCCTTTCTATTAAATTATGGATATAGTCCAATTTCTGTCTTGTGAGAAAACTTCATTCAATATAGGAACTGTGAGAAAACACTCTTGCATTGTTTGAATCTAGCCCTGTGTGTCTGGGAAACTGGACTGATTCTACCTGCTGCTTAGAGACTCCTAACTAAAGACCTAGGCTATGCTGACCTAATCATATTTGAAGATTGATGCAAGGAGTTTTCTCACAATTATACATTTCAAGCAACTTATAGTCTTCTCTGAAAACTGATCCTATACTGGTCAATCAGTTACTGTTTTCTTGTTCTGTTTGATTGAATACAAATGTGGGGGGGAGGGGAGAAAGGAGTGTTGTTGTTATTGTTGAGTCATTTCAAACCTGTCTGATTCTTCATGACCTCATTTTGATGGGGCATAGGCTCTGGGAACTGTCTTGAATCTTCCCACTAGATCTGGGGTTCCCCAGAGGCCCAAAGTCCTCCATTGTTTGTTATCTCCATGTAGCCTTCAGCTGCCACTCACACTTGATCCTATCAAAATATCTATGGCCAAATCAATTACCCTTAAAGTAGCCCAGCCCTCCAGTGCCTAATACCTCAGATTGCCTCTGGCTGTTTCCCTCCCTTGATCCCATCAAAATGCCTTTCTCTTGGTTCACTAAGTCAGACCTCAGTCCCCCTCCTTAGCCTCCTCCTCAAGACCCTCCCTACACCTCTCCTCCCAGACTACTTTGACCACCCTCTAGATCCTTCCCACAGTCTTTCTGTATATAAGAGCCATCTTGCCTCCATAAACGTACTCAGATTCTATCTATCTGAGATTCAATCTGGTCCACTTCCAGCATCACAAATGCTTAGGCTCCTTAATAGTCTACCCATTATGGAGAATCTTTAATAAACTTTATTTTACTTTGGCTGAGAAGGCTTGAGTTGAATCATTCAGGCAGGACCCAGTCTATATTTTGGGGTCTCAAGCTCCCCCAAACTTAAACCTCAGCAATTTGGGTTTTTCTTGGAAAAGATACTAGAGTGGTTTGCCATTTCCTTCTCTAATTCATTTTACAGATGTGGAAACTGAGGCAAGCAGGATTAAATTATTGAGGTTTAAATAGTGACACATGGGGTGTTCCCAGATTTAATTCTACTCAAACCTTCTTTCAGCCAAAAGAAAACATAATTTATTAAAGATTTGCCATATTGGGTAGAGTCTTAAGGAATCTGAGCATTTGTGATGCTTGTATTGACAAGGGTGTTGTGCCTGGTTTTCCCCAATCCCCCCCTTTATAAGCTGAGGTTCTGCTCCAGACGACTCCTGATCCCAGACTGAGCAGTTACCACATCTCTCAAGCACAGCAATAGTAGTATCAGCAGCCTACAACAGCAGAGATCCGGGGCAGAACCTCAGCTTATAAAGAGTGCCTTACTAAGCAGTGATTGGTCAGTACACACTTTGAAGAAGCCCGCCCACTTCTATGCAGATGAGCTAAGTGGAATGGGTGGAGACCTAGTGGGGGAGGGCAGAGCTGACCTGGCAATCTGCTCACTTCCTTGAGGTGGGGGGGGGATTGGGGAAAACCAGGTCCATTCTAAAACTGTTACTTGGGTCTTGCTGGCATTAATCAAGGTACAACAAAGGGGACCAGATTGAATCTGAGCACCTTCTTGGAGATAAGATGGGTCTTATATACAGAAAGACTGTGGGAGGGATCTAGGGTTGGCCAAGTAGTCTTGATGAGGTATGGGCTCTGGGAACCCCCTCAAGCTCTCCTTGAGTCCTTGAGGTACAGGCTGTGGGAACCTCCCTTGGACTCTGATTAAATCATCTCATTTGATGAGACATTTGCATGAGGCAATAAGCCTTACATAGTGGCTGGGCCCAGACCACTAGCCTAGTTACTAACTATTAACTCTAGCCTAGTCCTCCATTAATGGTTCATCTACTTCCCACCCAAACTGGCCTAGCCGTCCATTGTTTGTGGTCTCCAAGTGGCCTCCAGTGACTTCCCACCCTTAATCACTCATTGACCTCATTAACTCCTCCTGAAGACCCTCCCCAAACTTCTCCCCTAGACCACCCCTAGATTCCTCCCACAACCTTCTGTATATAAGACCCCATCCTGTCTTTATGTTGGTGAGAGCGCCATAAAAATGACCTAGCACAGACTTACTCTGTCTAATACAAGTGATCTTTTTTTTTTTTTTTTTGCTTTTTGGAGGGCAATTGGGGTTAAGTAACTTGCCCAAGGTCACAGGCTAGGTTTTTGTTTGTGTGTGCGTTAAGTGTCTGAGGTCAGATCCGAACTCAGGTCCTCTGACTCCAGGGCCGACACTCTACTCACTGCGCCACCTAGCCGCCCCGTGATCTTTTAATAAACGTTTTTTTGGCTGAGAGAAGACTGAATCCAATTCATTCAGCAGGTCCCGGTGTGTTGGTATTTTGGGGTTCCCAGAGCAACCCTAACCTTCTTAGTGGGTAACCTCTTCAGTCTGGGGTGATTAGAAGAGGGGTCTAGGGAGAATCGATGGGAATAGCCAGGAGCCTGAGGTAACCAGAGGTGGGAAGCCTGGAACCAAGATAGCATTAAGGGTGGGAAGTAGCTGAAGGTGATCTGAAGAAAACCAACTGTGGAGGTCTAGGTTAGGTTAAGGGTAACCAAGAATTGGGCAGAGTGATAACAAAAGGCTTATGACCTCAAATAAACACCAGATATAGTGGGAAGATTCAAGAAGAATTGAGAGTTGAGGGGGTTCCCAGAGCCTGTACCCCATCAGAGAGACTTGCCCAGGGTCACACAAATTTGGTCTGAGGCCAAATTTGAACTCAGGAAGATGAGTCTTCCTGACTCTAGGACCAGCATTCTATCTACTATGCAGCCTAATTGCCCCAGGGGACAGTGAGACACCTCTTTTTCTGATTTCAGCTCTTGTACCTGTTTCCTCTATCACTTCCAACTTGAAAACCCCTAATCTTTCCTCCAATTAGAAATCAAATGACCTAATAGCATATCCTGAATTATATCCTTTTTTTTTTATGTATAAAAATGTCTATCCCCCTATATTTGGGGTCCAGTGCAGATTTCACCCTTAACAGTTTTTGGTGAACCAAGCCTGGTCAAATCAGTATAGTTGAACCCCTAGACAACAGCCTTTCGGAAAAACCCCTTGATCACTCCTGACTTTTTCTGTGAGACTTCTTTGTGGAAGACTGGCTCCTGGGATTGGGCTCTCCCCTGGATTTCAAATTCTTCTGAGCTAAGGTAAGGTTTATCCCCACCCTGCAGGGAAAAAGATACTCCCTTTAAGGAAACTATGAGTTCCCTTAATAGTAAAATACCTAAGGATTTCTCCTTAGATAAAATTTCTTTTGGCATGAGACCAGGGGAAGAGTGTGTGCCGTTAAATTGACAGACCCTTGGGAAAATTCCTGTTTGACCTAGTACTCCCCAAATAGGAATTGGAAGCAAAGACAGAGCTCTCAAAATATGCTAAAATATGTAAAAACCAAATGGGTCCCAAATCTGGTGACAAATTAAAGGCTTTGAGATCAGACTTTCAGTAGGAGATAAGGAGGCATATTTCTAAGGCAAATACAGCCAGCTAGAAAGACTACTGAAAAGCTACAGTCAAGGAGTTTAGTATGCAGGTGAAAATTAATGAAGTTTCATTCTTGAAGCAGTTCTTTCTGTAATCTGATGCTAAACTCTGTCCCCACAAGCAGGACTAACTCTCATATTATGCTTTCAGTGGGAGATTAGGTAAACAAAAAAAAAAAATCAAAAGATAGTTCCTCTCTGTCATTTTAGCCCTAGCCTTGTTTGGATTACAGAGATAAAGTCAGATAATCAAAGAAAGGAAAACAATGGGCCTTATGATTTGGGGTGCTGACAGGTAATAATCCTTGGGGAAGACTAAGATTTTGAATGATATTATTTGTGATTATAAATCCAGATTTGATTTGAGTTTGTCCTAAAATTAAGTTATAGTGTGGTCTCATTTAAAGTGAGTAGTAATCTCTCCTTTGGATAATTGTGATATCTGATCCTATAGGGACAAATACACTTGATATTTGGCATTAAGGCAACATACTTAGAAATTTCATGAATAAAAATTCAAAGGCTAAGTATACTGACTTTTGTGGGGGGTTTTCTTTTTGGAGGGCAATTGGGGTTAAGCGACTTGCCTAAGGTCACATAGCTAGTAAGTGTTAAGTGTCTTGAGGCTGGATTTGAACTCAGGTCTTCCTGACAACAGGGCCAGTGCTCTATTCACTATGCCACCTAGCCATCTCAAGTATACTGACTTTTGAATGCAATTAATATAGAACGCTAAATTGATAGATAGATGAAGTGATAATTTTTGTAAGATGATTTGGAAATGCATTCAAATGAATTGATATTATTTGACTGGCAAGAAGTTTTATGTTTTGAAATTCCATAATATTGTCTTTGTTATTTCTTTTATATTTCTGTTATTTCTCTTGTGTTGTGATTATGGGGAAATCTTTGTATAAGAAATGCTGTAAATGTGAAAACGGCTATGTGGAGAGTGACTTAATTTTATCCTTAGAAAATTAACTTCTCTCTTAATCCTGGTAGTTACATTATGAATTGAACTGTTAGAGAATGGAGTCACAATGTTTTAAAATGGTTAAGTATTGGATTGAGTGAATTTTGCTTTAAAATATATAATAATATGTTATTAAATATATAATATCTTATTGATTGGGAAAAGTGATGAGGTACAAACTCTGGGAACTCCCTTGAACTCTCCTGGAATCTTCACATTTGATGAGGCATTTGCCTGAGGCTATACACCTTGCAGTGTAGCTCTGCCCAAATCTCTGTTACTAGCCTAGTACTCCATTGTTGAGCTAGTCCCCACCCTTGATCCTCCCAAAATATCTATATACCCTTAAACTAGCCCAGCCCTCCTTTGTCTGTCCTCTCCAGCTATTCCCCACCCTTAATCTCTCATTTATTGAATCTGAACTCATTTTACTCCTCCTGAAGACCCTCCCCAAACTTCTCCTCTAGACCACCCCTAAAATCCTCCTACAATCTTTCTGTATATAAGACCTATCTTGCCTCCATGAAAAAGCCAGAGAATTATCTAACACAGATTCACTCTGTGTCAGGTGATTCTGGCCCACTTGTCCAATGCAAGCCTCACAAATAACTAAGGCTCCTTAAGAGTCTACCCATTATGGTGAACCTTTAATAAACTCTGCTTTTCTTTGGCTGAGAGAAGACTTGAGTTGAATTCATTTGGCAGGACCCAGCGTGTTGGTATTTTGGAGTCTCAAGCACCCCTAAACCTTAAACCTCAACATTTTATGGCTCCCTGACCTCAACAAAAGGACTTTGGATTTTTTTTACTCTTATCTGTGAAGTTCTTTGGGGATTTACCAGGTTCCGTGGGACCTTCTATTTAGAATGAATCATAAGATCTTAATCAGCCTTGTTTTGCTGGCAGCATGTTGTAAAATCTTAATGTTAAATGAAGTGGTTAAGCAAGAAACTAGGACCTCTCACAAATGAAGTAAAGGAGTTTACAAGTTTGATTTATTTTTATTTTATTATTTTTGCTTTTTGGAGGGCAGGCAATTGGGGTTAAGTGACTTGCCCAAGGTCACACGGCTAGTTTTTGTGTTAAGTGTCTGAGGAGGGATTTGAACTCAGGTCCTCCTGGCTCCAGGGCAGGTGCTCTATTCACTGTGCCACCTAGCCACCCTATACAAGTTTGATTTATAAACAAGGATTTTTAGTTGATAGATTGTTTGGTCATTGTTTCATTGTGTATAGGATCAGATCTGCACAGTCACCTCTTCTCTAGGAGATAGGATGACAGATAAATGATTAGATATAGTATGGAGATATATGCATATTTTCAAAGGGAGAATAGTTTTAAATATGTGCAGTAATACAGGTTTTGCTTCAAATTTTATGTAAAATTTTGAAATTTTAATGGAGTAATAAACTTCATTTTGAGAAAAGAAATAAGATTACATGTTTTCTCTAAGAACTGGAGAATATATACATAATACAGACGTGCTTTTTCTCAGGCTTTTTCATGGAGGCAATACACACATAGATACGTGTATATGATTTGCTTCCAAGCATTATTTTCTAATATATTTCTATATTTCTATTAAAAGCAACAACAAAAGCACAAGTAAATATGATATTCCTGGGACATATATACATACATGTACACACACATTTATGTTTTCTTTTGATCCGGATCCTGAAGGCAATTAAGAATAAGACTGTACCAAACATCCTTCCAAGTTCAATAGAATATACATAGATGACTTTTCTCTTTTTTTCCTGCAATATATAAGCTTTGGTTATATTTTATTAGGTTTCCAAAATTTGATGAAAGATTTTACATATGAAACTGCCTTAGGGGTGGCTAGGCGGCAGAGTGAATAGAGCGCCAGCCCTGGAGTTAGGAGGACCTGAGTTCAAATCCAGCCTCAGACACTTGACATGCTTACTTAGTGGTGTGACTTTGGGCAAGTCACTTAATGCCAGTTTCCCTCCAAAAAGCAAAAAAATGAAAATAAAATTGCCTTAATTATAAAGAAAATTTTAAATCATCTTTCTTTTCTTGTTTTAAAGAGGGCCATCTCCAGGCATCCTTGATTTATATCTTGCCACTGGACCCAGATATCTTCAGAGGAGAAAGTGGTGACCTTGCCCAGCCCTCTCTCACTTAAATCCAATTCACTTTTAGGTCTTGGCATCACTTCCCTGACATCTTGGTCCTCTTTGAGAATGAAGGACAAACTGCAACAATAAAATCTCTTTATGATAATATTGAGACAGAAGGGTTCATTTTCCGAGTCAGGCCTCCATGGATCCTGTTTAAGAGTCTAACTTCAGCCTGTAGTCAAAATGGAGTGTATCCTAGATTGTAAAGTGAGGAAGGTGTAAAAAATGAAATTCTCTGAACTTTCAGGTGAATTTTGGGTTCCTAATTTGATGTTCTTATAGCTCTTGGGTTTTTTTTTTGCTGTTTGTTTTTTGCTTTTTGGAGCGGGGGAAGGTAGGACAATTGGGGTTAAGTGTCTTGCCCAAGGTCACACAGCTAGTTTTTTGTTAATTGTCTGAGGCCAGAACCGAACCCAGGTCCTCCTGACTCCAGGGCTGGTGCTCTATTCACTGGGCCACCTAGCCGCCCCTTTTCTCCGTTTTTTTAACTGGTTTCCATAGCTCTCTTTTAGCTGGTTTTAATTGTGCTCAGCAGGCAATTCATAGCCCTGGGATCAGGCAATATCAAGTCAAAGTGAGCTGCATTCAACTCTGTTGTTAATAAAATTCTATAATACTTGAACATGAGGACTTTCTGCAAAAACCAGGGAAGCAGTTTACTAGGAGGAACACTTCTCCAGAACCATCTTGGGGATGAGGTCTGTTCCAGAATTTCCAAGGGAAAATGTTTCCAATGAGCAAACTGCAAGATGGGACAGCTAAGACCCAAGATGAAATAAACTGATTATGTGGACATTTGGAATGGGTCACCAGGAGCAAGCTGGATCAAGGAGACTTTGTTTTATTCAATATCAATGATCATAGTTATATTACTCTTGGCTTATTATTATATCCAGTGTTTTCTGATGTTCATGTTTGCCCATATGAATGTATGCATAAATCTGTTACTGGACAGTTGAAAATATGCCCAGGGCAGAATAGAATTTATGAGGGATCCAAGAGAGATATTAGAGACCTATCTATGATCAAAACTGGGGACTATTATGAAAATGTTTTATTTCCTTTTATTATTCAGAATTTAGGGTCATACCTCCTACAAATTTTGATTAACTAAAAGTTTCTTAATATTAACTTCACTTGACCAAAATCTATTCCATGAGACATGAAATTTTATTTAGAGACTTAAACATTCCTTAGATAAGAAACTAGAAAAAGAATCTTAACTATCCCTGACTCCTAGGAGACATGTAAATCCTCCTCCCCAATTAACCTATTTGTGAACCCTCTAAATGTAGTTTAATCTGTTACATGACTTAGTTTACCAATAGTTTGATGAAATTTGTTTCCTTTGAGGATGTATGAGATTATGACTCTGTTTAACCAAATTTGTTCAATTTTTATGACATTGAAGGAAGTACAGAGTTATGAATCTATCTTCTCTTTAACTATTATGGCCCAAGAGAAATATACAAGATTGTAATATGTAAAAGAATTTATTTGTTACGCTGATGTACTTTTGCCTATAAGAAACCTTGATAGAATCCTTATGATTGTTCAGGTTTTCTCTGAGGCCTAAACCTATGCTTAAGCATAATAATAATAATAAAATCTAGGCTTTTGCCTCTATGCTTTCAGCATTGTGATACACACAAATCTGGCAGCAGTTGCCTACCACATGAACTCAGGGAGGAGATATTTCTCCCACAATATCTATAAATGCCAAATAAAGGAGTAAATCAATAACTGTATAGCCTTTTCGGTATTGAGAAGTTTTCATTTCAAAGAGGTCAATCATTTAGTATTAATATTGAGTGCCTTTTATGTGCCAAACACTGTGTTTTGATGCTGGGGATAGAGAGACAAAAACGACAGTTTCTGCTCTCAAGCATGTGTTCTATCTAGAAAATAACATACATTTAGGAATATATATTATATATAATACATTGGAAAAACAGTCCATGTGGTGCTGGAGGGGGAGAAATACTGTTCATATAGTTGTTTTTTTGTTTTTTTGCTTTTTGGAGGGCAATTGGAGTTATGTAACTTGCCCAAGGTCACAAGGCTAGGTTTTTGTTTGCGTGTTAAGTGTCTGAGGTCAGATTTGAACGCAGGTCCTTCTGACTCCAGGGCCAATGCTCTACTCACTGCGCCACCTAGCCGCCCCCTGTTCATATAGTTTTGTAAGCGGGTAGTGTCTCTAAACTTCGCTGATGGTCTTTCCTTCTTTCTCATTTCTTTTTTTTTCCTTTTTGGAGCAGGGGAAAGCAGGGCAATTGGGGTTAAATGACTTGCCCAAAGTCACACCACTAGTAAGTGTTGTGTCTGAGACCGGATTTGAACTCAGGTCCTCCTGACTCCGGGGACAGTGCTCTATTCACTATGCCACCTAGACACCCCCTGCTCTTTCTCTCTCATTTCTACTCAGTTAAGAATTGCTGCATATCCCTTTGAAACTATGGCTCCTGTCTATCTGCCTTCTCTCTGGTGGTACAGTAAGTTTCCCATCCACTAGGACTTCTGGTCAGTCATCATAGACTATTGAACACCAACTTAACAACTAAACCAGGTCACTATGGTCCTGAGTTCTGTATTCTCTTTGTGTCAACAATCACACTAAATGATCCATTGCAGTTCACCATTGTTTGACTTAGTTTGCCCTTCTAGAAGAACTTTACTGAGTTGAAGGAGTAAACTCTAGGTGATCTTTCTAGGTGGGGGGAAGGGGAAAAGATTCTCTAGGCCTCTAGGCAAGGGAGAGGAATAATGGAGTTCTAGGTGGGTTTCCCCATTTGACAATTAGACATTCACTGATTGTGGGCAGGGCAGTGATCAAATGTAAATAACCAGCTCATAAAATGCACAAGCCTTGGGGTCTTTGCTGATTTATTTATTATAAGTGCCCAATAACAGC
Organism: Gymnobelideus leadbeateri; assembly: GCA_011680675.1. Lineage (NCBI taxonomy): Eukaryota > Metazoa > Chordata > Mammalia > Diprotodontia > Petauridae > Gymnobelideus > Gymnobelideus leadbeateri. The sequence continues at coordinate 355,478 of WOXC01005865.1, read as the reverse complement.
GGTGGAGCCAGAATTCTAACTTCTGATATCCAAGTGTTTTCACTATGACTTTCAAGGATGACAGCCAGAGTAATTTGGAGGGGGCTAGGTCTTGGGGTGGGAGATGATAAGCTCACTTTGGGACAGGCTGAATTTGAGGTGCTCATTGTAGTTCTCTTGGCACTTTGGAGTCTTTGACATTCTGCCTTGAGGACTGTCTCCTCTGGGGCTCCAAGGGGAGGGAAGAAACCAGTGGTGTTCCCACAGCTGACTATACTCTTTTAGGGCTGTATGCTAAAATCTTCACTTTGAGATTACCTCCAATTTACTCAATATATATCTAGTATATAATATCAACGTGGAAATGAAGGGCTTCAACTCTCCCTCACAGCAAACCAGGAAAACATTTATTGATAGTCAAGAGGATACAAGAAAGATAGAGACCCCAGACATGACACATAGTTCATGGGAGTTAGTACTCAAGAGCTCCAATACTGCTCCAGGTGAGGTCTTGAGCCAGGGCATTATACACCCACTGGAATAGTGGGGTGAGTCTTATCATAGCTTGGCAGCTTAAGGTTCCCTCCTTTGTGTATCACTCAAAGTAACACAGCCCATATTTTAGGATTGGCTAATCTGAATACCAGCTGGGAGGTACAATATCTGTTGTGGTTTAATCAACTTCTCCATACAAAGGATGTCAGTCTGGAAACCTAAAGTTAGTTACTTTGAGTAGAGGGGTCATGTTTTGTTCTGTAATACACCAATCACAATCACATTCAAGGTTATGGCATTCTAAACATTCACAATAGTTATTTGCTTGTTGTCATGCCCCTCCACCCCTTTAGATTGTTAGTTCCTTGAAGGCAGGGACTATTTTTACTGTTTTGTACTGGCACATAGTAGGTAGACTAAATGGTAGATTGACCCCAAAGCTTGGGGATGTTTCTCAATCATTGTAGCCATTGAAGAAAGTTAGAGATCATTTCATCAACTTTCATCATTTTGTCCCTTAAAAGGTATGTCAGTGGACTGCCTGAGGTTCCATTCTTAGTTCCTGAGACTTCCAGGGTCAAAATCTTGACTTTCAGGCTACAATTCCCCAGTAGACTAGTAAACTCCTGGAGGGCAGGAATTGTCTGGCTTTTTTGTCCTCAGTGCTTAGCAAACAAGTACTTAGTAAATGCTTTTTCTTTTATCTCTTTTGTGGAGATCTGCCCCTACTCACTCTGGTACCGGGTAGCAAGGTATAATGATGCAAGACAATTCCCAAGGCCGTAAGATGAGAAATGCTATCCATCTCCAGAAAAAGAACTGATGGAGTTTGAATGCAGACCCAAGCATACTTTTTCTTTATTTTCGTTGTTTTTGGGAAGAGGGGGAAGTGGAATCTGTGTTTTCAAATTTCATAACATGACCAACACAGAAGTGTTTTGTATGACTGCACATGTATAATCTATATCAAATTCCTTGCCTTCTCAATATGAGGTAAGGGAAGGGGAGGAGAGAGTTTGGAATTCAAAAACAATTTTTAAAAGAATGTTAAATTGTTTTTACATGTAATTGGGGGAAAAATAAAATATTAAATCACTCTGGAGAAGAAAAAAGAACCCAAGTCCTCCAACTCCATATCCATTGGAGCTACCAGTTGAAAACACTGAGTAATGGAGGGGAAAGAACTCAGCCCAGACCAAACCTTCCCCAAAATGGCCCCATAGGATTCCTGACCCAAGAGGTAGGGAACCAGAGAAGGATCCCTCTGTCACTTTGCCATGCTATAATTCTGGGTAGGTATATTATGTCCAATCTGCAAGAAATAATTCTGAGGCAGAGCTCTGAGCCAATAACCATTTATTAAAGGGACTTAGCCGTCTTTAATGAATAGGCCTTCAGTCTTCCTCATGATTGGAATGAAATGCCCCCTTTCTCCAAGGTCTTGGTTTTATAGTGTTTGACAAGATGTTATAGAGACATTCTAAATGATGCAAAGTAAAATATAGGATTTCATTGGTTGACAAACCTCCACATTGACTCTCCAGATGTATACCTTAACTTTTTAAGAGAACACTTCAAGGCTGATGACAGCCTTGGACTGAAAATGATCATGGGATGGACAAGGCTGACAGCCATAAGGACAAATCTATATGAGCAGGGCAAGATCACCTGTGGGCCAAGCACTTGTAGCCATTTCCCCAAGATGGGCAATAGAGAGGGATAATGAAGGATAGAAGGACAACAAAAATAGGGGCTTTTCCATGTTATTAGCTTGTCTGCTTTACCTTGGGCTTGGTCATTTATTTATCAGGCTAAAAGGGTGGAGATCTTCTAGCTTCCTGTGGTTAAGCAAATGAACTCAGTTTAAAGTTCTGAGGCCTAGAAGCCTAATATAAGAAAGAATCTATCTAACCTTATCTAATTAGCTATAAATATAAGATCTATAAAATATGTATTATTATTATTAGTTGATTAAGCTGAATAAATGTGTATTAATTAAACAAGTAACAGAAATAATCACTACCCCTATGGAATCACACTAAACTGAATAAAGCAGATTGGAATAAAATAGGAGTTAAGTTTTATTATCACTACAAGGGTTTTTGGTGACTGTCTCATTCAGGGGTCAGAAAACTACGGTCCTTGGGCTTCTGTTTTTTATGACCAGTAAGAAAGGTTTTTACATTTTAAAATAGTTTTACTGTATTTAAAACTATAAAAACCATTCTTAGCTCATGGGTCCCCAAACTATTACCTCGGGCTGGACTTGGCCAACCGCTTTGTTTTCGTTGTTCAGTCCTGTCGAATTACCCTGTGTGTGTGTATATATATATATATATATATATATATATATATATATATATATATATATATATATCTCAGGTATATAGCTATTTGCATGTGGTCAGTCCCCTCCCCCCGCTCATACTGTGGCCATACTGTCTATGGGGTTTTCTGGACAAAATGATTTGCCATTTCAGTGGATTAAGGCAAACAGAGGCCATATTTGAACTCAGGTCTTCCTGACTGCAGGTCCAGCACTCTATCCAGTCATCTAGCTGCCCTGCCAGCTCACTCTACCAATAGAGAAACTGAGGCCCTGAAAAGGAGTCTCACAGCTATACCATGTGTATGGCATATTTGGAAATGACATAGAAAGGTCTCCCCAACTCTATGGTCAGATCTCTTTCCACACCATCTGCATAACCTTGGTCAAGAATGAGAATCTAACATTGTGTGTGTGTGGGGGGGGGTCAGGCTTTTTCCAGGAGGCATAGACTATTTGACAATAGTCAAAGCTCAAAGAATCCCAAGGCCAGACAGCCCATTGGCTGGGGCCATGAGGGAGAGATGAGGAAGAGCTGAAGTACAAGGGCCAGGTTGGCCTGGGTACTAAGCAAAGTGGGGGCTATCTTCTCAAGTTCCTGCCAAACCATTCATTAGGGGGTAGCCCTAGTCACCAAATCTTGGTCACTTATCCCATTCTCAGGGGCCTCCAACTCATCTTTTGTTTTTTTCACTCATGTCTGAGCCTGCATGGCCCTGTTTGGGTTTTTCTTGGCAAAGATAACTGCAATGGTTTGCCACTTCCTTCTCTAGCTCATTTTTTGGATAAGGAACTGAGGCAAATAGTGTTAAGTGATTTGGCCAGGGTCACACAGCTATTAAGTATCTGAGGTTGCATTTGAACTCAGGTCCTGAGCCCCGGGTCCAGCACTCTATCCACCTTGCTACCTAGTTGCCCCATACCAATTCATCTAGTACTCAAATGAGATCTACTCAGAAGATTAAGAGATCTAATCAGAAATTGCAAGCAGAGACCTGGAAAAGACCTTAACTTAGAAAGGCCAAGGTCACCCACTGCATCCTGGTCTATCACCATTCGTCTTGACCTTTGTCTTACCACTGGACTTTGATGACTCTAGAGAGTGAGGCTGATGACATTGGGCAGCTCTGCCCCACTCATATCCAATTCATTCAAAAGTCTTCACCCCTGTAATGTCATTGGTCCTCTTCAAAAGTGAAGGATAAACAATCAGAAGTTGCCTTTGATTTTACAAGGTATTATTAGGCATATCTGTACCCTCTATGCTGCGCTTTCAAAAATCAGATGTCAAAGACAAGGTTCAACACCCCATAAATGAAATTGATTGGGGAATTCCCCTTACAATTATTATGGAATTAGTGCATTAGAGAGGTTCAAAGAGCTCTCATATTGGGTGGGGGAAGACTTGACATTCCCTGTTCTAATCTCCCCCCCAGCTTCAACATTTTACAAATGTGCTCCTCAAAATCATAATAAAGGCTCTTGAACAGCATAGGGACTTAATTAACATTTGTTGCAACTAAATATTTCAGAGATTTGTGATTTTGTTCATGCATATACTCCTTCCGTTGACAGATTATTACTCCTCTACAATTTGATATAAACACTTCTCCAGAATATTTGTCTATCCAGCTGTGCCAATTACCATTGCTATCAGTCTTTCCAGTTATGTCCATGAAAGGATGTATGCTATGTGCACAGCAAGGGTCAGTCTGTGGCTTAGACCATTCCACTTCCCTGGACCAGAGAAGGTGAAAGGAAAGAGGAAGATGGAAAGAAATAAGCATTTATATAGTACCTACTATGTGTCACACACAGTGCTGAGTGTTTTACAAGCATCTCATTTAATTCTCACAATAATCTTTGAGGTAGGTCTAAAAACACATTTTATAGTTGAGGAAAACAAAGCAAACAGAGGTTAAGTGACTTGTCCAGGGTCACACAGTTAGTATGCCTTTGAGGCTGGATCAGAACTTCCGGATTCCTGGCCCTGCCTCTATCCACTGTGGCATCTAGCTGCTTCTAGCTGTAAAAGTTATTTGGGACAGTAGACTAGAAACACTGGACAACAGAGGCCACAGTAGTGGGAAGTGAGGGCCACATGCCAGAAATAGATTCTTCTGCCCCAGCAGGGGGGCTATCTTTATTGGTAAAAAACAGATACACTTGTGAAAATCAATCCATCTGGCTATGTCCATAGGAAGGGCAATCTACCCATGGCTATGAAGTCAGTATGTCCACTCACATCCTTGGGCAAGAAGGAGGTTGTTCATTGTGTTTGGCCAGGTCTGGACCAGTGTCTACTGAGGCCTCCCTCCCTTGAGCGGCTATAGGGGCCATTAGGCACATGGCGATGGACACGTCTCATTACCAAATTGTGGTGCTGTCCATAGTGAGGAAGAGATTGGGAAAGAGGCCGGGGAGGAGGTGTGGAATCCAACACTATTTAAAAAAAAAAAAAAAAAGGCATGAGGAATCACAAATGATTGACTTGGCCACTTACCTCCATTTTGGGGCCTTGGACAAGAAGACTCTTTGCCCTGCAGGGCCTCAGATTTCCTTATCTATAAAAAATGGATTGATCTGAGGCATCTAGCTGCCCCAGCCCCTCCCAGTGGTGTTAGGTGGGCTGGAAAAGGAAGAATAAGGTTGTTACTGTTTCAGAGCCCAGTTCTAGATGCAAGAAAAGGAAGCCACTCTCCTACCTTCCAGGGTCTAGATGGGAACCTTAATACCTGTTCCCTCCACTCACTATGTTCCCAGGGCTTGGAAAGGGAGAGAAAGAAATCACACTTACCAGGAGGAGGAGGAGGAGGAGGTAAGGGATCACCGAAGGGCATATAGTTAAGGGGCAAGTATCCAGGCAGGACAGGATTATCTGAGAAGAAGCAGCTGTCTTGAGGGAGGACTGGAGGTGAAGGGAGGGGTAAAGGTCCGGGAAAGGGCAGGAGTTGTGATGGAGGCTGGAACTGGGGCTGGGACTGCCTATCCAGCCAGTTCGGAGGACGATCAGTCTCTTGGGTTACTGGCTCGAAGGAGAGAGACCTCTTAGTCCTCTGAGATGAACATCTCCGGGATGCAGGCTCCCTCGCCCTTTGTACCGGCTGTTCCGAGAAGGACCAGTCCCGGGCTGCAAGTGATGACCGAGTCCCAGAATGAGGTTCGTCAGCTGCCCGGGCTAGATGTCTCCAGGGTGGCAAAGTTCCCTCAGATGGCTGGGCTGGATGCCTCCAGGATGAAGCCCCGTTGGACCTTTGGCCTGGATATTCTAGGGATGACTGCTCCTCACTCCACTCCCCTGAAATGGGGGTATCAGTTTAGACAGGGTTAGAGTAGCCCTGGAATCCCCCCCATCTCTGTTCCAAACTTCCTTCACTTGGCTCAAGTCCCCTAGCTCTCCACATTGACTCGCCTTTCTCTCCCCCCACCTACATCTTCCCTACAAGCTTACCTCCTCATTTTAATTCTCAAATTCAACGGCCTTTATTTTGGTCTCTTCTGACCTTTGTGCTTTTGACCCTGTTGATCACTCCTTCTGGATAGTCCTAAATCTATATTATATTCCACTCTAATCTCTCTCCAAATTCTAGTACCACATTTCCAACTTCTTGGTAGGAATCTCTGTCCTGATAGTCTATCACTACTCCTAAAATTCAATGTGTCTAAAACTGAACAGTCTTTCCCCTAAAAATCTTATTCCTAATTTTCTGGTTTTCTGTTGGTTTCTACCAGTCACTCTTCCCTTTCCTTCACAACCAATCAGCTGTCAAATCCTGTCAATTCAAGCTCTGTACTTTTCTCCCATTTCTCCTCTCCATTTAACAATTACCATCCTACTTCAGGCCCTCATCACCTCTCACCTGGACGATATTATAATTGACAGTCCTGACTGTAAGGATTTTTATTTTGAATAGGCATTAACACAGCTAATTATTATTACAATCTGTATCTAGGCCTTCTATCCCCACTAGACTGGAAACTGCCTGAGAGCAGAGTTTGACTCTCTCCACGGCAGGGGTCTTGATATATTGTGGGCTGACATAAGAAATGAAATGGGAATTGCTGGGGGAATTTTGGGGAAGCCTCAGATGACACACGAAGGCCAGCAGATGACACAAAGCCAACAACCAAATACTTAATGCAAATTTTACAATAATGTACTATAAACACCCCATAAAAGAAAAAGAAAAAATGCAGTCTTTTCTGGAGGGCCAAAAATTTTTACGCAGATTTTCCAGATCATGGGGACACTGAATCCCTGACCCCCTCAATATGGAAGGGATAATTGTATTATTAGGGACCCAGTAGAGACATGGTATGTGGTGTGATGTGCTGGAAAGACTGAATCCTGCTTCTGCCATTTGTTACCTTTGAGAAAAATCCCATCTCTTCTATAAATCTTTGGATCTCAAATATCAAGCTTGATACATTGTCTCATGATCTGGTTTGTGATGAAGAAATGCACCCATCCCTTCTCCTCTGGAGCCTTTCCCCCCATCCATTCTGAGGAGGTAGCTCACCAAGAGGGGTGCTCCGGCAGGGAACCTCCACCCCCCAGGCCTCAGCCACATGGGCCAGCAGTAGCTGTGAGACGTGGCGGTGGGCATGCTGGTCCCAGTGGATGCCATCCATACGCCGATGCCGAACTGCGTGTCGGAAGTGGAAATGCAGGTCGAGCACATCAAAGTGGTGCCCATCTGCCAGCATTGAACAGTAGAAGTTGGCTTCCAACACATTGGCACGTAGAGAGCCCGGCGCTGGCTGCCTCTGAGGAATGCACAACAGACTCAAGTCGCTCTTCCCCCCAAAGGCAGGGCTGGTGTGGCATAGACACAGATACAGAGGGGTGAGGAGAATCTCAGTCTTCTCACCTCGGGCAGCAGAAAGCCTCCTGTAAGGCGCTCACCCAGTGGCATGGCCAGTGTCCAGACCAGAAGGCAGGAGGCGGGCAGCACCTGTTCCATTCTTTCAAATAAACATTCCAAGTTTTCCTGGTAACTTCTAATGGCATCACCACCATACCTAGAGGCCAAGATAACACGTGTGTGGGAAGATTTAGAGCCTTCAGAAGGATCAGGGTATATATGGGAGGGCACTAGGGAAGACTTAAGTATACAAATCCTGTCACACCTGGATGTCATAGAAACAAAAGGATGACAGATTCTAATCCCAGAGAGGAGGGGATGGGAAAGGGAAAGGAGGCAGCCTCAGTGCCTGTATACCTCTTTCTCTTCTCACCTGGAGAGGTCCCAGAGGCAGGAGTTTATGATGACCAGGTCAGGGGGTGGCCCATGCTCTAACTCAGCCAGGACATCCTCCACATAAGCCGAATAGACTCGGGTGAGAAAATAGAATCGTAGGAGGTGGTGACCTGAACTGGACAGGAACTGGCGGACCTCCCGATAATGAGTCCCATTGTGTAGCTCACCCAGCTTTCCTCCTGCCACCAGACGGTCCTGCTCGAAGCTCAGTTCCCCCTAATCCAGACATAGGCCTTACAGTATCAAAAGATCCATCAGCCATATCACAGCTTGGTCACCCTCTCTCCCCCTATCTCTCAAACTGAAGATCCAGCCAGCTCCAAGCGACATACTTCCTTGGGATATGAGACACACTGGTCAACATCCCTACAAACAAGGCCAAGGATTCCCTCGAAAAGACTTCAAACCCCTCCCTCCCCCCACCACACACACTTTGCTCAGGACTTCCCTCTCCCCAGGCTGTTCCCACCAAATCCAGGAGCCTTGAGTTTAAGCCCTCCCTTCTCCCAGGAGAACCCTTCACCTTGGCCTTGAGCTGAGCTTCCGTCAGGAGGGAGTCTTTCTGCAACAGAAGTACCAGGTCCTTGTACACCGCCCTCTGGACTGGGGAAAGAGGAGATGGTGGGGGAGCGGAGATGAAGCAGAGCCCCACACACTGGAGCCCTCCTCCCCCAGCCCTTCTCCTTGGAGGAGTGAAGGCCACAGATAAGGACGGATACACTGAGAAAAGCGGAGGCCCAGAAGTATGGGGACAGGCTAGCAGACTGACTTAGGAGTATAGGGGATGCAGCCAAGGGCAGATGGGGGTGGAGAGGCAGGGGAAGGTCCTCAAACTCACTGGAGTCTCCCAGAACAACCACAAACTTGTTGTGCAGCAGCTGCCGGACCTCTGACGATGAGAAATGAACCATGGTGCCTGAGGGTGACAGATAACCAGGCTGGCAGGGGCTGGGGGCACTTGGCTGAGCTCAGCTGGTTTGAAGGAGGTGACGGAGGAGTGGCGGAGCAGATCTAGAAAGGGAAGGGGGGCTGATACCAGTGGGGCGGAAGGGTAGAGTCTTAGCTCCTGCCCCTCCCAGGGGAGAAAGGGGGATGGGGAGTCGCTTCGGGACCCAAGGGGAATGGGGGTGGGGCGGGGTAGGGGTGTGCCCCAGAGAATCAGACATCCAGCCTAGGTTCGGCTTTGAGCTCCCCAGCCTTAGGGGGTGGGTTAAGGTGGAAGGGCCTTTACCACCGTAATACTTGAAGATCTCAGTTTCGATTCTCTGACCTCCCCTGGCACTTACCAAATTGGAGCTCCAGCTTCGCTAGGTCCGTAGCCCTGGGAAGAGTCCGTTCCCCACGTGCTTGGGATACCCCAGCCCGATGCTCACCTCTACTTATCTAGCATCAGAGCGGAAAAAGAGGGGAGATCCAGGAGGACCGCCTGGAGGTGGAGGAGAAGGAAGCTGTGAGTGAAGGGAGCAGAGAGGGAGGGGGAGGGGGGAGAAGAGGGAGGGGAGGAGAGTTCTGGAGGCCCGGAAAGGAAGGGGAGGGGAGGGGCTTTTCTGTTGCCCCTAGTTCCCCTCCCGCTCTCCACCCATTTTACTTTCATCAAAATCTGCTTATTCAGTTCTTCACTAACGATTCTCCAGGCTGATTATTTGCTTTGTGAGATTAATCCGGGAGAAGCGTGGCTACCTAGTGCCATGGAGACAGTCCAGGTTTTGCAATCAGAGGACTTGGATTCGAATCCAGCCGTAGTCCCCGGTAGTTCGTAAAAGGCCGAATTTTCTGACAGCGCGTCTTCCCTTGGGCCTCCCAGATCTGGGGAATCCTAGCGGGTCAGTCTGTCCCGGATCGCAGGGGCTGGATGCGGCGCTCTCCCCTCCCCCACCCCTCCCTCCCCGGTCTCCCACCTGCTCCCTGCCCTCCCGACGGTAAATCTCCGTTCCTAGACTCCGCTCCCTTGCCGTCCCGCCCCCCACAGTCGTGCGCAGCACATTTCCTTACGGGGTGCGCTCAGGGAATTCTATTTAAGACGAACCTTTCTGGATGCTAAATCATAAAGGACATTATTTTTATTCATCACACCATAGAACCGAAAACGAAACTTAATTTTTAAAAAAATGAATCAATATAAACGACCATCTTTTCCTTACATTAGCACTTCCCGTGAGCGTCTTCCCCCCTTGGCCCTACTCACCCGCAGCCCCAGGAATCCCCAGACTCCAAACTTGGGGCCCGGAGCTGCTGGGGGGAGGGGAAGCTGCCGCACGCCCAGGGATCTGACACCTCTGATTCCCCCAGGGGAGGGCAGGGCATCAGCCACTCTCTTCCCGGAGCAGCCTGGGGGTCACCTCTTCCGCGAAGCCTTCCTGATTTTTCCCTCAAATGCCTCACAGCACTCCCTGGAGGGGCTCATAGCTCTTTTCTCATTCCCCCTTATATCGATCATTTGTGTACTTGTCCCCGCTATCCGCAGGCAGAGCCTAGGGTCAGAGCTAGCAGAATTGTCTCCCTCCGCGTTACCTTGGGGGCCAGCACTCAGCAGGTGCTGAATTGAATTGAATGGAGGGCGGGTCTGGGGCTGGGTGTGCAGTGGTAGGCGGGCTTGGCGGGGAGGGGGTAGGTGCTGGTGGGGGAGAGGGGGGGGCGTAGCTGAGCCCGGGAGGAGGCGGGACCATTAAGAAGGCGGGGCCAAGGCTGTGCCCACAGAGGTGATGGAGTCCTCGGCGTCGTCACGTGACAGCTGCGGGCGGAAGCGGAAGTTTAGCGGTAGGGAAAAGAGGAAGGGTCGGCCGTTCGGAGCTAAGTGGACCCCCTGCCCCCCAGGTGTGGGGCGATCCGGGCGCAGCCATGGACTGTTACACTGCGGACTGGAACCCCCTCGGGGAAGCGGCCTTCTATCGGTGAGCGCGGGTCCCCGGGCCGACTTAGGACTCGCTTCTTCATCCCTTGTGCGACTCTCGAGCGACCCCTCCCATCCGCGTCCGGGGGCCCCTGGCGCCCCTCCCGCCCTGATCCTCCAAGAGCCCCGCCTTCGTCCGTCCCCATGCACCCCTCACTCCATCACCCTATCTCTTACCCTTCCCCCACGCCCACCCACCTCAGCACCTTCCCCACCCCGATCTGTCCTCTTCTTTCTAAACCCCCTGGTTAACGCCCCTCCCCCCTTCCTCCCGCCCACGGATCACGCAGTTATCCTGGAATCATCCAAGAAAGCGGAGACTCCCACCCCGGGTTGGAAAGGAGCCGGGGTTCTCAATGGACCCCTTCTCGGGAACCGTGTTTTCTTATGCGTAAATCTTTTTTAAGATAAGAATGCAAAGAAAAGTAATTATATTGAAATGCAAATTATTTTGAAAAATGAAAACCGTTCATTCAACCCCTGAATTAAAGACTGTCTAGTCCAACCAGTACCTGAACACCAATTACTTTTTAGCCGTAACCCAGGAAGTCCTATTCCATAAATACCTTATTGCTTCCAAAACCAAATGCAGTCTCTTCTTGGCTTTTAAAACCTTTCACGACCTGGCCTCAAACCTTTCTTTCCGCCTTATCTGTTACTCTCTTTCCTACTCTGTTGCAAGCAAACTGACTTGCTTGCTGTGTTCACGCTGGACACTTCATTCATCTCCTGCCTTTGCCTCTGGTCTCCCTTGCCTGGAATGCCCTCTTGCCGGATTTCTTGTTTCCTTCAAAATTTTGCTCAGGCACCACCGTCTTTGTGAGGCCTTTCCTGATCTCCACCCCCCTCCCCACATACACCAATTTATCTTTATATGTTTTATAGATACTTATTTACATGTTTTCTTCTCCTATAAAATATAACTTCCGCAAAGACAAGGACTGTTTCATTTTTGTCTGTTTATCTAATCTGACATCCTAGCCATCTATCAAATGCTTGTTGATTGGTATCTGGAGAGTGGTTGGTTCAGTAACTTTTGCTTATGTATTTCCCATAAGGGGACAACAACCTTCAGAAGCAACTCATTCCACTTTAAAGGATAATTGCCAATTTGGGGGAAATTTTTCCTTACATCGAGATAAAATCTACCTCCGAAGAGTTTGGCTATTGTTTCTGGTTCTATCCTCTGGGGCCAAGAATAATCTTTACCTTTGTTTTATATTACAACATGGTACTGTCAACAAACATTTATCAAGTACCTCCCTTGTGCCAGGCACTGTGCCAAATGCTGGAGCTACAAAGAAAGGCAAAAAATTTTCTGACTCTGCTCTCAAAGAACTCACAATCTGATGGGGGAGACAATTTGCAAATAACTATGTACAAACAAGTAACATACAAGATAAATTAGAGATAATCCAGAGGGGTAGAAAATACTGCATTTGGATTTAGGAGGACCTGGGTTTGAATCTCACTTGTGACACTTGCTATGTGACTATGGGCAAGTCACTCAAATCTCTAAACTTCAGTTTGCCTTTCTGTAAAATTGGAATAATAAGAATACCTGTTGTATCTGCCTTCCATAAGTGTTAGTAGTTTGGAGTTTTTTTGGAGGCTGGGGAGGGATTGCCATATTACAGTGTTGACTCCTGGAGTTTACAGCCTGTTATGACTCCGAGATCTTTTTCAGATGACCTGCTGCCTAGCTGTTTTTCCTCTATTTTGTACTTGTGAAGTTTTTTTAAAACTCAGATGTGAGGCTTTGAATTTATGCCTATTAAATTTAAATTTCATATTACATGTTGGAGATTATGAATGTATAATATTGCATACATTTTCAAGTGAATGAATGAAAAAGCCTTAGTTAAATGCTAACTATGTGCCATGTACTATGCTAATTGCTAGGGATACAGGGAGAAAATAGACAGTCTCTACTTTCAAGAAGCCCCCGTTCTAGTAAGGAAAGAGCTCATGTAGGAGGCCTCTACTGCTCAGCAGATGGAAAAGGCCCAGTGGTCTTTGGGGTGTCCTGGCAAGGCTTATGGCAACGCATGTTTCTTTAAATTGTTTTTTTCTCATAGTAAAACTATATTTTTCTGATGTAGACCCATTTGAGAGTGCCAGGGACTTTGGTGGCAAAGACTTATCTTTTGAGTTTTCAGTAGCTGAGTTGCTGAGGAGATGGGAGCTACATTACCTGTAGAAGCCAATACTAAACATCTTCAAACTAACCCCAAGGTTTTTCCTCCTGATGATGGCTATTGGGATATGCTAGAAGCAGAGCCACTGACCCTAGGGGCCAAGCTGTTCCTGAGGTTCTTAGGAGTAGGGCCATGGATGCCTACATCAGGAGTAGCCTCGAGGCTATGGGTTTCCCACCCTTGGCCTACACTAGTGTTTGAGGGGAGGTGGTGCCATGGCCTGCCTGGCAAATGCTAGCATCCTTGTCTCCCTCAGGACAAATTGTTGCTTTGGGAGACTTGGTGTTGGTGTTGAGGATGGTAGTAAGGGGAAAATAGGAAATGTTGTAGGGGTAGAATTGAAAAGACCCCTCTACTCTTATTGGATGTAGGGTGAGGAGGAGTGAAGAGTAGAAATGGATCCCAAGATTAACTTGGATAACTGAAGCTGGTGGTGCCTTCAGGGGAACTAGGGAAGTTTGGAGGATGAGACAGAGGGAATAGTGACCCTTAGCATTCTCCTTGCTATCAAGACTGTGCTAAGACCTGACTTGAACTTGGTCCATGCCTGCCTTCTTTGCTTGCCCCAGCACTAAGTGACAACCAAGGATTATTGTTCCAGGGCCCTGGAATCTGTGAGTCTTAGAGAGAAAAGAACCACCCAATACTAGTTCCCAAAATCAAAGCCTCTTCATCCCCCTCCAGGTTTTTTGGTGATGTCAACCCTCCAAGCATGACATTTAGACTGGTTCAGCTTAGTCATCTTTGATGGAAACACCCAGGCAATAGAGAGGTTGTAATTGCTGTCTGAGTTTGTTTTACTAAACCTTTTTGCTTTGTTAGAAAGGATGCCTTGATGGTGATATAAAAATAGCCAGTGATTTATTGATAGATATTGTTGCAAATCATGCTTATCCACACAAAGAGACATTTTAAAACCAGGTTTTAGTATACTTTGAGCACAGGCTGAAGGGTTTCTAAATTACCTCTGGGAAATAGACAAAGTTTTTCCAACAGCTTATATAGTTTTATTAGAGAAAAAAATACAATTAAGATTTAACATTTCAAAGATAGACTTATAAAATTTATAGCGGGCAAATGAGGATGGAGGATGTGAACACGTCACCGACAGCAGAAAGGAAAAAAAATTATACCTGATCAATTGATACAGGACTTGGTCTATCAAAAATAGTTCCCTTAAAACAGAGCCAATCAATCATCATCTTGTGTTAATTGTGTTAAATACCATAGCCTCAGGTGGCTACAGATAAAATGGCTGTGCTGGAGCCAAATAGAAAGGGAATTAAAAAAACAACAACAACACAACACCTCATAACAGTGGGTAGGGAAGAGAAGAAGAATATATTTTTTAAATGAATGTGATAGAAAAACAAAAGATATCAATAAAAATTATTATTTTATTAGTTTGAGCACAAAGTTTTCAAATGATTTGCCAAAATCTAGGGAACTATGTAAAACTTCCTTGACCTGTAATATTGCCAATTTGAGTATCCCCTTCAACAGGTGCCCATCCATGCTTTCTCATCCTATGTGACTCTTAGGCATTGCTTGCTATTAATCCCTGATTCCATATTCTTGAAATTTCCTGGATACCAACAGCAGCCCCAGAGTGTCTGTCCTTTCTTTCTTTCTCACCATATGGCAGCCCTCCTTTTCAGATGATATATTTCTCTGTTTACATCTTTGTTGCTCCTTGTGCTATTCTTGGTCACGTGTTGCCATTTATCTATTCAGTCCTGCTATGCACCCTTCAGGTGCCCTGTGGATTCTTCTCAACTTGAAGAGTTCTTTGGACACTGTGGTATTCCATAACTCATAGCTATAAGATTATTGGTTTAGAGTTGGAAGGAACACCAAAGATCAATTTTAGAAATGAGGAAACTGAGGCCCAAAGAGGTCAAGGTTGCATAGGTGATTAATGGCAGAGCTCAGATTCTAAACCTGTCCTCTATTCCAAATATACCACTTTTTCCATTCCCCAAGATGTCTTTCATTATAACATGAAAGATTATCATTGTTAAAAAGATGAGCCTTGGGGCTGCTAGGTGGCCCAGTGAATAGAGCACCAGCCTTGGAGTTAGGAGGACCTGAGTTCAAATCTGACCTCAGATACTTAACCAAAAAAACTAGCTGTGTGACCTTGGGCAAGTCACTCGACCAATTGCCCTGCCTTCTCTTCCAAAAAAAAAAAAAGATAGGCCTTATTCAGGAAGAGAATTAGCATCATTATAAATTCTGCAAAATTACCTAATTTTCAGTTCCAGGCCTAACACACTGTGAATGTATAGTGACCATCCAAAGGATACTGTACTTGTGAGCAACGCCATGTGTCATCTGATCAATTTCATTACATTGTCTGGAAAATCTCATTCTTGATATACCTATTTTTCCCTGTGAAGATAGGTGGACCAAATGATTTTGAAGGATTATGGAACTCCCTAAATCATTCTTCGTTGTTTTCTGTGAGTCTTTCCATGTTTTTCTAAAATCAACCAGTTCATCGTTTCTTATATAGTATTCTATCACAATATTATAACACAACTTGTTTAGCCATTCTTCAGTCAATGGGCATCCCCACCATTTCCAGTTCTTTGCCACTATGAAGAGAGCTCCTATAAATATTTTAGAGCATATGAGTTCTTTTCCTTTTTCTCTAATCACCTTGGAAAACAGACATGGTAGTGGTATTGTTGGGTCAAAAGGTATAGACAGGTTAATAACTCTTTGGGCATATCCTGGTTGTTCTCCAAAGTGGTTGGATCAGTTCAGTTCCTCCAACATTGAATCAGTGTCCTGATTTTTCCACATTCCCTCCAACATTTGTCGCTTTCCCCTTCAGTCATTTTAGCCAATCTGAAAGGTGTAAAATTGTGTCTCAAGGTTGTTTTAATTATTTGGAGCATTTTTTCATATGACTATAGATTGTTTTGATTTTTTTCATTGGAAAACTGCTTGTTCATATCCTTTGATCATTTATCAATTGGGGAATGACTCATATTCTTATAGATTTGGTAAAGTTCTTTATATAGTTGAGATATGAGACTTTTATCTGAGAATTTGTCTATAAATCCCTCGCCCAGTTTTCTGCTTTCCTTCTGCTCTCGACTACATTTGTTTTATTTGTACAAACCCTTTTTAATTTAATGTAATCAAAATTATCCGTTTTATACATTACACTGATAACCTCTTATTTATTCATAAATTATTCAACTATCCACATATCTGATAGGTAATATAGTCCATGTTCTTCAAATTTTCTTATTGTATCTCTCTTTACATTTAGGTCATGTCTCCATTTTGATCTTATCTTGGTAAATAGTGTAAGATATTGTTCTATGCTCAATTTCTGCCATTCTGCTTTCTAGTTTTCCCAGCCTGAATAATGAATTCTCATCCCCAAAACAAAAGTTTTCATACTTGTCAAAGACAAGATTACTATATTTATTTTCTGCTATAAATTATGTGTCTACTCTGTTTCACTGAGCTACCTTTTTATTTCTTACCCAGTACCAGATAATTTTGATAATTTCTTCCTTATAATGTAATTTAAGATCTGGCACTGCTAAACCTTCCTTTATATATTTTTTTCTAGTAGTTCCTTTGATCTCTAGACATTTTGTTCTTCCAAATGAATTTTTTTTTTCTAATACAGTAAAATAATTTTTTGGTAATTTAATTGAGGTGGCATTGAATATATAGTTTGGATAAAATTGTCATTTTTATTTTATTGGCCCTGCCTACCCATGAACAGTTAATATTTTTCCAGATATTTAAATCTGATTTTATTTGTATAAAAAGGGTTTTTTTTTTTATAGTTTACATAGTTCTTGGTTTGTTTTGGCAGGTGTACTCCAGGTATTTTATATTGTCGAAAGTTATTTTAAATGAGTATTTCTTTCTATATGTGATATATAAGAAAGCTGATGATTTGTGTGGACTTACTTTATATTCTGCTACTTTGCTGAAATTATTAATTGCTTCCGATAACCTCTTAATTGAGTCTTTGGGATTTTCCAAGTATATCATCTGTAAAAAAGAGATTGTTTTATTATCATTCCCTATTCTGATCCCTTCTATTTCTTTTTCTTCTCTAATTGCTATTGCTAGGATTTCCAACACAACATTAAATGATATTGTGACACTGGGCATCCTTCTTTCACACCTGTTCTTACTGGGAAGGCTTCTAGCTTATCCCAATTACAAATAATGCTTGCTGATGTTTTAGGTAAATACTTTTTATCAATTTAAGGAAGAATCCATGTATATCTATATTTTCAAGTGTTTTTTAAATAGAAATGAGTGTTGTACTTTATCAAAAACTTTTTCTGCATCTATTGATATAATTATATGATTTTTTAAAAAAAAATTTATTATTGATTTAATCAATTATGTTAATAGTTTTCTTTATGTTAAACTATCCCTACATTCCTGATGTAAATCTTGTTAGGTCATAATGAATAATCCTTATAATATATTATTGTAATCTTTTTATTAATATTTTATTTGATTTTTGCATTCATATTAATGAAGTTGGGCTATAATTTTCTTTCTCAGTTTTTACTTTTCTTGGTTTATATATCACTTTCATAAAAGGAGATTGTTTCAAATGTTTCATAAAAGGGGATTGGTAGAATCCCTCTTAATTACTATTCCAAATAATTTATTTAATGTTGGAATTAGTTGATTTTTAAATTTTAATATAATTCAATTGTAAATCCATCCGGACCCAGCACTTTTTTCTTAGGAAGTTCATTTATGGTCTGTTGATTTCTTTTTCTAAAATATATCTACTTAGATTCTTTTTAGTCTTCTACTAATCTAGGCAATTTATATTTTTGTAAATATTCTTCCATTTCACTTAAATTGTTAAATTCATTGGCATATACATGGGCAAAATAACTCCAGTTGCTTTGATTTCATCTTTCTTAGTGGTATATTCACCCTTTTTATTTTTAACAGCAATTATTTGGTTTTCTCTTCTTTTTTTTTTTTAAATCAAATTAACCAATGATTTATCTGTTTTATTGTTTGGTGGTGGTTGTTATTTTTCATAAAACCAACTCCTAGTTTTATTTATTAGTTCAATGGTGTTTTGTTTTGTTTTGTTTTTAAGATTTTGCTTTTTTGGAGGGGGAAGGTAGGGCAGTTGGGGTTAAGTGGTTTGCCCAAGGTCACATGACTAGTTTGTGTGTGTGTGTGTGTGTGTGTGTGTGTGTGTGTGTGTGTGTGTGTGTGTGTGTGTGTGTGAAATGTCTGAGGTTGGATTTGAACCAAGGTCCTCCTGACTCCAGGGCCAGTACTCTATTCACTGAGCCACCTAGCCACCCCTC
This sequence comes from Gymnobelideus leadbeateri, assembly GCA_011680675.1. NCBI lineage: Eukaryota > Metazoa > Chordata > Mammalia > Diprotodontia > Petauridae > Gymnobelideus > Gymnobelideus leadbeateri. Next base: position 336,999 of record WOXC01005865.1, on the reverse strand, counting down.
AATGGTTTTTTTTTTTTTTATCTTCAGTTTTGTTAATCTCACCTTTATATTTTAGGATTTCCAATTTAGTGTTTAGTTGGGGATTTTAGTTTGTTCAGTTTTCTAGGATTTTTTCTTTATTGTATAGCCAATTCACTGGTCTCTTCTTTCTCTGTTTTATTGAGGTAAGCATTTGGTGATATAAATTTTTCTGTTTACTGCTTTTGCTATATTCCATAGGTTTTGATATGTTGTCTCATATTTGTCCTTCTCTTTAAGAAATTATTGTGTCTGTGATTTGTACTTTAACCCACTCATTCTTTAAGATTAAATTGTTTAATCTTCAATTAGTTTTTAATCTGGGTTTCTGTGGTTCCTGATTAAATATAACTTTTATTCCATTGTGATCTGAAAAAAAGGATACTTTTACTAATTTCTGCTTTTAACTGAAAAAATTTTATCTCCTAATACATGGTCAGTCTCTGTAAAGGTACCATGGATCATTGAGAAAAAAGTGTACTTCTTTCTACTTCTATTCAGTTCTTTCCAGATAGTGGTCTTATCTAGCTTATCTAAAATTCTATTCACTTCCTTGACTTCTGTCTTATTTATTTTTTGGTTAGATTTACCTCGTTCTGAGAGGAAAAGATTCAAGTCTCCTACTATCTTAGTACTACTATCTATCTTCACCTATAATTCATTTAACTTTTCTTTTAGAAATTTAAATGCTGTAGTATTTGGTGCATATTGCTACAGTATTGATATTGTTTCATTGCCTATGGTATCTTTTATCAAAATGGAGTTACCCTGTTTATCTCTTCTAATTAAATCTATTTTAGCCTTAACTTTGTCTGAAATCATGACTGGTACCCCAATAAATTCTACTACGGCCCTCCATTTTAACTCTATCTCTCATTCTTAGATGTGTTTCTTATAAACAACATATTGTTGGATTCTGATTTCTGATCCATTCTGCTGTTTCCATTTTATGGATAAGTTCATCCCATTCACATTCAAAGTTATAATTATTATTTGTGAATTTCCCTCCCTCTTATTTTTACTCATTCTTGTTCTTCTCAATATCTTTTTACCCTATACCTATTACCTTATTCTCTCCCCTTACCTTCTTATTCCTTATTCTACCTACCCCTCTAAGAGTTCCTCCTTTATGCTTTCCTCCCACCTTCCTAAATCTTAATCTGCACACCCTTCTAAAACTCCCTCACTTATCCTGTCCCCCAGTCCTCTTATTTCTTTAGAAGTTTAGGAGACTTATATTCTTTTAGATGTATATGTTCCTTCTTTAATCCAGATCCAGTGAGAATAAGGTTCCAGCACTACCAGCCCACCACCCCCACCTGTTTCTTCTGAATCAGTTCTTCCTTTCACACCCCATTTTATGATATAATTGCTTCTTTTTACCTTTTCCTACCCAATTTTGTTTTTTAAACTCATCCCATCATGCATAACTTGGCCTCAGCCTTTCTTTTAAACTTTAGAGAAATCCCTTCCTTTCCCCAGGTCTCAATTTTTTCATCTGTAAAATAAGGAGATTGGCACTAGATAGGCTTTTGGGTTCCCTTCAGTTCTTAAATCCTATGATCCCTGCCTGCCCCAGAGGAATGTTGAGAGACCTGGCAAGATAATGGGCAAGAAAACCCACAGTAAATTATCCTATACTCTGCACATGTGAGACAAGTTTCATGTCCCTGCCATGCCATCTTCTAGGTAGGCTCCTCCTAGGAGACACTTGGACTGGTGGTTCTACTGCTTGCCTGTGTATGAAGGAACAAAGAAAGCTTCTTGAGTTTAGGGCTGGTAGTTTAAAAGAAAGGTGGTTTCTTATATACTATAATATGTACATACATAATATGTATATAATATATATGTATATATGCATATATATATACACACACACATATGTACTATATTCTTACATAGCAAAAACAAAACATTCCCTGCCCTCAAGGAACTTATGTTCTAAACATATACTCAAATAAGTCAGGGCAGGTTTTTTTAATGCAGCTGTGATTTCATTGGTACTTCCAATATGGAAACTACCTTTACCATGTAGATAGCAGACTGGCACCTACTCTGCAACTTAGTTTTAGAATTATGTGGGACCTGCAAAAACATTTATAGCAGATTTTTTTGTGGTGGCAAAGAATTGGAAATTTAGGGGATGCCCATCAGTTGGGCAATGACTGAACAAATTGTGGTATATGAATGTAATGGAATACTATTGTGCCATAAAAAGTGATGAGCAGGTAGACTTTAGAAAAACTTGGAAAGACTTATATGAACTGATACTGCATGAAGTGCACAGAACCAAGAGAACATCGTATACAGTAACAGTCACAGTATGCAAGGACTGGTTTTGATAGACTTATCTATTCTTAGCAATGTAAGGATCTAAGACAACTCAGAAAGACTCATGATAGAAAATGCTGTTCACATACAGAAAAAGAACTGTGGAGTCTGAATGCAGATCGAAGCATATTATTTGTGCTCTCTCTTTTTTTCTTTCTCATGATTCTTACCTTTGGTTCTAATTCTTCTTTACAACATGACTAATGTGAAAATTGGTTAATATTAATGTATATGTTGAGCCTATATCAAATTACATGCTGTCTTCAGGTGTGGGAGGGGAGAAAATTTGGAACTCAAAATCATATGTTAAAATGTTAAAAGCTAAAAATAAAAAAAATTTTTAAAGTAGAGAGTTTGAGTGATTTGTCCAGGGTCACACAGCTAGACTATATATCAGAAGTAGGCTTCAAACCCAAGTCTTCTGGCTCTAAAACCATCTCTCTATCCATTATGCTAGACTACCTTTCAAATACAAAGTGTGTCCAGAGTATTGGGGGTGGGAACAAAAAGCCTCAAGGAATTGAGTGAGGCCCTTTTTTGGAGTCAGCACTTGAGCTCAACCTTCTAGAATGAGAGGTGTTCCAAGAGGTAGAGAGGAGGAGGGAAAACACTCTTGGCATGGGGACCTGCTCCTACAGAGATGGGAGAATGTTGGCAGTTCTGGGCAATGGCTAATAGACCAGTTTGGCCAGAATGAAGACTATGGGAAAGGAACTGATGTGAAATCAATATAGAAAAGTTGGTTAGAGGCAGATTGGGAAGGATTTCAGATGCCAGAGAGAATTTTGTGTTTCATTTTTTATTTGAGAGGCAGTAGGGAGACACTGAAACCTTTTGAGTCAGTGTACTGTGGTTAGTGCTTTAGAGAGCACTGGCTCTGGGGAGACCAGCTAAGTGGTGGAGCAGTCATTCAGGTAAGAAGGCTTAAAGTGGAGGTGTGGCTCTGTGGGGGAAGAGAAAGGGAGGAGAGATTTGGTAGTTGACTTCATGCAAGGGGTGAAGGAGAAGGAATAATCAGTAGTCATTCGCAGATTGAAAACTAAAGTGACTGGTAGGACAGTAGCGTCCTCAACCAAAATAAGGGAGCTTGATGTTGAGGTGGATTTTGTGGGGAAAATATTTTGAGCCTGTTAAGTTTGAGATACCCCTGGGGCACCCAGGTGGACAGATCAAACTGGCAGATAGAGATGTGGGCCTGGAACTCCGGAGAGAGATGAGAGGTGATTGTGTAGGTTCAGGAATGAGCTTCATGGAGGTGATGGTTAAAACCATGGGAGTTGAGAATACCAAGGGAAAAGATACAGAGAAGAGACCAGGGTCCAAGACCCTAGGAGAGACCTTCACATGGAAGGGCAGGAATATGACCGGCGATCTTGCCAAGGAGGCCGAGCACAAGCAGCATGGCAGAAAGGAAGAGAAGCAGGGGGGATCATTGCCCTGAACATGCAAGGAACTGACCCAGAGTGCCCAATACCTCGAAGATGTCCAGGAGGCTGGAAACGTCTGCTGGCCGGCACAGAGCTCCTCAGTCCTTCCTGCAGGCAGTGAGTGTAGACAGAGTTTTCCATGAAAGGGTGGAGGCCCAGAGAGGTCATGTGACTAGGCTATCTCATACAGGTCTTCTAGCAATTTGAGGTTTGCATAGCACTTTGTGTTGTTTCATTTGCTCCTCACAACAGTCCTGTGAAGTAGGTAACTATGATTATCCCCATTTTACAGCTGAGGCAAACAGAGGTGAAGTGACTCGCCCTGGGTCACACAGCTAGGAAACATCTGAGGCGAGGTTTGAACTCCAATCTTCTGACTCCAGATGTGGCACTCTATCTATGACACCATGGTACTTCCTAAAATAACTCTACATTTATAGTGGCTTTTTTTTTCAGCTTTAAAGAGCTTCTTTTGAAGTCCTGAGGTATAGCCCTGAAGTCAGGAGAGCCTGAGTTCAATCTGGCCTCAGACACATAACAGAAAAACTAGCTGTGTGACCTTAAGCAAGTCACTTAACTCCAATTGCCCTCCAAAAAGAAAAAAAATAGTGAAGTCCTGAGGTATGCTGGTCTTGTTTGAGCCAGGCAGAGCATAAAGCAGAGAGCTTCTGAGAACCTCAGTATTACTACCAGTAATAATAGTTGGTACAGTAGATAGAGCACTGGGCCAGGAATCAGGAAAACCTGAGTTCAAATCCAGCTGTAGACATTTTCTAGCTGTGTGATTCTGGGCAAGTCACTGAACCTTTGTCTGCAGCTGTGAACTGGGATAGTAATAGCACCTACCTCCCAGGGTTCTTATGAAGCATTTGGAATAATGCGTGGCACATAGTAGGTACTATATAAATGCTTATTCCCTTCTTTTCCTCCCCTTGCCTTGGGGTAGCCTTTTCTCCTCTTCAGTTGCTTGCTTCTGTGTTTGAAGGGCCCTTCTGTCCCGGCAGATTCTTCCCCCTGAGAGTAGGAGCTCCCCTTGGAGGGCAGGTCTGAGCCTACTTTTCTGCCTTTCTCCTTGGGGGGTATCTGTTCTCTCACCTAGGTCTCTCAGCCTTCTGTCATCCAGGCTTACCCAGGCTTCTCCTTCCAAACCTTGGAGTCTCTTTTGAGCTTAGTAGACCCAGGAAGTCTTCTCCCCAGGCTTCCTACCCTGACACTGATCTCGGCTCTTTTCTGTGTGTGGCAGGAAGTTTGAGCTCTACAGCATGGACTGGGACCTGAAGGAACCTCTCAGAGACTGCCTGGTAGCTGCAGCTCCTTATGGGGGCCCCATTGGTATGGGTCATTCTGTTACACAGCCTCTCTTTCCTCCCTTGTCCCATTGGGTTCTGTTGGTCCTTTTTTCCTACATCCTGAACCCTACAAAGCACTTCTGACTTTCTAGCCTAGGGGATATTGTGTCTTGGGAGGGGGTAGGTCCAAGGGCAAGGGCATGGGGTTGCCTCTGGTAATACCTCCCTTTTCCCAGCTCTGTTGAGAAACCCTTGGAAGAAAGAGAAGTCACCCAGTGTTCGGCCATTACTTCAGATTTATTCATCCTCTGGAGTGACTCTAGCCAGCTTGTTGGTATGCTCCCCTTGCTTACCTCCTTGTTCTCCAGCTCCACCATATGGGGACCATGTATCCTATGTCACTCCCTACTGCATATGTATCTCTTTGGTTCCACCTGCCAACCCCAGGCTAGGATGTGGCCCTCCCCTCCCACCTCCCTTTGGAGCCCCAGGATTCCTCCCCCTCCTGGACCCTTTCCCAGGGAGATCCCCATCAGCCTTGTTCACGTTCTCTGTGGCCTCCCAATCCAGTGGAAGAGTGGGCCGGTGGTGTTACTGGGCTGGTCGGCAGAGGAGGAGCTGTTGTGTGTGCAGGAAGATGGCTCTGTGCTGGTCTATGGGCTGCACGGTGACTTCCGGAGACACTTCAGCATGGGCAATGTAGGTGTGGAGCAGAATGAGAATTGCAGGGGGCAGGGGAAGGGGCGAAGGGGGGGATCGGGGCAGGGGTGTGGGTAGCAGGGTGGCTGGGGCAGAGACAGGCTTGAGTCCTAGTAACCATGAGGACATCTCAGAGAGATCAGTACGCAAGTAACAGCTCCTCCCTGTCTCCCTGCCCTTGGCCTGTCCAGGAGGTGCTCCAGAACCGGGTTCTGGATGCCCGGGTATTCCACACGGAGTTTGGGTCAGGGATTGCCATCCTCACTGGTGCCTATCGTTTTACACTCACTGCCAACGTGGGTGACCTCAAGCTTCGCAGGATGCCCGAGGTGCCAGGTACCTCCTCTTCAGGTGTTGGGTGCTGTCCACTGTGTCTAGCCTGGAGGTGTGGGCAGTGCCTGGGACAAGGGTGGGGGTGGACGTGTCTGCTCCCAACAGGCCAGTGATAAGAAATTTATAGGAATGGACGCTAGGGAGCATGGCTCTGCTCCTCTGCCCTGGCCTTGGCCCCAGTCTCTCCAATGCTAATTTCTCTTTCTAGGGCTCCAGGCTCTGCCTTCATGCTGGACAGTTTTGTTCCAAGACCGAGTGACCCTTGTGCTTTTAGCCATCGGTCCTGACCTCTACCTGTTAGACAATACAGCCTGCTCGGGGGTGGTGAGTAAATAGAATGTACTTCATGACCCCTTCCAGGGCTGCACGTGCATGGTGGGGAGGGCCAGAGTGAATGACTGTACACAAGCACATTGGCACACTGTCTTCTCATGAGATCGGGAGGATCAGTGGCATTCAAGGGACAATTAAAGCTGACACCTCTTCACTGAGGGCTGGGGCCTTCATGCTCTGCTTCCAGGTACCCCCTGGTTTGGCTCCGGGAGTGGGCGGCTTCCTCCAGATGGCTGTGTCCTTCAATCATCGGTACCTGGCGTTATTCACCGACACCGGCTACATTTGGATGGGCCTGGCTTCACTTAAGGTGAGCCACAGGAACCCCTCATTTCTGGCCATCCATACCTTAGGACTCTCTAAACCATTCTTTAGGAACCATCTCTAGGACACTGAGAGGGAGGGATCTGTAGGAGGTGAGGAACACTAATGTCATCTGTGACCTGCCTACCCCAGGAGAAGCTGTATGAGTTCAACTGCAGCATCCGAGCCCCGCCCAAGCAGATGGCCTGGTAAGGGGAGGGGAGGGCGCTGGCATGGCACCTAGGGGGAGACTGGTTGCTTACCTTGAGTCCTAGGGCAGGGGTAGTGTGAATTGTGTGACCTCTGACAAGATGTGTCCCTCATGGCAGGTGCAGTCGTCCAAAGGGCAAGCAGAAGGCCGTCGTGGTGGCCTGGGAGCGACGGCTGCTGGTGGCTGGCGACGCACCCGAAAGCATCCAGTATCCTTGGGGTTCCCCTTTAGGGCATTTATTACAGGAGGATTCTGGAAGGTTGAAAGTGGTTGAGAACACATTTCCCCTCTTGATCCCCTGCCCTTCCTAACCTGCCCTATTTCCCTTTTGAGCCTTCCTTGACAAACCATAGGTTTGTACTAGAAGAGGATTCGTACCTTGTGCCTGAGCTGGATGGAGTCCGCATCTTCTCACGAAATGTCCATGAGTTTTTGCATGAAGTTCCAGGTGAGGGCTGTGACTAGTTGCAGGGCTCCTCATGGAGAGAAAGCCCCAGACTATAGAGAAAGAGTGTCCTGGGGCTTCTGTGAGAAGCTGGGCCGAGACTATAGACCAAGAGCACCAGGAGGAAAGACCTCCTCCAGAGGGCGGACACAAAATTGTGCTGTGCATGTGGTGCTTAATAAATGCTCACTGACTTGACAGGGCTAGGGGAAGGTAGCCTCTGGTTACTGGGGGAAAGGCACTGTCCGCTTTGGGGGTACTTGCTGTGTATTGAAGAAAGAAGAGCACTGGGCCTCCATCCTTGGCCCCAGGCACTGCACACTCACCATTTCTTCCCACATCCACAGTGGCCAGTGAAGAGATCTTCAGGATTGCTTCTATGGCCCCAGGAGCCCTTCTACTAGAAGCCCAGAAGGAATATGAGGTGAAACCCTGAGCCCTATGACCTCCCCCAACCTCCCATCTAGCACTTGGGCTTGTCCAGCTCCCTTACCACCTTGTTGCTACTGTACGATAGCCAGGCTGGCAGCTTTCTCCTTATCCATGTCATGTTCTTGGAGGCTCCTGGGGACAAGGACTTATACTCAAAGTGATGAGGGGGAACGGGAGTGGAAGGCAGTGGAGGACAGTAGAGACAGGTCATGAGGATGAGGCCTCTCCCATCTAACAAGATGAAGGCTAAGAAGACCCAGGAAGGAAATGAAGTCACAGAAATTGCCTCATGTGCTAGACTTTTCCTCTGGGTCCCTCTGGAAGTTGGATGGGAAAAGTCTTAGGCTCAAGTCCAGGCCATCCCACCTCCCTTCCCTCCCCTCTATCCCAAGGATGTGAAGGTGGGAGACTTGTGGCCCTGGAGAGACTGAGGATACAAGAGTTCTTGAGTTTGGAAATGTTTGGGCAGATCCTTTTTAGGGGACTCAGGACCTTCACTTCATCCCTAGCATGTTAGGATGGCTGTCCGGTCCCTCTGTTCTCTCACTGGCTGCCACCACTAGAGAGGGAGGTGGAAGGGGTACTGGGGGCTGTGACCGATGACACTCACCTGCTTTCTCTCCACCCTTTAGAAGGAAAGCCAGAAGGCAGATGAGTACCTCCGGGAGATCCAGGAGCGGGAGCAGCTGCCCCAGGCCGTCCGGCAGTGTATCGAGGCTGCGGGCCATGAGCACCAGCCCGAGATGCAGAAGAGCCTGCTCAGGGTCGGTAGGAAGGGGGAGGGGAGAGCAGGAGGTGGTGCTGGCTGCCTCTGGCAGCCTGGCTGCCCTCACAGACCTCCTGTCCATTCCAGGCAGCCTCCTTTGGAAAGTGCTTTATTGACAAGTTTCCACCAGACAGCTTCGTGCACATGTGTCAGGACTTGAGGGTGCTCAATGCCGTGAGGGACTATCCCATTGGAATCCCCCTCACCTACACCCAGTATCCAGGAATGTGTCCCCCAAGATCCTCCTCCCCCATTGCCCCATGGGGATCCCTTTCCAGCAGAGGGGAGGTGATGGTGGAGGGCTCCACTCTTGTTTGGCTCCTTACCTGTTATCCAGATACAAGCAGCTCACTATTGAAGTCTTGCTGGACAGGTGGGTGATGGGGCAGGGTTCTGAGGGACATTTGCCACTGCTGGGGACCAATTGTTAGCTGCTGGGGAAGTCTTCCCCATGTCCTTCCTCACCCCTAGGCTGGTGTTGCGGCGACTCTATCCTCTGGCCATCCAGATCTGCGAGTACCTTCGCCTTCCTGAGGTTCAGGGTGTCAGTCGGATCCTGGCCCACTGGGCCTGTTACAAGGTAGAAGAAGTCGGGGTATTTCAGAGAGTCCTGAGGCACTTTGGCAGTAGGTAGAAGGAAGCCAAGTATACTATGGGAGGCCCTGGGAAGTTTGAGATGGAAAGCAGTCCCAGGATATGTTGGGGGTGAGGGCCTTGATGACTCCCCTCCATGCCCTCTCCTCGTCCCCAGGTGCAGCAGAAGGATGTGTCTGATGAAGATGTTGCTCGTGCCATTAACCAGAAGCTTGGGGATACACCAGGAGTCTCCTACTCAGACATTGCTGCCCGCGCCTATGGCTGCGGCCGGACTGAGCTGGCCATCAAGGTCCGAGGGAACTTCTCCTCTTCGTCTCTTGCTCCCCCTTCCCCCCCCACACACTCTCTCACACTTACACACACACACACACACACACACACACTCTCTCACACACACTCTCACACATACTTGTTTCCCTTTCATGCTTTACTTATGCTTCCCTCACGGGGCTTGCTGTAGAGTCCTGCCCTGCCCCTGCATGACTCCAGGGCTCTGTTTCCTTATCTGTAAAGAGAGGGGATGATGCTAGCTGACATCTGCCCCTTGTCACTGGGGGAAGCCCTTCACGACTGCTGTCTTCGAGCTGTACCTACTGTCTTGTGACCTCTCCCCCTTCCTTCTGCTCTGTCTCCCCAGCTCTTAGAGTATGAGCCTCGATCTGGGGAGCAGGTGCCGCTTCTGCTGAAGATGAAGAGAAGCAAATTGGCCCTGAGTAAAGCCATCGAGAGTGGGGACACAGACCTAGGTGAGACGCATGGGGGGAATCATGAGGGAGCATCCCAGGTGTGTGAGCTAGTCAGAGAACCATGTTGCAACTTAGTTCCTTCAGGGTTTGCAGCTGGTGACTTGGACAGGAGAAGCTGGAAATAGTTATGGCCAGGTCTTTCTCTGGCCTCCACAGCTAGTATAGCCCAAACTTTTATTCCCAGGGCCCTTGGGTTCTTTATCTTTTAGATGTTTATTCATTTCCTTTCCCAAGTTACCATGGCCCCACATTAGGCATTTGCCTCTGTTCTGCTGTCCACAGGAGAGGCAAAGGTCAGTCTGTCCCCCAACCCCTGGGCCTTTCCTATAGTGGTGGCAGGTTGGGAGGAAGCATTTAGTGACTCCTCCCTGGCCTCACAGTGTTTACAGTTGTCTTGCACCTAAAGAATGAGCTGAATCGTGGAGATTTCTTCATGACCCTAAGGAACCAGCCTGTGGCCCTGAGTCTATATCGACAGGTATGTGAAAAGAGGAAGGGGCACATTGGAAGGTGAGACTTATGGCAAGCCTTGCCTGGTTCTGACTGACAAGCCTCATCCTGACTGGTTCCCCAGTTCTGTAAGCACCAGGAGCTGGAGACACTGAAGGATCTCTACAACCAGGATGACAATCACCAAGAACTTGGCAACTTCCACATCCGGGCCAGCTATGCTGCTGAGGAGGTCAGGGGCCTGGGCTGCTTTGTGGGAAAGGGCCCCGAGTGCTGGCCAGGGGGCAGTGGACAGCGGGCCAGTATAGGTGGTCCTTGGTTCCCAGAGATGAGGATCTGTTGAGATATCCCCTTTGCCCACATGTGACCCAGAGAAGAATTGAGGCACAGTTGCTAGGTGCTAGAGAAACTGAAGAGGGCAGTGAGGGCCAGGCTTCAGGGTCAGAGAAGGCAGGCCATTTGGAGGAGAAGGAATTGCTCTGAGATCATGGGGCTCTGCCCCTTTTTTCTATAGCGGATCGAGGGCAGAGTGGCAGCCCTTCAGACTGCAGCTGATGAGTACTACAAGGCCAAGAATGAGTTTGCTGCTAAGGTTGGCGGTCTCACCCTCCTCCCACCCCACCCTCCACCCTCACTCCTTCTCTACCCCAAAGCCCTTTAGTCAGGAAGTGGAGTTCCAGTCCTGGCTGTATCACTGACTTCCTGTGTGAACTGGGGCGAGTCTCCCTCTCAGCCGAGTTTCCTCCTCTATGAAATGAGGGGGGTGGACTTTGTGTTGACATCCTGTGACCCCCAGAGTGGTCCCTGCCCTGGGAGGCACCTGGTCTTCCCTGCTTGTTAGTTTTTCCCTCTGTCCTACACACAGACACACACATTTACTTCTCCTCCTCCTCCCTTCAGAGGTCTCACTGTCCTCTACTCCTCCAGGCCACAGAGGAGCAGATGAGACTCCTGAGGCTGCAGCGGCGCCTGGAGGACGAGTTGGGTGGGCACTTCCTGGACCTGTCTTTGCATGACACGGTGACTTCCCTCCTCCTCGGTGGGAACAACAAGCGTGCGGAGCAGCTGGCCCGGGACTTCCGAATCCCTGACAAAAGGCATGGCTGGATCCTGGGACCAGGCTAGGCATTGAGCACGCCTCCAACTCCTGGCTCTTACTCTCACCTCCTTTGGGCTGCCAGTCATCTTGTCTGTCTGTTTCCCTTCCCTCTTACCCCAGGTTCTGGTGGTTAAAACTGACTGCCCTGGCTGATCGGGAGGACTGGGAAGAACTAGAAAAGTTTTCCAAGAGCAAGAAATCACCCATTGGGTATTTGGTGAGGAGGGGCCTCCCAGTCCTTACCCCTATGCTCCCCACCCCAGAAGAAACTTATCCTTTCTTTAAATTCAGGATTGCCCTTGGGAAGCTCCTAGGGCCAGGGGTGGGGGTGGGGGGGTGGCTGAAAGGGCCCTCTCCTGGAGAAAGGGGCTTGGAGCAGGGCAGGGCCAGGCTGGACCTTGAAGCTCAGTTCTGAGGTAGTGACTCTCTTGCCCTTTCATTCTCCCTGAGCCCTTTGTGGAAGTGTGCATGAAACGTCGCAACAAATTCGAGGCCAAGAAGTTTGCTGCTCGAGTGAGCCCTGAGCAGAAAGTCAAGGCTTTCCTCCTCATCGGGTATGCTTTGTGAGGGGAAGGCTTGGCAGGTCTGTGCAGAGAGAGAGAGAAGCCTGGCCTGACTTCCTCCCGCCCCTCCTGTCCTGCAGGGATGTGGCTCAGGCTGCAGATGTGGCCATTGAGCATCGCAACGAGGCGGAGCTGAGCCTGGTCCTGTCACACTGCACTGGGGCCTCTGATGGAGCCACAGCTGACAAAATCCAGCGTGCCCGGGCCCTAGCCCAGAGGAAGTGAGGAGCGCTGTGCCATGCTCCTCCCCACTGAAGGCCTCTCTGAAGTGGCTGTGAAGGGTGGCTGGAGCCCACTGCAGCTAAAGCTGTAAATAAAGGATAAACACTTTACAGGCTTCTCCAAAGTGGCTATGAAAGGTGGCGGGAGCCTGCTCTGGCTAGAGCTGTAAATAAAGCCTAAACACTTCACAGGCCTCGCTTTGCTTCTGTCCTGACTGCTCCGTTCCTGCGGCATCCCCTCAGGGGACTAGAATCACCGACTTCTTTCTGGATCAGGGAGCTGGTCCAGTGCTCCCAGATTGTCTGTCGTTCCTATGGCCTCTTCTTTGTCTCCATCGACTTTGGGTCATTTGTTTATCAGCTTGTTTCCCTATCTGTAAAAAGGTAGCAGTACCTGTGGTGCCAACATGGTAATTGTTGTACAACTAAATGGGGTCATACATGTAAAGCATAAGTCCTATGTAAAAGTGAGCTCATTTCCTGCAATCCACTAGGGTTTGTCCCTGAGCTAGTCTGGTTTCTGGGAGTTCTTGTCTGAGGCAGGGACCAGAATGTAGGCCCAGACTGGCCAGGGCACTTCCTTAACTGTCATAGGGCAAAGCTCCTGACTGACGGCCCTTTGTTACTTTTACCTCCTTTACTATTGTCCTGGTCCCATCCATTATAACCTGATTTCCCTTGTGGGTAGAATGGGATTAGGGCACAATGGATGAACTTTCCAAGGAGAAGGACTTTAGGCCAGAATCCTTGGGAGCAATGAGAGCCTGTGAAGGGATGTCCCCAGCTGTAGCCTTGGGTAGGACTGATGGGTGAAGGATGGGGGAGACTATCCACACCAGGAGCCAAGGTCCCTGGGATCCCTCTACATAAGTTTCACCAGAGTGAATCTCAATCCCTGATGCTCCCAGCAGATGGCGCTGCTGTCCTGAGGTCTTTACTCACCTCTTCATTTGCAGGGATGAATCTACCGTATCACTTGAGCTCTATCCCTAGGAATTCTGTCCCTCCTCCAAGAACTGGAAACATTTCTGGAGGAACTCTGCTCCTTAAGTGCAACACTCCTATTCCCCTAGATCTCCCGACTTCAAGAGCCAGTCCTTTTGGGAGAGACTCATTTGTCCTTACTCTTCCCTCTTGACCTGGTAGGCGGTGTCTTTTAGTGAAAGAAAGACTAAAGGAAGGAATAAAGATAACATCAATTGAATGGGATGGAGGTCAAATTAAATAAGGCTTTGAATGTGAGAGATAACAGGAAACCACTGTTGATTCTTAGTGGCTAGGAGTGAATTGGTGAAAATGGCATTGTGGGAAGTCTGTAGGGCAGGGTGAATGGGGCTTATGGCAAGAGTGCATTCCTGTCCAAGTGGGGCAGAAAGAGCCCCAGAGACCTCCTTTAAGGGACCCTTAGACTTAGGATGCCAAGTCTTTGTCCATAGGCTCTCCTCAAGGTTCTAAGTGGCATAGCTATACATGCATGTCTGTGCAAGCCTTTGTTGGCAAGTACACATGTACCCATTTGTGCTTGCAGGTGCCTAGGAGTGAGTTAGTTCATGCATGTTTTCCTGTATGTATCTGTGTCTTTGTGCATGGATATATGTGCTGTGTCTGGTTGTCTGTACCTTTGTCTCCGTGTGACGTTCTGAAGTGCTAACAGTGTGACATAATTAGAATGAAGAATGTTCCTCATGACCTGTGTGACCTTGGTTAAATTGAGTTGTCCCTCTGTGCATTGGATTCCCTATTGTAAAATGGGGGGATTAGGCTCTATGACCTGGGTGGTCTCTTCTATTTATATCTGTATGATTTTACAATAAGTAATTAGGTAGAACAGGGATCTGAACCCAAAATACTCTACACCAACCATCTGCCCGGCCTTCCATAACACCTCAGCATCAGCCTCCCTTCCCCTAGGCCACAACCAATGCTGGGTAACTCCCACCATTTGAATTCTCTGCTACCAAAACATGGAGAGGGGATTTAATGTATAAGGAACATCAAGGAGGTCCATTTGGCTGGAATGTGGGGTTTCCATAAAGCGGAGTGATGTGTAATCATTCTGGAAAGAGATTGGATCAAGATTGTGCAGGGCTTTAAATTGCCAGAGACAATAGGGGGAGCCGTTGAAGCTTCTTAAGTAAGGGAGTGACATGGTTAGGTGTGCCAAATTGCTGCTGTCCTGGATTAGAAAGAGAATGGAATCTGGGAGACCTAGTAGGAAGCTGTAGGGGTAGCCTCTGGGAGAAGTCATGAGGCCCTAAACTAAGTTGGTAGCTCTATGAGGGACTTTGGGGGTCTACTCTGCTCTGATCCTTGGCTCATTACTTGAGACCATTCCCCTTTGCTTTCATATCTGGTAGGCAGGAAAAGGAAGAAGAAGGGATGAGAAGAGCGACACAATGCTTTATCTCCCACCCCACCATGATCTGTAAGGAAAGCTGACCACAATTCAGAAGCTTGAAGAGAATAGGGAAAGAGATGGGAGTGATGGTGCCTCTATTCCTGGCATATTGGCAGGGGACGGAGTCTGGGTTGGGCACTGGGCTGATGGTTCCAACTTTCTTCTGCAGAGAATTAAGGAAGGGCTTTAGGGAGAATGGCCCAGTCAGCTGAGGTTCAATTCTCTTTGTGACTTCACTTAGGTTTCTATTTTGTTCCCTGGTATAAATAGCTTTAGAGTTAGAAGGGACCCCTGGAGTCATTTAGCCCAATTTTCTTCTTTTCCAGATGTGGACTGACTTTCCCAAAGACATACACTTCCAAGTAATAAGTGGCAGAACTACTCCTGCTTCCATATCCAGGGGTCTTTCCTCTATACCATGCTGCCTTCTTTGCACAGTGTCCACATCGCACCTCTCTCTAGGTGGGCCTCTGTGTGTCTGTTTATCTCGGTGTTTCTCTTTTGGTCTACCTGGGTATTTATATGTCTCTGTGAGTTTATCTCAATGTGTAATAAAATTATAAAATCTCAGAGGGTTCCTTACAGGGTGCCTATTCCA
The DNA here is from genome assembly GCA_011680675.1 of Gymnobelideus leadbeateri. Lineage (NCBI taxonomy): Eukaryota > Metazoa > Chordata > Mammalia > Diprotodontia > Petauridae > Gymnobelideus > Gymnobelideus leadbeateri. The sequence continues at coordinate 321,740 of WOXC01005865.1, read as the reverse complement.
ATCTATAACTGAATGGAAAACCTAGGGAATCACCAAGTGGCCTCCCAGGCTCCCTGAAGACCTTCCATGATGAAGACCTCTCAAGGCAATCCAATTCTTATGCATGAAGCAAATTCAGTTGAGGATGGGGGTGGGGCTGAACAAGCATTTATAAAGTGTTTATTGTGTGCCAGGCACTGGGACTTTCCAAATATATTTTCATTTGATCCTCACAACCCTGTGAGTTAGGTGTTACTATCTTCATTTTGAAGAAACTGGGTCACACAGGAATTAAATGACTTACCCAGGGTCACATGGCTAGGAAATATCTGAGGCTGGATTTGAACTCTGGTCTACTGACTCCAGGTCCCGCTCTCTATCCACTATAGACAACAATTGATGGAAGGAATCTGATCTATACCTCTCTGTCATGGCTGCTGATTTCATCTTCCTTGAGAGAAGGTGGTCCCAGGGGTGTGCTGATAAATGTTTAACTGGCTCTCAAAGAAAGAAAAATGTAAACATGACAAACTTTTAAGTTTACTCTGCCTCATTAAAATATTCTCCATCACTTCCTTAAGTCTAGAGACAATCCACAAGTAATAAATCAAGCTTTGATGTGTATTGCTTGCTGATGGAGGCATCTTGGAATACTGGGCCTGGAGTCAGAAACCTTTGAGTTCAAATCTGGCCCTTAGGCTGTGACTGGCTTTGTGGAAAAGTCCTTTAGCTTATGTTGGCCTGTTTCCTTACTGTCAGATGGGGATAGTATTAGCAGCTATCTTCTAGGGTTGTGAGGATCAACAGGGATAATATTTGTAAATCACTTAGCACAGAGGCTGGCCCCTAGGAGGCACTGTACATATGTTATCTAGTGTTATTATTTCCAAAGAGTAAATGCTCACATTGAAGACTTACAATGAGCTCTTGAGAGGATGTTCAAGCCAGCTCTTGCATACTTCTGTTGGAACCGAGGAAATGAGCACAGTACAAGCTGGCAGAGGACCTTGTATTTGGGAGATATTTGGGCCCGCAGAGGACCATGATGCAAAGAGATGGAGAGCTAGGGGACCATTGAAGGGAAGAAGTGACCCCCCGATTCAAGGGCCATTGGACAGACTTCCAGTCACTTTAGTTGTAGCTGTGATGGAAAACCTGCCCTATGGTTAATAAACTCTCCATCCTATTTCTTCCTCTTATACCCTTCCTATCTTTTAGTGTTAACTGAAATCTTGATTCTTCTAAAGATGTTACATCCTTCAGCACCCTGTTCAGTGCTCACTGCTTCATCTACCATGCTCCCCTATTCCCAGCTCATAGGACCAAGAGGGATTGGTATATTTCTTTCTTTCCATTGCCACTTCCCAACTCCTACTCTGCAGCCATCACTTAGCTACCTCTCTTCTCTGCCTTTGAAGATAGTAGCATCTAGTTATAACAGAAATGCCAATTTCAGGTTATACTTGCCCACCTTCCTCAATGCCATAGCTCCTGGCTTGTACAGATTGGTGAGAGATCTCCTTCCAAATTGACACCATTAATGACTGCTCTTGGGATCCAGCCATTCAACCGGTTTTTAATCCATCTAGCCCACACTTCTCTATCTTTGTCACAAATATAACAAGAGATGGCATCAAATGCTTTGCTGAGATCTAGATAAACAAAATTTATTACACTCCTTTGATCTACCAGTCTAATTGCCCAGTTCAAAGGAAAAAAAGGAAATAACTGCTCCTGTTAATCCTTTTATTCAAATGAGGTACACCCCCTCCCCTTCATGCTCTCAACTCTAACCATCCACAATTCATAGCCTCCTCTGTCTTCCCATTCTACCCTCTGGAGTCCTTGTTGCTAAGTTGCTTTTTCTCTTGGATCTCTTTCCATCCTCTTGATCTAACAGATATCTGGCAATACCCCAAGGTCCACTGTATCCCTGGCCATCTTTCTCCAGTTCTGAGTGATCCTCTTTTTTTTCCTAAGTAGTTGCCCTGCTTCTTTCAAAGAAGCAGGGGGCCACATATTTTATATCCTCTCCCCCCACTCATTGTTCTGTCCCTTGCACTCTGAATCTCAAACTCACCACTCAACTTGAACTGCTCTAACCAAGGTCACCAACTGCTAAATCCAATGGCCTTTTCTCTGTTTCTTGAATTTTCTGAAGTACTCCTCTCTCTTACTTCTCCTACCTATCTGACAATTCTCACTCCTTCTCCTTTGCTTCATCATCATCCTACTTCCATGAAGGGCAGACTCCAAGGTTCTCTTTTTTCCTCTGTTTTGGTTTTCCTGAGTCCACTTGTGTTCTCTCTCTGTACTCTCTTCCTAGGGGATCTCTAAGATCATACGGATTCAATTATCATCTCTATACAAATGATTCTTGTAAGAGGGTTGATCAGAGGAGTCCCTAGTAAATCTGGTGAGTTTGCCCATCAGCCTCATGAGATTACTGGGCATAGGTCTTTATTTGGAGGTTAGGGCCAGGTAGTAAAATAGTTTCAGTGCCAAATAGAGGTGTTAATATTTGAGCTTCAAAGTAATAGGGAGTCACTGATATTTGTTCAGTAGGGAAGTGATAAAGTCAGAAATAGATTTTAGATTTTGGCAGTTATGTAGAGGATGGATTGAAGAGGGGGAAGATTTGAGACAGGGAGACTGAAAAGGAGTTTATTGCAATAAACCAAGCAAAGGACAGACTGACTGGGATTGTTGATGTTGGAGGCGAAGATAAGGGAGCAGATTAAGAGGTGTGTAGAAACAGTAAATTTTGATAAATGATTGGATACAAAAGATGAATGATAGTAAGTTGAGAGATGAAAGAGAGAATGAGAGTTAACCAAGCATGACACACTTTTAAGTTTAGTCTGCCTCATTAAATTTTTCTCCATCACTTTAAATCTGGAGATAATCCACAAATAATAAATCAAGCATTGATTTGTGAATCTGGGTGACTGGAAATATGGTGGTACCCTTGACAGAAATAGAGGTTTGGAAGAGAGGATAGGCTTTGAGGGAAAGATAGTTATTGTTATTAGTAATACTGATAATTATAATAACTAGTAATACCAATAGTAATTAATTATAATAACTATATAGTGCTTTAAGGCTTACACAGCAGATCATACATATTATCTCATTTTATCCTTGTAACAATCCTTGGAAGTAGATGTTATTATTATAATCACATTTTACAGAGGAAACTGAGGTAGACAGAGATTAAGTGACTAGCTCAGGGTCACACAGCTTGTAAGTATCTGAGGATGAATTTGAACTCAGGTGTTGTTCCTGACACCTGACCCATTTATTTTGTATGTGTTTGGTGATTTAGAACTAGAGCTCACAAGAAAGATTAATCTATCAGCAAGGAAATATTGCTGGCTCCAGGGGTCTGAGATACTATACTCATTTCATTTTCCTAAGTAGTTTATCTCCTTTGGACCCTTGCACATGGTGTGGACTGGGCTCAGTTCTTGGGGAGCCTAACCTCTCATGTGAGGTGTTAAGCAATTTTCCCCCCAACACTTTTTTTTCTTTTTGGAGGGCAACTGGGGTTAAGTGACTTGCCCAAGGTTACGTGGCTAGTTTTTGTGTTAAGTGTCTGAGGCCGAATTTGAACTCAGATCCTCCTGAATCCAGGGCCAGTGCTCTACTCACTTTGCCACCTAGCTGCTTTTCCCCCTCCTCCCGCCCCCACCCAACACTCTTCAGCTTCTCAATCTCCCTGCCATCCCCAGTCCCCAGCACTTAAGGGATAAATTATTTAAAGGTTAGGTTGTGGCTCATGCCTGGGGTCTCCTCAAACTAAGGGATAGAAAATTACTCTGTGAAATATAAATCAGATATAGGGGTAGGTATTTATTTTCTGCACACAGAAGAAATGCTACAGGTCAGAAAAAACAATGAACATTGCAAAACATTTTTTAAAAAGAATTCAGTAACTTAATTTATAACTACTGTTATACTTCTTAGGAGGGTGATAGTTAAACCACATCCAAACCTAAAAAGTTTGCCTGAGGCAAACTTTGTGGCTGCTAATTAGGTATTTTACAATTTATCTTTGTTTATTTAAACAACCTCTGGTCCATGTTTTTGGACATCTTGTTGGTGGTTGATCTTCTTTAGAGGGCAGGAATAGTAGCCAGGTAATCTTCCCTAGGTTATAAACAGCTTTCCCCAGTGACTTTTGACCCAAAGTACCCATGACCTCCAAACCTCTTGTGTTTACAAAGTCAGCTTCAAGTCTGGGCACATCCTTCTCCAGACAAATATATAAATATATATTTTTATAAATATTTATAAAATATATCTTTAATATAGTTTATGAATATTTATTAAAACATATTTTCAAATATATAAATATTTATTATATATATATTTTTTTTTTTACTTAGAAGAAAACAACAAATACAGAAGAGGCAGCCTAAAACACAGGCTCAGGCTAGTGGCCAGACATAAACTTTAACTGCCATGTACTCAGGGCCAAATGGCAATCAGGGTAGGCAAAACAGCAAACTCCTCTTTCCCTACACTTGTAGGAAAGCAACTCAAAACAATCCTGACAAGAACAAGCAGAACTGGGAGGAAAGACTGCACTGAGATCCAGGTCACTCCCCTTTAGTTATCTACAGAGTCATCAGCTTTTCCTGTTCAGTGGCCAACAAAGGGACTGCCTCTTCAATTTAAAGTTCCCTAGGCACCCAGTCAGGCACATGGACTCAGCCAGAAGCAAAAAGGCCACTTTTATACATACCCTGCTCAATCCTAGCGACTTTGAGACTGGATATGTAGTTTTTATTTACATAGAGATGACAAGTCAACCCATGAGAGCTGATGAGATCCTGTTTTAGTTTTTTTTGTTGTTTTTTAATATCAGGGACCACAAAATGGAACTTCTGCATCACCAAAAAAAAATGTATGAACAATGATTCCTAAGACCCCTTTCAGAGAGCATAATTTAGGGATGGGCTTGGCTTCAAGCCCTTTTCAGTCTCCTCCCAGAAAGCACCTATGTTTACTAAAAAAATTACTATTCTCCCTAATTCCCAGCAGTCAGAATTCTTAGGCACAAAATATAAAGAAGCATCTAATTATTCTTGATAATTAAGCACTAAGAATAGTTTAACTAGAAAGCTATCTAATAGCCCTCTTCTACTGGGGGTGTGCAGCCTCCCCAGCAATGGCTTTGTATTATTTTGGTCTCTCTATCACTTTTCCCATAGAGTGGGGTGTTCACCCCTCCTATCACCCAAATGAAGTTGCTTTTGATGTCGTGTGCCCTTGGTGTGGTTTGTGATGTTTGCCCCAGGTGCAAAAATTCCCAGTTATGGCTCTTCTTTGGTCCAGGCAATGAGTTTCTTCTTGTTGGCAAGAATCAGATCCAGAATAGACTTCCCACCATTCTTTCCCTGATCTTTCGAAGGAAGAAATGATTGTCAAATCAATAAATTACTGGCTGCTCTGCTTTTGGCAAGGAAGGGTCTCCAGCAGATTTCTGGATACCTGAAGTCTCCCATCACTTTGATATTGTGTTTCTGTGTCATATTTTCATCTATTTCCTGGGGCTTCCATTTCTTGGAAGGTAACTGTTTCCTTGTCAGAAAATCAGGACCCCTCCTTTTCAAATACAATCTCAAATTTCTTTAGCATAGGTGTGACTTGATTCTACTCTCCAACCACTTGCTTCTTCAGTTTTTTTTCTTGGTTCTCACAATGAAGTTCTTCAGATTGTTTAAGGAAAGCTACTGTCTTTGACTACCTGGAGAGTGGAAAAGCATAATCCCGTGGTATTAATTAGCATCTCTATGAAGATGAATCAAAAATTTACGTCCATCCCTACTCTCTCCTATGAATTCCAGTCTTGAATTTATTCAACCGGATCTTCGACTGGGTACCCAGTAGGCATCTAACTTTAACATATTCAAAACTGAACTCAACAGCTATCTTCCCAAACCTGCCTCTATTTCCAACGTTCCAAATTCTGTTGATGGTACTACATGTCATTTATATGGGCATCTTGGCTCAAACTTTGACATGATCTTCTACTGTTTCTTTTCCCTTTGCAGATGAATATTCAATTAATTGCCAAGTCTCATCAGTTCTATCTCCAAAGTATGTCTTTACTCTTCTCCACTTCAGCCTAGTTCAGGTCCTTATCACCTTTCATCTGTACTATTGTAATAATCTTTGAACTGATTTTCCTGCCTCTTATCCTTTCCAGTCCATCTTTTTAATAGCTGCCAAAATGATCTTTCCAATGCACAGGTCAGAACATGTCATTCCCCTGTTCAAAGACAGCACTTCAGTGGCTCACTGCTATTTATAGGATAAACTACAAACCCTTAGGCTGGCACCCACAGTCCTTCCTAACCCAGCTTTAATCTACCTTGCCAACATTATTTCATACTACATTCTTTTACCCATTGTATTTTCCAGTCAAACTGGGCTGCTCTTGTCCTGCATGTTCCCACCTCAATGTATGCATGTAGGCTATTCCCTCAATGATATATGGAGAGCATCCTTTATGCTATATATATTTATCTAACAACTGTCTTCTCCATTAAAATGCCAGTTCCTTATGAGTAGACTTGTTTCATTCTTTGGGCTTGTATCTAGTGCTTAGCACAGTTCTTGGCAAATAGGAGGTACTTAAAAATGCTTTTTGATTGACTGGTTGATTTATCCATCTCTATAAAAACCCTCCTCTTTCTTGAAGGCCTAGTTCAGGGACCAATCAACAAACATTTAGGAAGTGCCTACTATATGCTGGGCACTGTATCAAGTGCAAAAAGAGCATACAAGGATACAAAAGAGCCAAAAGATAGTCCCTGCCGTCAAGGAGTTTACAATCTAATGGAGGAGACAACATGCAAAAATATATATATACAAAGCCAACTATGTACAGGATAAATAGGAGATGATTAACAGAGGGAACACAATAGAATTAAGAGAAGTTGGGGGAGGCTTTCTATGGAAGGTGGGTTTTAGTTGGGTCTTGAAAGAAGTTAGTAAGGTTAGCAGTCAGAGTAGAAGAGGGAAAATGTTCCAGGCATGGGGAGCAGCCTGAGAAAATGGCGTGGAGCCAAGAAATGAAGGGTCTTGTTCTTGAAATAGCCAGGAGGCCAGAGTCACTGGATGGAAGAATATTTTTAGGAAATAAAGTGTAAGAAGGCTGGAAAAGTAGGAAGGCAACCCCTTCCCCCAAATCTTTTCTTCCTTTTTTTTTTTTTGCTTTTTTTTTTTTTTTTGGAGAGGGGAAGCCAGGGCAATTGAGGTTAAGTAACTTGCCCAAGGTCACACGGCTAGTAAGTGTTAAGTGTTTGAGGTCAAATTTGAACTCAGGTCCTCCTGACTCCAGGGCCAGTGCTCTATTTACTGTGCCACCTAGCCACCCCCATTTTTTTCTAATTACTAGCAAGGGGTAAGTGATCACTTTTAAAATTTCCTTTGGAGCCCTTGATCTTTGTATCTTTTTTGCCTAAATTTTTTCTTTTTGTCCTGATTTCTCACATTCTACCATGATATGAATTATATTTATTCACATATACATTGTATCTTCTCTATTCGATTTAAAAAAATTTTCTAAGACTCAGCACAATTCTTTGAACCATCAGCTAATTGACAATATGAAATTAATATACTAGATGTAGCACACACACATCACATGTTCTCAAATCCATTCATTCATTCTCTCATTCATTCAGAAGACATTGGGCACTTTGGTACATACCAAGAAGAATAATGACAATGATGCAATTATGTGGAATTTAAAGGGTTATAAAGCAGTTTCCTAAAACACATTATAATTTCTCAACTGAGGAAATTCACAATTTAGTAAGGGGATAAGACTATTATCTTTCATCCCCTGGTGGTTTTTTCCTCCTCAAAGATTTTAGTACTGGACCCACTGTCTTCCTCTCCACTTCAGACCCTGCCCTTATACTTGGGAATCTAAATTTACACACTGAAGTCCTCTCAAAGACCCTTGCTTCTTAGCTTAATTACCTTCTTAACTCCTTCATTTTGCACCTTCACTCCAAATGGGCCACACATAAGGATGGTCATGTTTCCAACTCCAGAATCGGTAATTCTTGTATCTGATCTTAACTTTGTGACCTCTCTGCTTTCCCCATACTTCACTCCTCCTAAACCCATTCTCTAATTTCACTGCAATTTCTAGACACTCCTCCCCTCTCTACATTCCCCAGGTATCACCTCTGCTCTGACATTACCTTCCTCCCTTGAAGATTTCAACCCTTTAGTTAATTAACCAGTTCGATTTAAAACCAGTTATGATCTTTGATTTTCTTGCCCCATTGTTCTTATCCCTTTCTAGACTCCAACCTTGGCTTATTCACTTTTACCATCTGCTTTCTTAAAGAATCTCACAATCTGGTTCTGGCCTAGCTTTCCAGACCAGTTATATATATATTTATTTCCCATCATGTAGTCTGTGCTGTAGAAAAACACTTAATTTTCTCTGTACACTACATTATATCTTTTACTTTGAGGCTTTTACATAGGTTGCCTGGAATGTTCTCCCTCCTCACCTTTGTCTTTTGGAATCCCTAATACCTTTCAGATATCATATCTCGATCTGGATACCCAGTAGACATCTTAAACTCAATATGTTCAAAACAGAATTCATTATCTTTTCCCCTAAATCTTTTTATCTTCTACTTTCCCTATTATTGTTGAGGGCAACTCCATCCTCCCATTGCCCCAGACTTGAAATCTATGGGTCATCCTAGACTCCTTGCTGTCTCTCATCCACACACATGCTCCCCATCTCCATATCCAAACTTTATCAAAACCTGTCAATTTCACTTTTGCAACATTTCCAACACAGCCCCTTCTTTCCTCTGACAGTGCCACCATCTTGGTGCAGGTCCTTATCACCTCCCACCTGGATTATTGCAACAGCCTGCTGGTTGGTATGCCTTTCCACAAGCTTTTCTCCCCACTCCAATCCATTTTCCATTAAATCACTAAAGTGAAATTCCTAAAATGAAGGTCTTACTTAATATACTCCAGTGTTTATTGCCTCTAGGAACAAACACACACACACACATATATGTATGCATGTACACATTTACAAAATCCCTTGTTTGGCATTCAAAACCTTTCATATCCTAGGCCCCTCCTACCTTTTCAGTATTCTTACCCTTTGCTCCCTGGCAAACATGCTTTCATTCAGTGACACTGGCCTCCTGCCTGTCTCATGAACTAGACACTCCATCTTTTGGCTCCAGTCATTTTCTCTGTCTGTCCTCCATGCCTGGAATATTCTCCCTCTGACTACTGATGTCACTGGCTTCCTTTAAGTCCCAACTAAAATTCTGCCTTCTAAAGGAAGTCTTCCCTAACTCCTCTTAATTCTAATGCTTTTCCCTTTCAAATTATTTCTTATTTATCCTTGTTTTGTACATATGTGTATGTTGTTTCCCCCCTTAGATTGAAAGCTTCTTGAGGGCAGGGACTGTGTTTTGCTTCTTTTTGTAACCTCAGCACTTAATACAGTGCCTGGTACATAGTAGGCACTTAATAAATGTTTGTTGCTTGATTGAAATCAAATGATACTTCCTTTTAGAGTTCTTTATTCATACCCCCAGTTGTTAGTGTTCTCTTCCAACTCATTATATTTTGTATATAATCTATAGTTACCTGTGAACGTGTAGTAGCCCCTTGGTATAATATAAGCTCTTCAAGGACAAAGACTATTTCGTCTTTGGGTATTTTTTTTTGTTGGTCTCAGCACCTAGTACTTTGAGCAAGGGAATGCTATCAATAAATAAATCATTCAAGAAAGCAAGCATTTATTAAATACCTACTATGTGCCAGACACTGCAGATACAAATATAAAAGCAAGATCTTTCCTATCCTTAAGAAGCTCACAACAGAGAAATAAAATAGCACAGGGCTTTGTATAATAGGCTTGTTGAATTGGATTGAATTGAAGAAGGGATTAATAAATGCTTTTTTGTATTAGATTATAGAATAACGCTAGAAATACAAAGTCTAGAAGATAGATAGGGTTTAGTTAGTTCCAGGAAGTGGGTGGAGTATAGGAAGAAAAGATCAAAGATGAAGAGGAGTTTGTTAACGGAAATGACTCAGCTAAGGTTGAGGGAATAGGGACTGATAAGGAGTAGAGGCTGAGGTGAAAGGGAGATGCAAGTATGGTGGAAAAGAGTTGGAAGGAGTTTCTGTCTAAGGTGGGCATGGAATAATAGTGGATTGAATGCTGAACTTCAAATTAGGAAGATCTGGGTTTAAATCCTCCCCCAGATACCCACTAACTGTGTGATTTTGGGCAAGTAACTCAGTTTCAGTTTCATCTGTAAAATAGGGATAACTGTTGCCTTTACCTCAAAGAATTGTCTGGAGGATCAAGGGAAACTATTTACATAATGTACTTTGTAAACCTTAAAGCGTTTTATAAATGTCAGTTCTTATTTTATTTATTTTGCATATTGTCTCCTCTAAGTGAATACTCTTGAGTGCAACAATTGCTTTATTTTTGTATTTTCATTCTCAGAACATAGTAGTTCTTAATAAATACTGGTGGATACAGTGGAATAGGAAGCTGGGAGGTATTGTTGAGGGTGTGTTAGTCAGAGGGGAAGAGAAGTGTTGATTAGGCAGAGAAGGTTAATGGAAAAGCTTCCAGTTCCCTCTCAAATGTGGGTGTGACAGCTTTTCTCCGAGAGCACACACTCACTCATGGCACATGCCACTAGTTAGAAAGTAACACACACTTGCAACCTATAATCTTGGAGAGTAGGTGCCTAGATCTTGGAGAGGAAGAGTGGTTCCACAGTTTGTCAGACGTGGGATTTGTACTCAGATCTTTCTGACTTTCAGGATGGCTTCCACTCAGTTAGGTAACACTTCCTCTTTGACAGAGGACATCCTGCATTCACAGCATATATCAGGCACTGTTCAGAATATAAATATTACACGTACACTAAACACACATTACTGCATAACACATCTACAATACCATCTTCTATAATGAGTACAGATTTTTTTGTTTGTGCTTTTTATTTTTTGTTCCCATTTGTCTTATCTAGTATATTTGAGTCTAATAGCATGGGAACCACAGATGCTAGACATAGGAGCCTGTGAGGCTGGTGTCAATCCTCCCCCACTGTCTCGGTTCTGAAACCTGGGAACTATTTACCTGATTATTACCTAGCCCTTCATTTAGCAGTTATCAGACTCTCCTCAGGTCCCCTGGCCTCCAGCACTGAAACACCAGTTCTTGTTTCAGTAAGTCTGGCACGGAGCGAGATCCTGATCCTTGCTTGTTTTAACACCTTCTGTTGCTCGGAGTTTGAGCTCTGGTACTGGCTCTGAGCCTGGGTTCTGCAGCCAACTCCAGATACACAGATCCTGCCCACTCTAATTGGGGAACTTTCTTCCTCATAAGGATAACAAGGTCAGGGATGTTGGCTCTTTTGGGGATAGTATAAGTAAGCGACCTCCTGTCAGCCCACCATCTCACCCAGGGTGACTTTGGCCGGCTGATTTGATCAGCAATCTGGGGAGGAGAGGAGGTTGTGGTGGCGGTGGTACCACAGAGTTGTTGTTTGTCATTTCTCGGGGTCACAACTTCCTCCCCCTTGCCTCCCCACTGTGAAAAAGAGGTTGCTGTCACTGACCACTTCCCTCCTGGCCCCTAGCTCAGTGGTGTGTGGTGAGACTCAGGGAGTGTCCGAGGAGAGGTACCATTCAGCTGCCAGGAGTGTGGTTTGCTGGAACACTCATTCCATCTGTCAATAATGGGCTGGAACAGAATAGCAGAGATCGACCAGCAATGGAAGTTCCCCCAAAGGTTTGGTTTGTTTTTTTTTTTGGCCATCAATTGATTTCTTATTTTTTCAGAACCTGCAAGATCCCTAACACTTCTGGAGGATTTAGAAATCATTTAGATTTACTATTCATTACCGAGTATGATGGGCATTGAATATTCAAAGGTAAAATAAGACACAGTGCCTGTTCCCAAGGACTTTTTGATTTAATACCACACTACTAAGAGACGCAGGCTATATGTAATGAAGAGAAAGCCAGCTTTAAGTCAGGAAGACCAGGGTTCAAGTCCTGTCTCTGACACACACAGACTGTAACCTCGAGCAAGTCACTTAACCCCTTAAATATCTCTAAAAAAGCTCTGCCAGACTACGAGTTGTGAAGTAGAGTAGGTACCAGTCTACATTAGCAGAGGAATTTTCCTAACTGGGAGCTCTTTAGACCACTGAAATCACAGGCTCAGTTTAAAAAAGAAAAGAAAAAAGCTGATCGTCCCTAATAACAATAGGATAGATGGTTTCCTGTTACGGGCTGCAAAGCTCTGGGGAGGCAGAGGAATGGCCAAGATGCCCTCCAGAAAGCCCTGGCAGCCCCCCTGGCCCCCCCCAGGTAATAATTGCAGCCCCCCGCAGAGCCCCAGCAGATTTACAGAGCGCTTTCAGGTTAGATCCTTACAACAATCACACGAGGTATTTCTACCCTCTTTTTACAAACGCAGGGACAGAGGCTCAGACAAAGTGACTTCCCCGGGGTCACACAGCTAGAATGTGCCACAGATGAGATTAGAAGCAGATCTTTCTTTTCGGACTCTAAAGCCAGAGTTCCAGCCCCTCCTCCGAGGGACAGTTGCGGCCCCAGCGCCAGCGCCCACGCCCATGCCCAAACCCCTCCCATCAGTGTCTGTAGCTTCGAGCGCCCCCCAGCGACGGGGCCTGGGCTCTCGGGCTATTCCCCCCAGGAACCTGGCGGGCGCCCCCGCCAACCAGCGTCGGGCTCTCAGTGGGCCAATGAGGAGGCTCCTTACAGCTAGGGCGGCTGACGGGAGCTAGGCGGCCCTGGCGGCGAGCGCCGCTGACTGACAGCCCAGTGCCCGGAGCAGGGAAGCCCGAGTCGTGGCCGTGGCCGCCGCCGCCTGCTTTCCCTTCTCTCCCTCCGATCCCAGGTCCCGGCCCCTTCCTCGGTCCCTTCCTGTCAGGGCCATGGCTTCGAGGCCGCTTCGGCGGGGCCGGGTGCCGCGGGTGGGGCGGCGGCACTGAGTGGCGGCCGGGCGGGCGGAGGGGAGGGAAGACGCCCCCGGGAGCCCCGCCGAGCCCCGCCGCCTCCCTCCGGGCCGGTCCGGTGCAGGAGCCGGAGCAGAAGTGGCCGCTCCCGCCGTCCGACCCGGTGAGTTTCGCCGCTGGCGCGCTGCGCCCCTTTCCCCCCACGCGGGATCGCCCAGCGCCGAGGTCACTGGTCGCCGGGGGGCGGGGGCGGGAGGGGGGCAGCGGCCCAGGTGCGCGCGGGCCCATCCGGGGGCGTGGCCTCAGCTCGGGCAGCCCGCCCCCGGGGTGTCGGGGTCCTGGGGGCCGCACGCTGGCCGGGCGGGGGGGCTTAGCCACTTCACCCCCTTCTCCCGGGCTGGTGGGAGGAAGGCCTTCTCCGAGCCCCTCTAAGAAGAGGGGGGCTCTAGCTGGGGGCGTAGCCTCGGGGGGCCCTCCCGTCCCTGCTCCCTGCTCCCTCCTCCTCCCCCTGGTGGTCCCTGGCTGGGGGCCCTGGTTGGGCGGGTGTGTCCTAGGGTGAGGGTCTTCCCCTCCCCCTGCAGACCCCTGCTGGGGTGAGAGTGCGGGCCGGGAAGGCCCAACCCGGAGCCCGGGGACGTTTCCCCTGAGGCTCCGCTGGCTTTGGGATCATCCGATGGATTGTGTGATCACATCGGTGTCTGGGCGGGGGCTGCAGCAGCTGGATCCCTGAGGAAGTGGGAAGAGCCGCCCTCTCTCCATCCTCCAAGCTTCCACCCCACCCCCACGCCTGCCGCGCGTGAAGCCCGGTCCTTGCGCCCGGAAAGCCCGCGGGTGAGACTCAAGTCTGTCTCCCCAAGGCCAGGCTGGGCCATCCTCCCTTGCCCTGCCGGCTTCCCCCCCCGGGGAGCCCAGCGGTGAAATGCCCGGGCCCTTTTGGCTGGGCTTCTCTTCCCCAAGCTGGGAGTGAGCTTGTGCCGGGGGAAATGATCCGTCATCATCCAAAGCCGGAATGGGAGGGAGCCTCTGTGTAGGCAGGGAAAGAGTTGCGAACTGTGCTGAGCTTTGCGCTTGGGGGGAAAAGGGCCCCGGAGCCCAGACCATTCTCTTTTCTTCGAAGAAACAATCGGCTTACTTCAGCGAGAGCCTCAACCATTTTGTCTCTGTTGTAAGTTGTGTGCAAATAGGCGAAGAGGACAAACCCGGGGCCCTTTCTTGGGAAAAACCCTGGGGTCTCCTTTGGAAGATTGTCTTAGTCAGGGCAGTGTCACTTCCTAGCTGACTTGCCTGTTTGAGTGTTCACTCTGAAAGGTGAAACTAGGTTATAGTAGGAGGATTTCCTAACTGGACTGTTGAAGGAAGAGAAGAAAGCCAAGTTTCCTTCTTTGAAGAAAGCAAATTTGAGAAAAGAAAGAAAATTTGAGGAAAAAAAAATCAAGTGATGTTTCTGGGGTAGGTGGATTAGAACTTTGTAGTGATCATTGTAACTACTTACTTTAAGTTCTCCCTGCTTTGTCTCGCTGTTAAGTTGCTTCTAGTTCTTTTTCCTTACTAAACTGTCAGGCTATTCTTAGCCAGAAGCAACATCTTTCAAATAGGAGTTCAGTGAACTCGAGAAACCCACTGTATAGGGATGGAGACTGGTGAGGAAAGAGCCAAAATACTTGAGAACGGAGACCGGGTCTCTTTTTGTTCATCTTCATTTAGAAGTCATTTAATTTTCATTTGTCTCTAAGTAAAGTAAGTATACCGGGGTGGGAGTTGATCCTTCCTCTTTGGAGATTATGAACTCAAAATTTTCGTTTTAATAGATGCTAACCATAGAGATCCTAATCTCCTACTTGATATAGAAATTCCCTTTATAAGACCATCCTCTGACCATTGTTCATCTTACTTCTGCTCCAGTGACTTCACCTGTTTTTGGGTCACTTTGGTTGGGAAGTTCCTATGATGGACTGAAATCTACACAGCTGTAACATCTACATGTTAGTCCCTGTTTTGCAGAATAATGTAAACTCTCCTAATCACAAAAATGGTGGTTGTTTTTTTTATCATAGTTTTAACATACATATTGAGATGATATATTTAGAATGTCCTTATGTGTATATAGGGTGATTAAACTGCACGAATTTTTTTTTTCAACATTCCATAAAGCACTCTGCCATTTTTAAAGTGCTACATAATGCCAGCTATTGATAGCATTAGCAATATGTTCCTTTGAATACCCTGGCTTCCCCCTTTATCAACATCTTCAATTCCCTTAGCATATCTTCACTGTATCTCAGCCAAAGTGGTGGTCATATCTTAGATCTCATCATCACCTATATTTAAGATATAAAACTTTGAAATAACTTCTCTCTGATGATAACTTATTGCCCTTAAATTTCTCCCTTTCTCACTCTGGTACTCACACTTCTTTGACTTCACCGTGACCTCTAGGAAGGCCCTTCACTCCTCCCTGTTCTTAGAATCTATCACTCATGTTCTGACTTCACTTCCTTTATTGCTTTAATTCTATTATTAATCAGTTAATCAGTTAAATTATTAATCAGTTAAATTATGAGTATTATTAATCAGTTAAATTACTGACTTCTATGCTGAATTTCTTGGTCTCTTGTCCTAACCCCATCCAACCCTGCCAATTATCAACCTTAGATCATTTTCATGTCAACTTTTTCCACTCCCCAATCTACTACCATCTGTTACCTGACTGGACTGGGTGCACTACAAATTAATATTACCTAATCTAAACTGGTTCCTCATTTGCTACTTTATCAGAGTTTTCCAAGTGCCTGTTCTAAACCTTTTCTCTCCTTAGGTTTCTTCTAGGCTCCCTCTTTACCTCTAGGAGATGATCTTATCTCCTAAGATATTGAGAAAAATGGTGATCATCTGTTATGAGTGCCCTCTTCTCCATATCATTCACCTCACCCATTCTCTTTTTTCTTTTCTCCAGTCTCTGATGAAGATGTGGTGTTTCTTGCCAAGGTCAACCCCTTCAGCTGGTATCTTTCCTCCCTGCTCTCCAGGAGCTTGCCTCATTATTAGTTCTTTTTCATCTTTATTTTCCTCTATCATCTTCATTGCCTATCAAATCTTATCCCTTTCATTGTCAGCAGCCACTAGAAAGAAAGTTATCTGCTGTCACTCAGTGTCTCTACTTCCTCACTATCCACATATTTCAACTCCTTTGCAGTTAGCATCTATTAAATGTCTATTATGTGAAACGCACTGGTGATAAAAAGACCAAATTGAAGGTTTCTGTTGTTAAGAAATTTCTTTTACTTTCATTTTGGCTTCTGATACTGTCATCAGTCTACTAATAGCTTTTCTTTCCAAGGTTATTGGATCCAAGATTTCTTAACATTAGAAGGTAACCTTGCCTTTTCTTATTTTTCATTCTCCTTGATTTTTCTGCTGCTTGTGGCACTATTGACCATCTTCTCTTGGATACCCTGTCTTCCCTTGACTTCTTTGATATGGCTCTATTTTGGTTCTCCTTTGACCATTCCTCTGACTTTTGCTGGATCATAATCCACCATTCATGCTGTAAGCTTGTGTATTACCCAAGGCTTGGGCTTGGATCTTTCTCTTTTCTTTCTACATACTTTCGGTGACCTCAGCTGAATCCACAATTTCAATGCTTATCTCTAGGTAGAGGATTTTCTTTTTCTTCTTTTGGAGGGCAGTTGGGGTTAAGTAACTTGCCCAAGGTCACACGGCTAGGTTTTTTTTTGTTTGTGTGTGTGTTGTCTGAGGCCTGATCCGAACTCAGGTCCTTCTGACTCCAGGGCCGATGTTCTACTCACTGTGCCACCTAGTCGCCCCATGGTAAAGGATTTTCAAATGTCAAATCAAGCCCGAATCTTTCTCCTGAATATCAGTTTTGCATAGTTACCTGGATATCTCATCAGCATCTCAAGCTCAACACTTTCAAAATAGATCTCATTATCTTCCATCCTAAACCTGACCCTCCTCCTAACTTTCCTATTTCTACTGAAGACACTCAAGATCCTACACCGGAAATCATATTTGACTCTTCTCTATTTTTCATGCAATTGTTTTAATGAGTCTCCAAGTCCTTCATAGCATTTATCTCCTCCCCAGGTGCTTGGCCACCCAACATAATATAGGCCCTTATTACCTCTCTAGAAATATGACATCTTAATTATACTTTTTACTTTCAATTCTTTTCCTCTCTTCAATCTGTTTTCTACATAGTTGCCAAAGTAATCTTCTTAAAGTTCTCATCTGAACATATCATTCCCTTGCCCTAAAACTTTTGGTGGTTTCCTGTTGTCTCTGAGTTAGAATGCAAACTTCTTAATTTGGCTTTTAAGGCTCTCTACCATGTGACTTTCATTTACCTTTCCAAACTAATTTCATATCACTTGATATCATTCACTTTATACTTCAGACAAGCTAGGCTATTCTCAAACTTTCTATTCTTTCTCCTGCCTGTCCCTTGTGCCCAATTCCCACTTTCATCAACTTGCTAAAGCTTATATATTTGCTACCAGCTTTTAATTTAAACCTTTTCTTACCCTACTCCTCCTTAATGCTCTCTACTTCATTAAGCTTCATGTTTTTATCTGAATTTATGTTTTAATTCCCTTGTATAATATTGTAAATTCCTTGAGGACAGGGATTATTTTTTACTTTGTATCCTATGTCTTGTATTTAGTAGACACTTAATAACTGTTTGAATTGAATTGTCTATTGATGCTAAGCAGAGTAAATCTAATTCTTTTTCTATGGGATAGGGACTTTTTATTTCTTTCCTGTCACAAATACAGTTCCTTAGAGGGTAGGTAGTTGCCTGTTTTTGTATGCTTTTGCAACTAAGAATGGTTTTTACATTTTAAAATAAATTTTGTGAACTTCTACAGAAATAGGTTTCAGGTTCACTTGACTTTTGAGTCTTAGGCCTTAATTTTCTAATCCATAGCCTCCAGCATTGAGATGTTAAGTGACTTGTTCAGGGTCACATAGCCAGTACATGTCTGAGGTGAGACTTGAACACAGATCTTTTTGGATAGAGAGGCTAGATCTTTATTTACTGTGATATGCTTCCTCTCCCAGACAGCCTCTCTCTCTCTCTCTTTACATATATATATATATAATATTTTCTCCAGACTAAGCAATTTCTTTCATTCTCATAGCATTGTTTAAAATCCTTTAAAATTCTGGGTGACCTTCCTTTGAACATACTATAGCTTGTTAATGTTCATCTTAAAATGTAATGACCAGAATCAGATTCAGTACTTCAGATCTGACTAAGTTGGACTAAGTTAGAAATATTGTTTTCCTTGATCAGTTTCCTTGATCAGTTTAGTTCTATTAATGAGCTTCAGATAACATTAGCTGTTCTTAAATGTTTATTGATAGCATCTCACTGTTGACTAATGATTGAGTTGAATACCAACTAAAACCACTATGCTTTAAAAAAATGAGCATCTGTGTAAGCCATGTCTTTACGATCCTGTATTCAGAGTTGATTTTTAAAACTTAAGGATGGGATTTTACATATATTTATATTAAATTTTATCTTGCTAGATTGAATTAACTGTTCTTTTCTTGATTGAAAATACCTCAATCAATTGCCTGCTTTTTAACTGTGGGTATCTCATAAGGCTCTATCCTGTGCCCTCTTTTTTCTCTTTCTATACCGTCTCTCCTGGTGTTTTCTTTGGTTCCTATGGCTTCCTTCAATGATCTCTACATAGATGATTTCCAAATCTATATATCTAGCCCCTGATCTCTCCTCTAAACTCTAATCTAATATCAGTAGATGTCCCATAAAAAAAATCTCAAACTTTGTATGTCCAAAGATAGAACTCATGCTAATTATCAAAACAGAATATAGTTAATTGATTTTGGAGGGAAGAAGGAACAGACAAGGATACCTCTAAAGTTGTAAACTTGATTTCCTGCAAGCCTTAAATGAGCCTGTTTTAGAAGACTTCTCTGTAAGGCACCACCATCCTTGGAATCATCCAAGCTTTTATTTTGCAGTTACCCTTGATTATTGCTTCTTACCCCTCATAATCATTTGCCAAGATTTAACACTTCTACTTCTATAATATCTCAAACATAAATCTATCTATAGATAGATAGATACACTATAACTAGGTGTATCTATATATCCCTTTCTTTCTATACTGTCATGTGACTACCACCCTAGTTCAGGTATTATTACATCAATCTTTTAATTAATCTCCCTGCTTGCTTCTAGTCTTTTCCTTCTCCAATCCATTGTTGACACAGCTGCCAAATAATCTTCCTAAAGCATAGGTCTGACCACGGTACTTCTCTGTTCAAGAATCATCAGTGGCTCCCTCTTGCCTCTAGGGTAAACTATACAACCCTCAGTTTGGCATTTAAAGACCTTCACATTTGATCTCCAGGCTGTTTCTAGACTTATCTGATATTAATCTTCTTCCTGTACACCATGTTTCTGCCAAACTGAACTATACCAGCTGTTCTCTAAATTTAGCATTGTCACCTCCATGCTTTAGCACAAGCTGACTTCTGGGCCTGGAATGTGCTTGCTCTGAGACTTAGCTCAGGTGCCTCCTTCTGCCATAGTCCTTCTCTGACCTTTGCTAGTTGTCAGTGCTTGATATTACATTACGTTATCTTGTATTCATTTGTCTGTTCTATGTGTTGTGTGCCCCAGGAGGACATAAACTCCTTGAGGATGAGGGGCTTTTTAAAATAATTTTTTCTATGGCTCCAGTGCTAGTGCAGTGCCTTGTCCATAGGAACTGCTTGTGTTTATTGAATTGAATTCCAGCTTATTGAGACCTTTTTTTTTTCTGAGTCTGACTTGGTAGACCATCCCTCCAGGATAGAAATCAATCTATTATTCACCACTCTTTGGGTAATAATTCTTCAACCAGTTATGCATTTACTGTATTCACTTCTCATTCAGAAGAATGTCATGACAGATTTTGTGTGATGATTCACAAAAGTCCAAGTCTTTCAAATTCATGAGTTTTAGTAACTCTAAAAAGAAACAAAGTTAGTTTGGTATGATATGTTCTTCATGAAGCCACTTTCTTAAGTCACTACTTACAAAATATCTGGGTGTAAACTTGCTCTAGATTTCTGCTAGGTATTAACATTAAAATTGATTTGAGGTTTCTGGAGTCTACTTTCCCTTTTTAGAAAAGTAGGCTATTGTCCATCCTCACATATAATATTTCCTGGTCTAGTGATACTCCTTAACAGATGATCACAAGCAATTCATTAAAAGCATTTATACTTAAAATTTTTTTAGACTTTTAGGGTAGTGCACACTTGAATTAGGTTTAGGTACTTTTTTTGGTTCATCCAGCTTGGGCTTCAATTCCCTTTTAACCATGTATGTTTGTGTTTGAGAAGAACTCCTTGGTGGTGGCTGAGTATCATGTCATCTTTTACCATTGCGCTACCTATTTCACACAGTAGGTATGTTTATTCTTTGTTCTTGCCCTAAACATAACAAAAATCCTACTTCTTTTCCTAAACATTTTTCTCAATCCTCAGTTCACTCTAGACTTAAACTTTTTTGCCAACATTTTTATTGGCTTATAACCCTTTTTATTCTTCCTGGGTTATGTGCCTTTGCTTACATATTTTATAAATACCTTTTTAAAATATGAGTACATGGGAGGACTCTGTGCAGCTACATTGCCACTACTCCCCCTTTCTTACTCAATATTATTTATAATTTGATTGCCAAAATTTTGCCCTTGATAGCATCTCATTCCTTTTGAGCCAGTTTTTCTTTGAGAGCCTCAATGAGCTCTTGAACCAATAATTTCTTTGATTTTTTTTTTAATATGCTTTTCTAAGGTAAAGGGTATACATCTGAGCTTATCAATCACAAGCTCTATGATGACATAGTCACTTTCTCCCAGGGTTCCTTTCGTTTCTTTTTTCTAGCCGATTTTCCCCTGTAAGTCAAAATCTGGTCCAGAGAACTAATTGCCCACATGGTTTAAGCTAGAGGCAGCATTTAACAAGGCAAGTCGGGAATTTTATCAGAAGTTCTGCTTATTTGGAAATTAAAGTTCCAGCACAATCTGGGTAGCTGAATTAATGCTAATTATATTTACAACTCACATTTTTGCACCTCTCTCTATATAATTCACAAAATGGTTTCCTCACAAAACAGTATTGTGAGATAGGTAGTACAAGTACTACATATTATCCTTATTTTACAGATGGAGAAACAGGCCCAGAGATGTTGAGTGACTTGCCCTCAGCTTCACAGCAAGTCAGAGGTGAGGCTTGAATCCAGATCTTTGGATTCTATATCCAGTGTTCTCTCCAGTTTACCATGCTCCTTTTCCTAATATTTGCTGCTCAGGGGGATATGCTAGTTTTCTAAATCACTCTCATCCATAATGAATACTGTTAGGAATCTTTGCCCCTTTGTCTGAGCTTCCTCCTGAAGGGATCCTAGGATTTAGGGTGGGAAGGGCCCTTAGGGAGCATTTGGTCCAACTACTTCATTTTATAGATGAGTAAACTGAGGTCTACAGAAGTTAATTTGCTCAAGTTCACACAAATAGTAACTAGTAGGTCTGGGCATTTGAACTGAGGTTTTTAGACTTTAAATCTACTACTCTTTCCATTGTACCACACTGCCTCCTATAACAAATGGAGGCTTGCATTTTTCAGGCATTCTCTCCACTGGTTATTTACTGATAAAATCCCAGGATAAGGGATCTGGGTACTCCAAGCAAGGCCTGAAACTTAAATCTTTCTCTATTACTGTCCCCCTGAGGGTTAGTGCCTTCACTGTATTTCAGTAATTCAGTAAACATTTATTAAGCACCTATTGTGAGTAAGACACTGTGCTAGGTGCTTTGGATTAAAAAAATGAAACTGGTCTCTGTCCTAAAGAAGCTTACACATGTGACTTGACTTATTACAAAATAAAACCCTTATCTGCCATGGAAGGCAGACTTAGAAATAGGTACATTAAAGTCATATTAAAGAGTCCCCCTCATTGCTCCTTTAATCCTCCTTGTTGTTCGTTATGCCAGCCCTTATAGCTTTGGGGATGGAGGAGCAGACGCAAGGAAAGGCAAAGGTTAGCATTCCTATCTGCCTGCCTTTTCTTTGCTCCCTACTACACCTCTATTGATTTTATTTCTACCCAGGCTCATGGCTGTAGTGCCTCCTCCTTCTGTTCTTTTCTCCTACTCAGTGAGCTAACCCTTGCATAAAGTGTAATGAGAAGAAAAGAACAGTTCAGCAAAATGAATTACTTAGCAAGCTTTTATTTTAATTTTTTTTTCTGACCTTAACAAACACCAACTAAAACGAACATTTCCATGTAGCCATAGAACTAGAAAGAGGGTTGCACATGAAACAGTGAATCTCTATCATGTACAGCTTGCCTTTCTTTTTAAGTATGTGATAAATTCACCATGTAACTTTAAAGCTGTCTTGCTTGTCTGTGATTCCTCCTGGCCTTCCTTCTGTTCTCTTTTGTGTGTTAAATCGATTCAATGATGCTCTTTTCTTTATTTTATTTTTTTAGTGAAGGAGGCCCTATCCTTGGTGTATTTTCTCTCTCCTCCTTTCCCCCCTTTCTCTTCTAATTTTCTCTCTCTCCCCTTCTTTTCCTCCTCCCTCCCTCCATCTCTCTCAGTTCTGCCCCCTTCCCCCAAAATAAAAGCTTCATAACAAATATGCATAGCCAAGCAAAACCAATTCCCACAGAGGCATCCAAAAGTTTCTGTTAAATACCCATTATGGACCAGAAACTGTACTTGGCAATAGGACAAAAGTGAGACAGTGTAGATGGTGCCCTGCCTTCAGAAAGCTTACATTCTGTTGGGGAAGACTATGTATTTGGTTACAAAATAGAGAGTGGATTTTTTTGGTGAGCACACTGGACATTAGGAAAAACTTCAAAGTAGCACTTGAAATGAGTCATGGGTTTCATTGAGTAGAGATATATCATAGGCATGGGAAGCAGCCAATGCAAAGGCATGGAAATGGGAAATGGATTGCTATATATGAGGAGTCAGTTTGACTGGATCTGTAGGGAGACTGAAAAGTAATAATAAGGCTGGAAAGGTAAGTTAGGGCCAAATTGTGAAAAACTATTTAAATGCCAAAAAGAAGAGTTTATTTTTGCTTCTAGGGCAAGGATTCTTAACTAAGGTCCACAGACTCCTCAATAGGTTCATTGATAGATTTCAGAGGCTCTGTGGACTTGGGGGAAAAAGTTTTATCTTTATTTTCACTAACTCCTAAAAGTTGTCATTTTCTTAAATTATGAATATAGGCAACAAATATTATTCTGAGAAAAGGTCCATAGATTTGACCAGACTACCAAAAGGCACAATGATGCAAAAAAGGGTAAGAATCCCTATCTTGGAGGTAATAGAGAGCCTTAGGAATTTAGTGAGTAGGGAACTAACATGGTCAGACCCATGCTTTGGGAAAATCACTTTGGCAGATGTGGAGGATTGATTGGTGGGATAGGGGGGAAAGAGCCTTGAGGCAGGCAGAACAATGAGATGATGCTATTTCAATAGTCCAGGCAAGAGATGATGAGGGCCTAAACTTCTGTGGTGGCTGTGTGAACAGTGACAAGGAGTCCAAAGCAATAGATGTTGTAAAGGTAGAAACAACAAGGTGTTGCAACTGATTGGGAGTGATGTGTGGGGTGATGATGAGTCAATGATGGCCCCATGACTGTGAGCCTGTATTGCTTGGCAGGATGATGGTACCCTCAACAGAAATAGAGAAGTTTGGAAGAAGAGTGGGTTTGGAAAAGTATTGATTCTGTTTTGAACAGGTTGAATTTGAGTTGTCTATGAGACGTCCAGTTTGAAATGTGTAATAGGCATTGTTTAATAGCAATGTCTAATAGCATCCACATCTAGTTGATGATATGGAATTGGAGGTCTGGAGAAAAGCTTAGGTGGGATATGTCAATCTGTGAGTCATCCACATAAAGATCATAATTAAGTCCATGGGAGATGATGGGATAACCAAATGAAAGAGAGGGAGAAGAGAAAGGGGCCCAGCACATAGTCTTGAGATATATGGTTAAGAGGTGCAGTATGGATGATGGTTCAGTAAAGGAGACTGAGAAGGAGTGGTCAAATATTAGGTAGCCAAAAAAATAGTCATGAAAGAGACAATGGAATCAAATGATGTAAAGGTCAAGAGGGATGAAGAGAAAAAAAAATCTGGCAATTAAGTAGTCATTGGTTACTTTGGAAAAGGCAATTTCAGTTGAACCAGAGGCCAGGATTATAAAGGATTAAGAAATAATGAGAAGAGAGAAGGTATTGGAAATAAGAGTTGATTGTTTTTTCTGGGAGTTTGTGGAAGAGAGTGAATCCTTGGTGGGGGAGGGAAGGGGTGCAGGGGAAGTGAGGAGAAAATAGCTCCAGTAATGATTTTATAAAGGATGGGAGGGACTTAAGTGTGTTTGCAGATAGCAAGGAATGAATTTTTTGGAAAGGGAGAGTTTGAAAATTTGAGAGGGGATAAATGATTGAGGGAATATCAGCTAGAGAAGATGGAAGGGGATAGGATTAACAGTCTCTGTAGCAAGATTGGCTTTGTTGAGGAAAGAGGCTGCCTCATCAGACTGACTGGAGTAAAGGAGGAGAAAATGGGTAATAATAAATGCCAGAAGATTGTGTGATGTATAGAAGGGGGAAAAGAAAGCCTCTGTTTTCTCAGCCAAGCAGGAGGTGAAGTTTTTAGCTGAGGGTGGGTGGGTTGGAGAATAGGATGGGAAACTCAGGAGAATGAATGCTAGAATGAATGACAGATGGATCTAAAAGCAGAAGGGATTTTGGATACCATCTAGTCCAACTTGCTCATTTTGTATATGAGGAACCTGGGGTCCAAAGGGGGTAAGTCTCTTGTTGGAGTTTATACAGGTAGCAGTGTCAGAGCTAGGATTCAAAGCCAGCTTTACAACTCTAAATCCTGCACCTTTCTTGCTGTGTCACACTGTTGTTGAAGAGGTTTGGAGCAGCTACTGTGAGTAAAGAGATAGAAAATCAATGTAGGAGAACTATGGTTTTCCTGTAGGGAGAGCCCCATTGAGATTAGATAATGAACTTGTAGTGGACCCAGTCTGTCCTGTTGTGTCTTCATCTTGCTTTTGTTAAGCAGCTTATGAGTAGGAGCTGAGGAGGCAGAGGGTTTGGGATTTGGCCAGGCTCGGGCAGGGCTAGGATAAGGGAGGGAAGGATTCAAGAGTAGAGGGTAATGTAGAGTTGAACTAGTTAACTAAAGGGTCAAGATTGCCAAAGTAGAAAAGGGAAGTCAGAGCAGGAGTGAGAGCCTGAGAAAGTACCAAGGAGTTGAAGAGTTAGAGGCTTTATAGGAGGTTTCAGAATTATTGATGGTGGAAGTAGAACCCTTGTAAGGACTGGCAAGATCCAGGGTGTGGCCATCCCTTTTCATAACAGAGGTTGTAGAGGTGGAGGTTGTAGGAGTTGAGTAAGATTGAGTAACTGGGAGGTTCTGGTAGATATAGGAACATATACATGTTATAATGACCACTAAAATAGGGATAGTAAGTTTGGAGAAGAAGATTGTGAGCTATATGAAGCTCCTGAGAAAGGAGAAAAATGACCTGGAGCCTAATAGGTAGTAGCCAACAGAATCCGGATTGTGTAATAGCATTTGGTTAGGATGAATCTCAAAGGAGGAAAGGTTATTGATTGATGGCAGTAGGGAGAAAGACTAGAGGTGACATCGGGAGCAAAGAGTATTCTCACTCTTTTAGGATCAGGGGTAACAATAGTAACAATAAGAATATCGATAATAATAGTAATAATATTTACACAGCACTTTAAGGTTTGCAAAGCACTTTACAAATATCTCATTTTATTCTAACAGCTCTGGGAGGGAGGTGCTATTGTTATCCTTATTTAACAGATGAGAAAACTGAGACAGCCATAGATTAAGTGACTTACCCAGGGTCACACTGCTAGTAAATGTTTAAGGCAGAATTAGAACTCAGGTCTTCCTTCAGGTCTGTCA
Organism: Gymnobelideus leadbeateri; assembly: GCA_011680675.1. Lineage (NCBI taxonomy): Eukaryota > Metazoa > Chordata > Mammalia > Diprotodontia > Petauridae > Gymnobelideus > Gymnobelideus leadbeateri. The sequence goes on along the minus strand of WOXC01005865.1, from coordinate 295,716 downwards.
CTCTATCCACTGTGACACCCAGTTGTCTCCGGTACTGGAACGGATGGGCATCGATGCAGTATCATCTAGGGGTAGCCAGGTCTCTATTAGTGCCAGAAGATGGAAGGAGCATGACAGGAAGAGGTTTAGAATGAGGAAAAGTTTGTTCTTTATGGAACCAGACTTTGAGAACATATAGTGAAAAGGCATAGGCAGCCAGGTGGTACAGTGGAGAGTGTTGGAATCAGAAAGAAATGATTTCAAACCCTGCTTCAGACAGTCAGTAGTCATGTGACTCTGTTCGAGTTACTTAAACTCTCTGCCTGTCTCCTTATTAGTAGAATGAGGAGGGCCCCAGCCTCATTGTAAGAATCAGTTGGGGCAACACTTGTAAACCGCAGTCTTAGAGCTCTACACAAACTCGAGCTGTTGTTTTCTGAGTAGGGCGTTGGAGGGGTCTGGTTGAGATCTGTATGGATGAGAGAATAGGAACAGTGGTTTACTCTTAGAAAGCTGGGCGTGAACTGGAAGGAGATTGAGAGGGGGTTGAGTCTGAACAGAGTAGCTATAGCTAGGAGCATCCCTGCGGGTGATTAGAACGTTCTTTGTATTCAGTTTTTGTGTGGGTGTCATGGTACTGTTCCAACTGACATCTGATCATATATATATGATGTTTCAGTTCAATTCAATAAAAATTCATTAAGTATCTACTATGTGCCAGGTACACTGTGTTAAGTCCTTAGGATACAAATAAGAAAAAGAAAAACAGTCCCTGCCCTCGAGAAACTAAAAATCTAATGGTTACTTAACTTATGTCTGCCTCAGTTTCCACACAAAAGGAAGTTGAAAAGTATTGGGAGGAACCACGTAAGGATACCTGGTGTGGAGGCATAATGTTCTGTGGAGTGTAACAAGCAGAGCTGCTGATGGAAAATGGAGAGTCAACCTGCAAAATTCTGAGGTTCTCTGTTAAAGGACCCATTAGGAAGAGTTTATTGCTTCCCTCTTTCTATCTCCAGTCTAAGAAGAGTGGCAGCTGAGGGTGCTTTTTAAAATTGTTTTAAAATTTAAATTTAGTTGATATTTTTTGTTATATCATTTTATTTCTTTAAAATTTTTTTAATTTTTAATTAACAAGCCTTTATTTTCCCTTATTCCCACCCCTCAATTGAACAGAAAAACAAAACCTCTGTATAAATATGCATAATTTTGTGCATATGCTTCTAGGTCCATGTCCAAAGATGTATGTTTCATTCTGCATTTTGAATTCATCATTTTTCTGTTAAGTGGGAAGAAGCATAGTTAATAATCAGACTTCTAGAATCAGTGTTGGTCATTGCATTGATAAGATTTCCCAAGTCTTTCAGAGTTGTTTTTACAGTATTGTTGTGCATAAATTGTTCTCTTGATTTTGCTCATTTTATTCTCCACCACTTCATAGAAGTTTTCCAATTTTTCTAACCACCCCCCATCATCTCTTACAGTACAGTACTATTCTATTATACTCATAAACCATAATTTGTTTAGTCATTCCCCAATTTATGACCACCCCCTCAGTTTTCAGTTCTTTGCTGTCACAAAAAGAGCTGCTATGATTATTTTTGTACATATGTCCTTTTTCTTCGGTTTCTTTGGAGGTTTTTGCCTAGTAGTGGTATTTCTAGGTCAAAGGATATTCATAGCTCAGTGTCTTTTGGAGACTTCTTTTTTTCCAAATTACTTTCTAGAATGACTGTATGTAATGGAAATGCAAATTTAAAGATCTTCCCTGCCCCTAGCTTAAGTGCACCTGGAGCCTGTGGTGGGAGGCTTGTTTTTCAGGAAAGCCCACAGCTTGATACTTTGTGATTGGGCAGTGGGTCCAGAAGGTTGTTACATTCTCTGAGCCAGGAGAAGGCTATATAAACCCTGAGGAGAGGCTTTGCTTTGGGGCTCACTTTGAGAAGTGTTGTGTGATTTGACCAGATGAGACTCTGGGAAGCCGTTGTTGAGAGCCCCCCGGCTTTGAAAACCCAGATGTTGATGCTTCCCTCTCTGGTAACTGTGATTTGGTATTGATATAATGGTTGGACAGTTTGGAAGCCTGTCTGTTTGATCTGTAAGTTCTGTAACTCTGAGGTTCGGGGTGCTGACCTTTTTCCCCTGAACTAGGTAATGTATGTTTGTTTGATTAAAGTAAACTTGTTAACCCATTTTGAGTTGCTTTCCTTTTGAAAAGCAGATCTAAGAACCTATATTGGCAGCTACCCTGGGGATATTGGGGTGCTTGCTGCTACACTGTACCATTTTACACCAACAATGCATTAGTATCCCTGTTTCCTTGCTGCCCCTCCTGTATTTGTCATTTTCCTTTTTTGTCAACTTTGCCAATCTGATGGATATGAGTTGGAACCTCAGTTATGTTGATTTGGATTTCTCATAAATTATTAGTTAATCAGAGCATTTTTTCCATATGGATGTTATGTTCCATATGGATAACTTAGATGTTTTTCTCTGAGAACTCCTGGCTAATATCCTTTGGTCATTTATCAGTTGGGGAATGGCTCTTATTTTTGGATCAATTATATCAATATAACCTGTAAATGAGACCTTTAGCAGAGAAACTTTCTGTGAAGATTTTTTTCAGTTAACTGTTTCCCTTCTAATTTTTGCTGCATTGATTTTGTTTGTACACATCACCTTCATTTTTCAAAATAAATGTCCCCCTTCCCTCTTCTAGGGAGCTATACCTTATAACAAAAAAAAAAAAAAGAAAGAAAATTTCAGTAAAACTAATCAGCTTGTCTGCTGAGTTTGACTATCTTCTATACTGTAGTCCTCCAGCCTTTGCAGAGGAGGGAGGGAGACACATTTTCTCTTTTCTTCTTGAGAGCCAAGCTTAATTATTATAATTAGCCAGTGTTCAGTTTCATTTCCTGTTCTTTCCATTGACATCGTAGGCATTGTATATGTTTCTTTCCTGGTTCTCCTTCCTTGGCATCAGTTTTTATGTCATCTACTCCTCTGTGTTTTTCATTTTTACCATTTCCTATGGTGAATGCCGTTACATTCATGTACAACAGTTTGTTTGGCCATTATCCAGTTGAAGGACATCTATTTTATTTTCAGATCTTTGCTACTATAAGAAATGTTGCTTTGAATATTTTGGTATATATGGAACTTTGGGGAACATATTTTAGTAGTCAGCTTTGTGGGGATCTTTGTGTCAAAGGATACAAAAGATATGGACATTATTAGTCACCTTCTTGTCATAATAACAAATTGTTGTCCATAATGGTTGAACCAATTCATAGGTCAATCAACAGTGTATTATTTATAGTGATTGGGTCTTGTACACAGGAACTTCTCAATAAATAAGAAAGGCTGTGTAATTTTCCTAAGATGTTCTTCTTGTAATATGCAGTGATAATGCTACTTTGTATTTATCTAGTAACTTCCCTGAGACTTGTCTCAAAATCAGTTAGTAAACATTGTTGCAGTCACTTCCAGCCAGCTTGTAGAGGACAATGAGACAGATGAAGTAACTGGAGGGCTGAGCAATTAATAATTTTTTTAAAGTAATATTTTATCATCCAAGCAACAATCATCAATAACTTGAGATTGTAAAAACTGATGGAATACTTCGGTAGCATCTGACTGTAGCCGTTATTACTTGGGTAGCAAAAAAAGATTATTTGAAAATAGTAAAGCTAGATATGTAATTGAGATAAAAAACTATAAGCAACCTAATAGCATATTAATAATGTGGAAACCAAAACAGCTTTGTCTTATAGCCATGGATCGGTTAAGATTATATATACCTGTGGCTTAAGCAAGGCAAGTTGATGAGTCAGAAATGTTTATTGTGGCTACTTATTGTGACAAGAAATTATTACAAGTACATAGGAATGGAAAATTTAACCAAAAATAGCTCTAGAAATTGCATGGGAAATATTACTGTTAGAATTGAGCATTTAACAGAAAAATGCCCAATCTTGTCTGTTGTGAATTTTATGAATAGGTAGGCAGCACTATGTGGTGGTGCAAAGTGTGATGGACTTACTGGCCAAGTGCCTCTGAGCAAGTTAATTTACCTCTTTTGTACCTCAGTCCCCCCATTTGTAAAAACGGGGATAATATATTATCTCACAGAGTTAATAAGAGCAATTTACTAAATGCCTACTTGGTGTAAAGCACTTAGAAAAGAACAGTAATTGTAATAATAATGATAATAATAGCTAACACAATGTTTTAACATTTGCAAATTTCTTTACATATATCATGTCATTAGAACCTTATAATAACTCTTTGAGGTAGGTAATATTATTATTGTTATTTTACAGATTAGGAAACCAAGGCAGAGGTAAGTTAAGTGCCTTGCTTAGCAGTACACAGCTAGTACTTATTTCTGAGGCAGTATTTAAAGTCAGTTCTTTCTGACTTCTCAATCCATTACTCTGTCCACCATGACATAGTTATTGCCTTCATGGTGCTTATAGTCAAGCAGAACAGATGTAGTAAAATTGCTAAAATCATATACTTCTAGTTAACTCTCAAATGTTAACTGATAAAGGAATTCACAGAATACTATAAATAGCTCATAATGAAGAGGATGCACGCCAGCAGCACATTTTGTTGTCAAAAGCATCTTTCCAGAGGGAGAAATAATTATTAAGGGCATGGGAATTGGTTCCAAAACATGAATTCTTTCATGGCCTTACAAGACCAGGCCAGCTGTGGCTGCCCTGGTAGTACCTGTTCTTTTCAAATGCAAAGATGGAATCAGATTGACACTGATTAGAGGCTAGATGCAGTAGTCTAGTTCATCATCAAAGTGGACCTGCACTAGGGTTGTAAGAGTGGGAATGGTAAAGAGTACTAAAAGACTAGATGTAGAGAGAGAATTAACAGAACTTAGGGACTGTTTAAATGTGGCTGGTGAGAGACAGTAGAGGATAGTGTCAAAGCTTGGGAGAATGATGGTGATGTTAATACAAATAAGGGAGTTGGGAAGAAAGGTGATGACTTTTTAATCATGTAGAAAATTTTTGGAGAAAATGTGTTGTCTTCTAGTCAGATAGAGATTAAGGTGCCAGTAGGACATTCAAGTGGAAATGTCCAGTAGGCAGTTAGGAATTCTAGTTTAGAGCTCATAAGAGTTGGGTTTGGAGATATCCATTTGCGGCCATCTGCATAGAGGTTATAAACGAGCTCCTCAAGGGAGAAAAATAGAGAGAAGAGGAAAGCATGGAACACAGACCTTTAGGGAGTCCTCCTTCACATTGAAAGGTCTGGAAGAAAAAGAGGAGCTAGTGAACAAAACCTAGGGAACAATTAGAGCAGCCCATCTTTGTATGAAGGACTAGGTGGGGTTTTGGAGATTATACAGACTGGGCATCTCCTTTTATATAAGAGCACCATGAGACTTAGTGACTTGAGAAGTTGGAAGACCCAAAGATAGGCCTCTTGACTCGGAGGGCAGTGTTTTTTCTACTTGGCCATGCTGATTTCACGTCAGTTTAAAAAGAATAATAATAATGATATTGAGTGGCTTGGACTTGGAAACAAGAAGACCTGGGATCAGATCTTGTCTCTGACATAATAAATAGCTGTATAACCGTGGGCAAATCATTTAACCTCGCACTGCTATAGTCATTTCTCTAAGACTCTAAGCCTAAGATAAGAGAGAGAAAGAAAGAAAGAAAGAGAATGAATAGTAATGTCACCTTGCATTTACATTATTTAGTAGAATTTAACCTTTGAGGACTGGAACTCTCTCTCTTTTTTTTTTTTGTTTCTGTTTTCCTCTTCTAGGAGAGTACTTGGTATTTAGCAAGCATTAATATATACTTGGTTGAATTGAATTAAATTACTCAGTTTCAGATTTTTATGTCTTCTCATTTTATGCTAAGAATAAATCAGCCACCTCACACTGTTTCCTTTTAGCCACTTAACATTTTAGAAGCTTTTCACTTTATTACATGGTTATTGGTGGAAAATTCTGCCTTAAGTAAAAATCTGATTATTTACAATCATCTAGGAGGCACTCTTAAGAATAGGCAAAGTATAAGAAATCAGATGTGCTCTCTCCTTTTACTTTGATTAAATATGAATTCCAGTACCTTAACTAGAACAGTAGTTGATAGCATTAGACAGATACTCATATGTTTCTGCATTTTTTGGATCCAATTATATTTCTTAAAACAGGTTTGAGGAGGAATGTGGATAAGAAAGGGGAAAGGCTGCTGTTTGGCCTATGTGCTATGAAGTTGTTGGCTAAGAATTTTGAAGTTCACTTTTGCTTTGGAAAGGCCTTTAGACATACTTGAACAATTTTTCCATGTGCAGCATGATGTATCTTTCCAAATGCTCTTTTGGGCAAGAGTTTTCCAGGAGGTTTGCTATTATTTAAAATGAAATTTGTTGTTTCATTTGGTTAACTGTGGTATTGTAAGCCCAAAAATAATAGTGTGGAAAACCTACTTATTAAATGAAAATTTGAAGGAGAAATCTACTGCCTCCCCCCCCCCCCCCGCCTTTTTTGGAAATGCTAAATATATTAGCAGAGGCTGGTGTGGGGAAAGTTTTTAAAAATAAAAATGCAAGTTTGAACGAGTTTGACTTTTTATGGATTGTAAGACTTAATACTAGGTTAAAAATAGATGTTCAACACTTGAGTACTGGTTTTGTTGGTATGGGTATTCCCCCAATTCAAAATAATCAAATTTAATAAGTACCCCCATAGATTGGTCAGTGAAAGAGAAAAAATATAACATCAGTTGATGGTTAATGTTCTGAAAATCCCTGAATTCAGCTTTGCTGGTCTTTGGGGGACTGATACATAGAACATGTTTAAAGCCTTTCTAGTTTTAGCACAATATCTGGCACATAGTAGACAGTTAATAAATACTTGTTGACTGATTGTAACAGGACATGTTAGAGCCTGCTCTTACCAATCTACCCCATCATTAGGCATCTACCACACCATTAGGCACTAGAATAAAAGGAAAGAGGGTTAGTGATGAAAGGTTAACATGACCTTTAACACTTCCTTTATGTTTTTATTTGAAAGTTATGATGTGATTGTATTAGGTAGGCAATTGTACTTGCACCTAGGTGAATATGTAAGCAAATAGTCATACTTGTACTATTTGTCAATCAGAAAAACATTTATTAAGTACTTACTATGCATGAGTATAGGCACTGGGTATACAAATACAAAAGCAATCGTACTTGTACTTGAATAAATGACCAGTGGCAATAGCTATTCATGTAGGATCAAAAAGTCCTGTTAGAATTATTATGAGTGTTTTATGGTAGTATATGTTTTCTTTTAAAGTTTTGTATAAATCAGTTTTTAAAAAAAGAATCGATATAAATATCCTAAAGATATTCAGCATTTTAAAGTATTGAGTAGAGGAGTATTCCTTTGTAATATAAATTACGAATGAATTTATTTTGTGAAACAAATGGATTTCAGATAATATATCATATATTCAAATAGGTAAGAATAGGTAAGACAATGTATTTCCCTTCCAAGTATTTTAAGCCAAATGGTTAGGATTGGTTGTTTTGGGTTTTAGTTTTAAAGAAAAGTGATGAAAATGGGAAGTAAAAAAGGGTGCACTGAATAATTGAAATAAAAGAATAGATTTGTTGAAATTTGATACACCATTGGCAATACATTATTATAACTGTTCTGTTACCATCACTGACTCTTCGTAGATTGTTTCTTAGGCATTCTAAATTCTTGTTGCTTGCATCTAAGAGAATATTTTCACAACCTAATTAACCTTAAATGCTATAGTTATATGGGGAAGGCTTTACCTTGTTTGGTATGTATCTCCTGATATATTTCACTACATGTAGACTTGAGTTGTTAGGCAGCAGACAGTTGAGGGTATAGTATCTTTTGAAAAGTACTAGGTTAGATATTTGTAATTCACTGTGGTATTCATATTAATATGGATTTTATATGACTGGCCAAAAATTGATATATTTTGTTTTGACAACAGAAAAATAGATTTTTTTTTTTACAAAAAACTGTCTTAAACTTTTCTTGATTGAGATAGTGGAACCACCATATTTGGACCTTAACATCCCAGTGTAGGACATAAAAACAACCCAAAGGAGGTTGAGGTAGAACTAAAGATATCAAAGATAAGAAAAGTAGCTTAATTGGACCAAGTATATATAGAGGAAGTCTGGACTGGAGGTGATATAATTGTGAAGGCATCGATAGACTGATCTGCAGGATGTCTAATGGGAGGAGAAGATTACCAAAGTTGCAAAAAATTATTAATACTGAAAAAAATAACAAAAAAAGTAACAATGTCAGTAACAGAGCTTTATGCCTATTTACTCAACCATACAACATCTTAGTCATCTGTACACAAACTGAGGGTTCCATAAGGATATTAGTAAGGAAAAAGGAAATTTTCACAAGTGATATTTAAAAATGGACCACATATTTACCATCTCATAATTAAGCATTCTCTTTTACAAGAAGATGAGAGCATCTGTATATCAGTATCATTCAAGATTCTTTGGCATATGTAGCAACAGAAATAACAATGTTCAGTGATTCTGATAATAAACATCAGGTGAGGCATTAACAAGGGAGATGCAGACCTTTTTTTTTTTTTTTTTTTTTGAGCTGTGGTCTTGACAAAGATTTCCCCAACTGTGTTGGAAGAGACCTAGTGTAGAGTCTAGGTCAAAGAGGAATTCACTGTGGATGTTGAGGTCCTCCAGATGCTCTAGTTTACTGATGATCAAGTCCCATAACATCATAGAATCTCCAGGAAGAGATCTGTAATGATTCAAATGAATTTGATCTGTACATTCACACAGGGAAGACCAAATAGATAAAGAATGTTTATTACCCAGATTTCAGCATGTATTTTGTTGGATTCCCTATGGAATTTTCCAACACAATGTATATCTGGAACAGATAGTTCAAAGTTGAACTGGAGGAAGAGAGTCCATTGGATTGCCTTTTTAAAAAAATTGATTTACTGTCTAAGCTTAAAGTGATGGAGAAAATGTTGATAATGCAAATTAAACTTATGTGCCTTACACTTTCAAAGAGCTGGCTGTTAAATATTTACTCCTGTATCACTATGTTTATGGAACATTAGTTTGAGACGTACAATACGCCATTAAAAATATAAGAAAGGTCATACAGATGGAATGAGATAATTCAAGAAGGGAGAGATTGCTTCCAGTTGGGCACTTAGGAAAGGCTTCATAGAGGAGATGGCACCTATGCTGGCCTTTAGAAGATTAAAATAATGTCTGTAGGCATCTATCTGGGGGGAAGTCTCTTCCAGTCTTGTGCAAATAAAGAGGCCATAAGACAACATCAGGGAACAATCAGACATCTAGTTTGGTTGCAGGATAAAGGGCATGAGGATAATATTGTCTTTTAAGGCTGGAAAGGTAAATTGGAATAATTTTATAACACACAAAGAGCTCTGACAAAAATAGGCAAGAGACAATGTTGATGTAAAATTGGTTAGACCCATTGCCTATGGGAATAAGAGAAGAAGGAGAAATCAAGCATGATTCTATTGTTTTGGACCTAGGTAACTGGGGTACTCAGCATGGTGCAGTGAAAAAAGCATTGATTCTGGGATTGAGGGTCCGTGATGAAATCCTGCCTCTTACACTTACTACTTGTGTAACTTTGGGAAATCACCAAACATTTCTGGACTAAAATTTCCTCATTTGGTTTTTTTTTTTTTTTGGAGGGCAATTGGGGTTAAGCGACTTGCCCAAGGTCAAACGCTAGTTAAGTGTTAAGTGTCTGAGGCTGGATTTGAACTCAGGTCCTTCTCACTCCAGGGCTGGTGCTATCTTCACTGTACCATCTAGGTGCCCCAAATTTCCTCATTTGTAAAAACAAGAGGAATACAGCAAATAACTCCTGGGGTCTCTTTCAGCTTTAGATAGAAGATTAATGAGGAAGTTTGGAGGAGAACTGTTTAGGGAGGAAGATAATTCTATTTTGTACATGTTGACTTTGAGGTTCTGGACTGGGGTGGGGGACTTTTGGGTCAGAAAGCCATTGGTGATGTGGGACTAGAATTGAAGAGAAAGTTTAGGACTGGAAAAATAGATTTGGGAATCATCTGTGCAGAGATGATAATTGAAACAATAGGAGCAGAAGATACTTCCAAATTCGAGAATATAGAGAGATGACATAAGACTCAGAACCAGAGGCCTTACAGTATATATCAACTGTGTGTTATGGCAATCAAAAAACTGTAATGTGTTCTTAGGCTTCCTTAAGAAAATAAATAGAACATGGAAGTGCTAGAGGTGTCAGAGTTTCTGTTTCCTCCACCAGGTTATTCTGCTTGACCCCTGGAGTTGGAGGATCTGGAGGCTTTGGTGGAAATCATGGAGGCAGGTTCCTAATTGGCATGAATGGGAAGCAGACCCTACAGAATCTGAATGACTACTTGGCTTCTTACCTAGAGAATATACATCTCTATTACCTAGAGAATATACATCATCTGGGTACATCTGATATAAAACTCAAAAGTTTATTATGGAATGGCATAAGAAGAGGGAGCCTGACTAGAAATAAGGCTATTCTCAAGATGAACAAAATTTCGGCAACCTGTAATTACAGATTTTAGGTGCCAGCTTGCCAACGTTAAGATCCTACTACATGTTGGTAATATATAGATATAATGATATAAGCTTTACTCTCAAGTTTGAGAATGAACTGTCCATCAAGAAAGAGATGAATACCGAAGTGGAAGTACTTTGAAAAACCCTGGATGGGTTTGGCAGTTGTCATATCTGACTTGGAAATGGAGATGAAAGGCATGAGGAAGAAGATTTTCCTTATGAAGAAACACCACACAGAAGAAATGAGCAAGCAACATATGTCAGATGATATCCTAGGAGTTTTCTTTTTGAATCTTTTTCAGGAGGTGATTGGTGGATTCTTTCAACCTCTATTTTGCCCTCTGGTTTTAAAACATCAGGGCAGTTTTCCTTGAGAATTTTGTCAGATGATATCAGTTAATAGGCAAGTTAAGTCAACCTCAGGAGAGCTCATCAAGGTCCTAGAGGGCATGAGATAGGAATATGAGTTTATAATTAAGAGGAACTAGCCAGACTTAGATACTCGGTACGAAGAGCAATCAGAATCTGTACCCCTTGTAACAAAGAATAAAAAAGAAAGAAAAAAAGTTGATCAAAACCAACCAAAACATCAACCAAATCTAACAGTATATCCATTATTTCACACCCATAGTCTTTACAGAGGAAAGATGTTAATTTTCCCTTCTCATGCCAAGTTTGGACATTATAATTACAATTCAACTTTTTTTTTTTTAATATAGCAGTCATGCAGATTGCTGTGAGGAACTGAGATGCACTCTTAGAGACTGACCTTCAGACCTGACACAGGAAAACAATATTCTCTGGAAAGCAGTTAAAGCTGCTACTTCTTTCAGATTCCTAGGATATACAACACATGAGTCTCCCTCGAAAACGTGGAACAGATGTAGTTGCTAACTTAGAGCATCACAAGTATAAGATCTTTCTGGGTGTCAAGACTCATCTTGAGAATGACATTGTCAGCTACTTCCTTCTCCTGGAGAGTGAGGGCAAAGGGAAAACAGAAGAGTCCAAATCAGTCAAAAGCTCCAAAGATCAAGCCATGACACAGGGCATTGTGAACTGAAAAGTCATCCTTTTGCAGGTCATTGTGATCTACAAGTCTGAGAGTGAAGCACATAAAGGTTTCTACTAGGTCTAAATACTTTTCTAAAGAAAATTCCGGCAGACCCAAGCCACTAATGGAGGTGTTCTACATGACACATTTGGAATTATTCATGTATCAAACTTAAAAACTCATCTTTTTTTCTCTGTAACAAGCTTAATCTTTCACTGTACTTATCAAATTAATATGTGAATTAATGAGAATTAAAATAGCTGCCTTCTTAATGTCAGCTCCAGATTTTTGTCATTTTGAATCTCTGTTCTGTGTTAGCTGTGCGCATGTGTGTGCGGCACACATACACAACCAGAGCATATTATGTAGAACAAGTGAGGTGATTGTCTCACTGTATTATGTCTTGGCAGACTTCTTTTGGAATATTTTGTTTAATTCTGAATGCCATATTTTAGGAAGAACATTGATAAATTGATGAATAACTAGGATAGTGGGCTACAGAAAAGCTGTAGGAGAACCGGGAAAGTGTAGAGTTATATAAACCTTGAAAGGAAGAGAATATCTTGGAGGGAGGGAGATGGTAAACTGTCAAAAGCTGAAGAAAGGTCAAGGAGAATGATTCCTAAGGATTTAGTGGGTAGGTGATCATTGGGTACTTTTGAAAGAGTGAATTCAGGAGAGTAGTGGGGTGGGAAGTGAGAGTGAATGGTGGTGATGGGAAATTCTGTCAGTGAGCAAATCCTGCTTTACTTATTTATCCATGAATAGGAGGCCTCCTTTCCTCTACCCACTTTTTAACACATGAGGAAAGGGATAGGGATATTGGACAGATGAGGGAGGGCCCATTTGGGCATCCATTCCTCTGCATATGGTCTTAGTAATAGCTTTGCCAGAGCTGCTGGGAAAGCCATCTCTTTGAGACTTTCCAGAAGTTTTGATATCCTTTCTGCATCCTGGTTTGGTCTTGAATTGAGGTTGGCAACCAGTGCTGTCTGGCACCATTCTGCTATTTTCCTTCTGATTTGCTTTCCTTGAAAATGGAAAATACTTCTGGCCCCTAACTTGGAGGCTCAGTCTGGGGTTCAAAGTAAATTTTTTGCACTCTACTATGCTTAGCAAAGTTCTTAGCATACAATGAGATTTAAATGTTTTTGGATTCTTTTTAAATCTCAATTTTTTGATGCCTTTGATTTTAATATCATCTTCATTTGCATACATATACATACGTGTATATATATATACACTCTCCACTCTACCTGCTGAAACATCCCTTGTAATGAATAATTAAAAAAAGGAAAAATTAGTTTGGCAAAACTGACCAACAAGCCAAGTCTGAGAATATATACAGTATTCCACACCCATATTTTCCCACCTTTGTAAGAGAGAAGAAAGGTGCATTTTCTCACCTCTTCTCCAGTGCCCAAACTTGGTCATTTTAGTTCCACATCATCCTGTTGTGTTTTATCATTCTTTCCATTTATATTATAGATGTTATGTATATTGTCTTACTGGTTCTGCTTCCTTTGCTGTCTCTGAATTCTTCATATTTATTTTTTCTTGTTCTGGACCTGTTATTTTATCAGTATGTGAGAGTAAGGAAACCTCACTATATTAAATGTAGCATAGTTGTGTGATACACTGAAACTAAATGACTTGCCCAGGGTCACACAACCAGTATGTATCAGTGGTGAGACTTGAACCCAGGTGTCTTCCTTAACTTTGAGGCCAGCATTCTATCCACCAGATTCTCATTCTTCTCTCTCTTCATCATTTTTTTAAATTAAAGAATTTCAGTTCCTTAGTTGTGAAGATGTTTCCTTTTCTTTCTTTTTAAACAAATTATTTATTTTTCGTTTTCAGCATTTACTTTTATAAAATTTTGAGTTCTAGATTTTTCTCCCTCCTTCCCCCTTCCTCAGATGACATGCAATCTAATATAGGTTATACATGTACAATCATATTAAACATTTCCACATTAGTCATGTTGTGAAAAGAGAATCAGAACAAAATGGAAAAACTGTGAGAAAGAAAAAAAAAGAGAGAGAAAATAGTATGTTTCAACCTGCATTCAGATTCCATAGTTCTTTGGATGAAGACAGAATTTTCCATCATGAGTCTTTTGGAATTGTCTTAGATCATTGCATTGCTGAGAAGAGCTAAGTCTATAAAGTTGGTCATCACATGATGCGGCTATTACTGTGTATAATGTTCTTTTGGTTCTGCTCACTTCACTTAGCATCAGTTCATATAAGTCCAGGTTTTTCTTAAATTTGTCTGCACATCATTTCTTATGGAAAAATAGTATTCCATTACATCCATATACCATAGCTTATTCCTCAATTGATGAGCATCCCCTCAGTTTCTAATTCTTTGCCATCACAAAAAGAGCTGCTATGAATATTTTTGTACAAGTGTATCCTTTTCCTTTTTTTGTGATCTCTTTGGGATATAGACCTAGTGGTAAGATGTGCACAGTTTTATAACCCTTTGGGCATAGTTCCAAATTGCTCTCCAGAATGGTAGGATCAGTTCACAGCTCCACTAACAGTGAGTGCATTAGTGTTCCAGTTTTCCCACATCCTCTCCAACATTTATCATTTTTCTGATTTGTCATATTAGCCAATCTGATAGGTATTATATTTTACCTCAGAGTTGTTTTAATTTGCATTTCTCTAATCAATAGTGATTTAGAGCATTTTTTCATATGACTATAGATTGCTTTAATTTCTTCCTCTGAAAATAGCCTTTTCATATCCTTTGACCATTTATCAATTGGGGAATGACTTGTATTCCTATAAATTTGACTCAGTTCTCCATATATTTTAGAAATGAGGCTTTTATCAGAGACTCTTGACTCTAAAAATTGTTTCCCAGTTTTCTGCTTCCCTTCTAATCTTGGTTCCGTTGGCTTCGTGTAAAATCTTTTCAATTTAATGTAATCAAAATTATACATTTTTGCAGTTCATAATGTTCTCTATCTCTTCTTTGGTCACAGATTCTTCCATCCTCCATAAATCTGACAGATAAATTATTCCTTGCTTTTCTAATTGATTTATAATATCACCCTTTATATCTAAATCATGTACCCATTTTAACCTTATCTTGGTATATGATGTGAGATGTTGGTCTTTGCCTAGTTTCTGTTATATTATTTTCCAGTTTTCCCAGAAGTTTTTGTCAAATAGTGAATTTTTACCCAGAAACTGGAGTCTTTGGGTTTAGCAAGCAGTAAATTACTATAGTCATTAACTACTATGTCTTGTGTACCCAATCTATTCCACTGATCCACTATTTTATTGCTTAGCCAGTACCAAGTAGTTTTGATGATTGCTGCTTTATTAATACAGTTTTAGATATGGTATGACTAGGCTACCTTCTCTTGCATTTATTTTCATTAATTCCCTTGCTATTCTGGACCTTTTGTTCTTTCAGGTGAATTTTATTTTTTTTCTAGCTCTATAAAATAATTTTTTTGGTAGTTTGATTGGTATGGTCCTGTTTAAATTAATTTAGGTACTGTAATTAGGAATTGCAATTTTTGTTATATTAGCTTAGCCTGCCTATGACCAACTGATACTTTTCCAATTATTTAGATCTGACTTTATTTGTGGGAAAAGTGTTTTATATTTGTGTTCATATAGCTCCTGGGTTTGTCTTGGCAGGGAGACTCTTAAACAGTTTATATTATTTCATCATTTTTTATGGCACAGTAATAGGTATTTATGTGCCACAATTTGTTTCATCATTGTTCAATTGATAGGTATATAATTTGTTTTCATTTTTTTTTAATGGACCTGTGATTTCATCCATGTAGGATGCTGGAGTGAGAAACTCCTGGTACAAAATGCATCCTCTCTGCAACTTACTGTCTTTGAGAGTTGCCTGAGGGCACTGAGAGATTAAATGAGTTTCCAAGGGTCACACAGTCAGTGTATGAGAGGCACGCACCCCTTTCCTGGCTCTTCGGCCAGCTCTTTATGTACTATGCTACGTTGCTTCTTCAGTTCCTGCCACCAGAAAAGTACTGCTCTGAATATTTTGGTGTATGTGAGACCCTTTTGTGTTTGATGTGCCTTGGTAGGATCTCTTGCTCCAAGGAGATGGACATTTTTGTTTAGTTTTTACATAATTCTAAATTGCCTTTCAGAATGATTGGACAGATTCACAATTCTGCCCTTCCTATTCTTTACTGAGTCAGAGTTTGATAACCAGGCCCTAAATATCCAGATAGTTCATCACTCATCTCAAAAAACATTTTTATTGCTTATTTAATTTTTAAAAATTAATCTATTCTTCGTATACACTGCCCCCAGCAAAATGAAAAGAAATAAAGCCCTTAATGCATAGATGTACAGTCCCACGAAACAAATTTCCACATTGGCCATATTTGAAAAATGTATGTCTCTTTTTGCATCTTCAGTTCATCACTTCTTCTAACTGGTAAGTGGCATATTTCCTCATTCATTTGGACTTACGGATTTATCATTGCATAGATCAAAGTTCTAAAGTCTTTTAAAGTTATTTTTCTTTGTAACGTTGTTGTTCATTTGTTTCAGTCGTATCCAGCTCTTTGTGACCCCTTTTGGGGTTTTCTTGTCAAAGATACTAGAGTGGTTTGCTACTTCCTTCTCTGTTTATTATATGAATTGTTCTCGTAGTTCTGTTCTTCACTTTGTTCACATAGTTCTTCACTTTGGATCATTTCATAGAAGTCATCCCAGTTTCCCTTGAACTTATTCCTTTTGCATTTTTTTATAGCACAGCATTATTCTGTTATATTCATATAGCACAATTTGTTTAGCTATTTCCCAGTAGGATGTCCCCTTAGTTTCCAATTTTTGTATAAAATGAAAAGAGCTGCTATAAACGTTTTTATACATATAGGTCTTTTATTTTTTCTTTTATCTCCTTGAAACATTGGACTAGTACTGATGTCTCTGGGTCAAAGAATTTGCATAGTTCAATGACTTTTTGGTATAATTTTAAATTGTTTTTCAGAGTGGCTGTACCAATTCACAGTTCCATCAACAATGCATTGTGTGCCTGTTTTCCTCTAGTCTTTCCCAACATTTGTCATTTTCATATACAGTCTAATAGGTGTGAGGTAGAACCTCAGATCTGCTTTAATTTGTGTTTCTCTAATAGTGATTTGGAACATTTCTGCCATGTACCTGTTGATAGCTTAGATATTTTCCTTTGAGATCTGCCTGTTCATATCCTTTGACCATTTATCCTTCAGGAAATGGCTTTTATTTTCATAAATTTATATAAAATCTTTGTAAATCTTGGAAATGAAATCTTTACCAGGGAAACTTGTTGCAAAGCCCCTCATTGCCCAATAGATGTTTCCCTTCTTAATTTAGCTGCATTGGTTTTATCTGTGTAATTTTTTTTCAGTTTTATATAATCTAAATTGTCCATTTTATTATCATCAATCCTATCTGTTCGTTGTTTGTTCATAAACTCTTCCCCTATCCATAAATCTTAAAGGAAATTTCTTCCTTGTTCCTCTAATTTGTTACTGTTGTAACATTTTATACCCAAGTCATGTATCTCTTTTAGAACTGATACGCTATAAGGTACTGTTCTAAAGCAAATTTCTACCAGACTTCTACCCTACCTTTCCAGGCATTTTATACATTGCTTCCCTTCACACTATGATCCAGCCAAATTGGCCTCCTTGCTATTCTGTACATGGCAACATTCCATTTCCCGTTTCTATACCTTTATATTATATATTACCCATCACTGGGATCCATTCCCTCCTCAGTTCTGCCTCTTAGAATCTTTGCTTCAAAGCTCAGTTCTAGGACCATCCCCTACTTGAGACCTTTCCAGATAGCAGCCACTGCTCTTGCCTTCCCTGTAAAATTACCTTATTTTTTGCTTATTCATTCACTCAATTCATTTTATTTGTCTTGTACATACTTATTTGTGTACTTCTAGTATTTCCTTAGTAGAATGTAACCTCCCTGAGGGCAAAACTTTTTGCATTTTTGTCTTTGTATCTCTAGTGCCTAGAAAAATGACTGAAACTTATTTAGTACTTGTTTAATAAATGCTTATTGGTTGATTGGTTCTGTCCTTTAAATATATGACAGTTTGCTTTGTGAAGATAATTCTATTCCACCTTTCTCAGGATGCTTTCTCTATATGCTCCTTGAGTATTTACTATTATGTAACACTTTTTCTGAAGAAATCTTAGATTTAAAAGGTATCTCAGGCACATTTTGATGATGCTAAATGGACTTAGCATCTGTATGAATGAATAGATGGAGTGAATGAAATGGTATAGTATCTTAGTTGTATATTAGTTTGTAAAGCACACTTGTCATAAATCAATGAAACTCATTTTCATAGTAAATATTATATCTGTAAATATTAATGCCTTATTAAGTACAGAATGATAAAACACATTTGAAACATTAATTGAGGAGAAAAATCCCAAGCCTCTCAAATTGAGGAAATGGATCATATTAGCATATTGACTCCTAGTAGAGTTGTTTTATGTTTTATCTTAGTTAAAATGAAATCTTAGTAAAAATAGGCAAAGCTTCAGAACTTTCTATAGAGTATTCTTATTTTATCTAATATTAATAGGCCAGTGGAAATTACTTGATTTCAGTCTTTTTTTGTTAATAGTATTTTATTTTTTCCAATTACATGTAAAGATAAATTTTAACATTCATTAAAAAATTTTTTGAGTTCCAAATTTTCTTTCATCCTCTTTCTGTTAAGCTTGACCTCAAGCTGCTTAAATGCAGGGGTTGTTTTCTTTCTGTCCTGTACCTCCAGCACTCAGCACAGTGCCTTGCCTCTAGTAGGCACTTAAGATATGTTTATTGAATTGAATGCCACTGTGACTCAGTCATCATGGTTGTGATTAGCTTCTTGCATATTACTAATGATGCTTTGTGCACCAGAAGTGATATGAAGACATGTATATCTGGAAAAGGAGGTGGGCCAGTCATGTGACTGGAGTAAAGGATAATTGATTGGTACCCCCAAGATACTAGAAGAACCAGAGGAAGTCCTCCAGTATGTAGGATTTATGTAAAAATGTTGATGAAAATTGAATATAATAAGGTGTGGATAGATTACAATACTAAGCAGTGGAGCTAGTGCCCACACTTCCGAATTCATGGATCCATTCAACTAACAATTCAGTGGATCTGTGATCTCACCAATGTGGGTACTCCCTTTATTTGTGTTTTTTAGTCACCTCATCTTAAGAATTTTTGTACATGTCCTTCTATAAATTTCATCATTGATTTATAGGGCTCTGCCCAATACACTGGGATGGGAGGGTATCTTCCTCTAGGCTTTCAGGAGTGTGTTGACTTATTCATTGGTGTAGAAATAATGAAGTTAACATTTATGGATTGTCTAAAAACTGTAAGAATCTTGGCATGCTTTGTCCTCATTTTTACCACTGCCATTATCTCTACAGAAGCAGCCATTAATATTTTCTATTTGTTTATTGGGTCATCCTAGCCAAATAATTCATTACTGTGTGTCCAGGCTACTGGTGATAATGAGCCTTCAGTACTGAGGTAGTATGGTCCTGGGATAGCAGCCAGGATTCAACTTGATGCCTTTGATAGCACTTGCCAGAGTTTGTGGCCTGCTCTCCTGGCCTTCAGGAACCCATGTTCACATCTACACTGTAAAGAGACAGCAGAGAAGGATTTTTGTAGTGAATCTACTTCAATTTTGGAGCAAAAACCACCTTTCCTCCCTAATCTTTGAAAAAAGTGATAATGGACTTCCCAGAGGTGCTGCCAAGAATACTGAAGCCTTTAAAAACCACAAAAAGCTTAAAGTATGCTAAATAATAATAATCAAATACTCTCTTTGTAGAGAATTAGAGAAATTGTTGATTCATTCCTAAGCTTTAATACTAAACACCCTAAAACACTACCCTCTTCATCTTTCCTCTGAATGGTCCTGAGGTTTCTAGGCAGGGAGGGAGTGGTTGAATCCTTTGTTCTTTGTTAGAGTTGGTGGCATTTTGATGTCTGCAATACCTAGTTTATTTGCCAAACCCATTTTTCCCTTTCCAAGTTGGTCAGAGCAATGCTGGTCATTACATATGCAGTGGCTTCCCTTCTCTTATTTAAGGCTAGTGTTTTGTTAAAGTATTTTCTTCATTTAGTTTAAGGATCAGAATGAGATTACTCTCCACAGTTTCCCCCAGGCTTTTGTTTGCCTTTAAAGAATTTATTCAGTGTATAATATGGGTAAAGCACTATGCTCAGTGCTAGGGATAGAAATGAAAAAGCAAGAATCCCACAGTGAAGTTAGTTCCTTAGGCAACAGTTTGACACTTAATTTGGTAATCAACATAAATATTAATTTTGTTTTCTAACTATACTCATTATCAGCTTCTATTCTTCTTCTCATCACAAAAATAGAAATAAAAAACATTCCTTGACCTCAAAGAATATAAATTCTACTTGAGATGAGTACATGTGACTGCCAGAATATTCATTCTTCTTCCCTATACTTTTCTCCTTCTATCGCATACAGATAAGATAGTTGCTGGTTTCACAGCTACTGTTAGAACTCCACAAATGTACCATCCGCTCTTATCAATAATTAGCATAATTGTTGGGAGTGTATGTGTGTAGCCTAGCTTCAAAGCTTTATCCAGGGGTCCTGTGGGCTCATTACTGCCATTGGGGATGCCAGATATGTTTTCTATTCCTGCAGTTGCCATGCAGCACAGTGTAGTTTAGATATGTTGCATGCTTATATATTGCTGTACCCTTAAAACTCTTGGAGTTAACACTAGGGATAATAAGCAAACGGCGTGGCATGTAGCATCTATTTTTATAATATAAGGCATTGCCATTATGTTACAGTCCATCCCAGCTCTTTAGACTTCAGGCTTCATACTCTGATCCCAGGTGTTCATGTATTGAGAGCTAGAGAAACCATCCATCACATCTGAAAAAGGGTTTGACTCTCACTTCTGTCTTCTTCCTAGGTGCCAGTAACATTGGCGTTACTACTGGACAAGAGGATTGATTTTGCCAGGAGAGGTCTGGCAGAGCTGTAGGTGGTTGGGAAGGGGTCCTTTGACTAGTTCTCAGTTTCTTCATTTGTAAAATTAGGGAGTTGGGCTAAGTGGCCTTTGTAGATCCTTCTAGCTCTGAATTTGTGCTCTTATGGTATTTTCTCCTCAGATAATGAACTTGCCCCATGACAGAATTTTTCTTCCCATCTACTACTGTATTTGTCTGTTACCACTGACTAACGATTGAATGGAGGAGGGTAACTTGTGAATTGAAGTTAAAGGAACTGGGTATGCTTAACCCTGAGAAAAGAATACTTGGTGAGGACATATCTATGTTGTTGTTTTTTTAATGTCTGAAGAGCAGTGATGAGGAATACGAATTAGATGTGTTCTGCTTGATCCCAGAGGATAGAAGATATGAAGGGGATAATTTAGACTTCAGAGTTATCTAAAAGTAGAATGTTTTGCCTTTGGGGGTAGTAGATTTCTTCCTTTTTCACCACAATAAAAGACATATAGTTTGAAATGTTCAATATACTGGATATATAGCTCTAGGGAGATTATCTGAATAGAGGTAATATTCAAACCTATGTGAACTGATTAAGTTACCAAGAGAAAATGAGTATAGGGAGAAGAGATGAGGGCCCAAGATAGAATTTAGGGGGAATGATGTAAAAGCTAAATGACCACCTGTTGGATATAATGTATACAGAGTTGTTGTTTTTTAGGTATGAATTGAGCTAGATGGCCCCTAAGGTCCTCTCCAAACCTGAGATTTTGTGGTACTGTTAAAATAATTTGAAAAAATAGTCTTAACAACTACATAGCTCAGAAAGAGCTACCTCCAGTAGCATTACATGAGCTGAGCCTTGAAGGAAACTAGTCATTCTAAGAGGTAGAAGTGAGAAGGACATACATTTTAGGCTTGGGGCAACTTGTGCAAAGTTGCTGAGGTTGAAGAGGATTGCAGAGTTTGGACAAGAGTTATCTTCCACTTTCAAATCTCTTGTTGCTTCGTCTTGTTGCTCATTCCTTGCTACACCTTAGCCCTGGATTAATTCCACTATTTTCACCTCAGCTTCTGAACTCATGATTTGTTTGTTTGTTTGTTTGTTTTTTTCATCTTTTTGGAGGGGGAAAAGGCAGGGCAATTGGGGTTAAGTGACTTGCCCAAGGTCACACAGCTAGTAAGTGTTAAATGTCTGGGGTCAGACTTGAACTCAGGTCCTCCTAACTCCAGGACCAGTGCTCTATTCACTGCGCCATCTAGCTGCCCTTGAACTCATGTTTTGCTGAATGGAAATGGAAGAAGTTACACAGCCTTGCTGATTGGATGCATTATAGATTGATGCTATTCAACTTGAACTGGGCCCTTGCTACAGCAAGGCAATACTCCCTAACTTATTCCAGATCTCATTCCCAACAGATATCCAAAACCTTGTCTTCTATCCTTATAACTCTTCCAGAGCTCCACCTCCCTCCTCTCTCAGCCAAGGACTTCATCTTTTAATTTATTGAGAAAATTCAGGCCATATAAAGTGAACTCTTTTCTTCATGCCTTTTCTCCATGTCTTGGACAATGATGTCCCTCTTTCTTTCTCCTAGTCTCTGGCAGTGAGATGGCCCTTCTTTTTAAAATGAACTCCTCTAAATGTGTGCTTGATCCTATTCCTTTATGTCTCCTCTAGACAATTATAACCTCAACCACCCATCCACTCTATTAATTTTCACCTTTTCCCTATCTGTTTCCTTTCCTACTACCATCAAACATATTCTCATGTTTCCCTCAACCTTAAAAACATTTACTAGACCCTATTTCTCCCTCAAGTTATTGTTCTATATTTTCCCCTTTCTTATCAAAACTTATTTTAAAAGTTGCTTATACTCTATTTTCTCCCTTCTCACTCTTCAACCCTCTGCAATCTGACTTTTGACTTTATCATTCAACTGGAACCACCCACTTCAGATTTACCAGTGATTTCTTTTATTGCCAAATTGATGGTTTTTCCTAAGTCTTCATCCTTCTTGACCTCTCTGATACATTTGACACTGCTGACCACTCTCTCCTCCTGGATACTCTAATCTCTGGGTTTTAGTGATACTTCCCTCCCCTGATTTTCCTCTCACCTGATTAACTGTTCCTTCTCATTTTTCTTTGCTGATTTATCATCTACATCATTCCCCCTAGTTGTGAGGGATCCCCTAAGTTCTATCTTGGGCCCTTATCTCTTCTCCCTATACTCATTTTCTCTTGGTAACTTCATCAGTGCACATGGGTTTGACTATCAACTCCGCTTAGATCTCTTCCTAGAGCTATACATCCAGCCCCAGTCTCTCTGAGTTTCAGTCCTGCATCACCAACTGCTTATTGACATTCCAAACTAGATATTTAAAAGACATCTCAAACACAACATGTAAAAACTGAAATCATTATCTTTCCTTTCAAACTCTTCCCTCTTTCAAATTTCCCTGTTTCTGTCAAAGGCACCACCATCCTTTTAGTCCCCCAGCTCAGTCAGTAAACACATATTAATCACTTATTAGGTACTAGGCATTATGCACTGTGTGTGCAGAATTCTAAGAGCAGATACAAAGAAAGGCAGAAAACCAGTCCCCTACTTTCAAGAAGCTTCTAGTCTCATGTTGTGGTCATAACCTTGGGATTATCCTCGATTCCTCACTATTCCCCAGCCCCACATGATCAGCTACCAAATCTTGAAATATCTACATCTCTCAGATCTGATCCCTACTTTTCACTCATGGCTACCATTTTAGTTTAAGTCCTTATCACCTCTTACCAATAGCAACAGCTTCCTAATTGATTTTTCCACTGTCAAGTCTCATCAATGTAGTCCATTTTCCATGTTCTTGCTAAAGTGATTTTTTTTTAAACATAGGTTTTGCCACATCACTCCTTTATTTGAACAATTTTAGTAACTCCCTATTGTTTTAAGGATAAAATATAAACCTTGTTACCCCCTGGCTCCAACTCGTCTTCTTTCCAACTTCTCCTTCTCCAAACTGGAGTTCTTATTTCTTGCAGAGGACACTCTTATCTCCCAGGTCCTTTACACTGACTATCTACCATCCCTGGGATGCTCTCACACCTCACCTCTGCCTGTTACCTTCCCTGGCTTCCTTCATGACTAAACTCAGATCCCACCTATAGAAGAGCTTTCCCAATTCCTCCAACTGCTAGTGCCTTTCCTCTAAAATTATCTTCCATTTACTTTGTATGTATTTTAGGTACTTCATTGTTTGCATGTTGCCTCCCCATCAGAATGTGAGTTCCTTGCCTTCCTTTGTATCTCCAGAGCTAAGCACAGTGCCTGGTGTATAGTATGTGCTTAATAAATGCTTGTTGATAATTTTTTAATTTAATTTTTTCTTTTTGGAGGGCAATTGGAGTTAAGTGACTTGTCCAAAGCCACATGGCTAGGAAGTGTGTCAAGTGTTTGAGGCCAGATTTGAACTCAGGACCTCCTGACTCCAGGGCTGGTGCTCTATTCACTGTGCTACCTAGCTGACCTGATAATTTTTTATTTTTAAAATTTTTATTTTCAGTTTTGGATTCTCTTCTTCCATTTCTTCCCTGCCCACCATGAAAGCAAGAAATATGATACCTATTATACATAAGAAATCATGCAAAACATATTTCCACACTAGCCAGGTTGTTGTGGGGGGTGCAAGAAAAATAAAGAAGAAAAAAAAATCTATATCTAATCTATCTACTTCAGTCTACTCTGTGTCCATCAGTTCTGTATTTGGAGACAGCATTTTTCATCATGAGTCCACTGAAATTATCTTGGATCACTGTATTGATCAGAGTAGCTTATCTCTTTCACAGTTGATTATCATTATAATATTGCTGTTACTGTGTTCAATGTTTAGATTCTACTCTCTTTGTATCAGTTCATAAGTTTTTCCAGGTTTTTTTTTTAAATCATCACCTTCATAATTTCTTTTCTTTTCTTTTCTTTTTTTTTTTTTTTTTTGCTTTTTGGAGGGCAATTGGGGTTAAGTAATTTGCCCAAGGTCACACGGCTAGGTTTTTATTTGTGTGTGCGTTAAGTGTCTGAGGCCAGATCCGAACTCAGGTCCTTCTGACTCCAGGGCCGACGCTCTACTCACTGCGCCACCTAGCCGCCCCCATAATTTCTTTTTTTTTTTTAAATCAATTTTAATTGATATTTTTTGTTTTTACATAGTCTAGAATTTTCCCAGTAGCCTTCTCCCTCTTCCAGAGAACCATGCGTTATAATAAAGAAATTTAAAAATAAAGAGAAAGGAGAAAAGTTAAACAAAATTGATCAGTACTTAGAAATAAAAATCAGATGTTATATTCAATGTTCTACACCGATGTAACCCCCTCACCCACACACCCACACACCCACCCATACTATCACCACTACCACATCGACCATCTCTACAAAGGAGGAGGTAAAAGTATCTTCTTATGTTTCTTCTTTGGGCGCATGCTGATTCCTTATAATTTTGCAAGAACTATATCAAGGATCTCATAATTGCCCAAACTAATTATCTTTTTATAGTCCTTCTTCTTGACCCCTTTGCCACATTCGACACTGTTGATTCCCATCTGGGTTGCTGCAAAATATGTGTGCCACCTATAAAAACTCCCATATCAGCTCCCCATAATTTCTTAAAGAAAAATAATATTCCATCACAATCATAAACTATGACTTGTTCATCCATTCCTCAATTGATGGGCATCCTCTCAGTTTCTAATTCTTTGCCACCTGATATAAATGTTTTTATACGTATGGATCCTCTTCCTTTTTCTTTGATCTCTTTACAGACTTGGTATTAGTATTTTAGGGTGAAAGGGAGTATGCATAGTTTTATAGCCCTTTGAGCATAGTTCCAAATTGTTCTCCAGATTGGTTGGACCAGTTCACAGCTCAGCCAATAGTGCATTAATATACCTATTTTTCCATATCTCCAGTATTTGTCATTTTCCTTTCCTGTCATATTAACCAATCTGATGGGCGTGAGGTAGTATTTCAGAGTTGTTTTAATTTGTATTTCTCTAGTGATTAATGATTTAGAGCATTTTTATATGATTCAATAGCCTTAATTTCTCCATCTGAAAATTGTTCATATCCTTTGACCATTTATTGGTTGGAAAATGGTTCTTATTTTTATAAATTTGGTTCATTTCTTCATCTATCTGAAAAATGAGACCCTAATCAAAGAAACTTGTAATAATTTCTCCCAAGTTTCCTGCTTTACTTCATTGAATGCTTGTTATCTAAATAAGAGGTAGGTGGGATTAGCCTTGATTAGTTGCATCCTTCAAATATTTTTAGCTGTTTTTGTTGCTTCCCCCTCTCTGCTGTTCACCCCAGACCCTATCCCTGATATTACATGTTTTATAATACCACTTGGTTAATATAGGACACAGAGTGTGAAGTGCTGCCCTTTTGATTTGGGCTGCTCATGTGTCTTTCCTTTCTATAGAAAGCAGCACCGTTAGTGTTTACAGGGAGAAGAGGATGATTCTGTAGCAAGCCTCAATGAGCCTTCTTAGGAGGCACATTTCCCCCATTTGCTTTGTTTATTCTTACTAATTAGTCATTTTGAAAACCACTAAATTGAATCTAGGAGAGTAATTCTAGGCCTCTGTTGGCAATCTTTATAAGCTTCCTGTGTTTAGAAATTATATGGCATCTGGAAACTTCTAGCTCAGTTTAAGAACTGAATATACTATTCTATTTTTCTTTAACTATAGTGACCAAAAAATGTCTATTTTTTGTCATAGGTATGGATGTAGGAGGGAATTTAGAGATCATTTGGTGCAATCCTTTTATTTTTTAATTGAGGAAGCTGAGACCCAGAGAGGCTAAGTGACCTGTCTAAAGCCTCACAATGAGTTAGTTTCAGGATTAGGACTGGACCATAGGTCTCCTGGGTCTTAGGCCAGCACCTTGGAAGGTAGCATGGTGTAGTAGAAATGTGCATGTGTATATGTCTCTCTTAAGACAGCTAGGATGTACTCTGGATAGAACATAGGACTTGGGGTCAGGAAAACCCGAGTTCAAATTCTGCTATATACACTTACTATCTGTATGACTTGGCCTTTGTGTGCCTCATTTTCTTCATCTATAAAATGGAGATAATAATAATACATATCTCACAAGGCTGTTATGAGAATCAGATGAGTTAACATATGTAAATTACTTTGCAAAACTTAGAGGACTACATAAATGCTAGATATTATTACATGTAACCCTTCTAGATTGACCTGCATGGACTTCTTGGTGGGAGGATGAGTAATGGGATGGGGGCTAGTGATGCTGAGAGCTGGACTAGGGAACTAGTTGTGGCAGGATTGGGTTGGTATGGTGGATGAAAAAGTACTGCCAATAAGGGCTTACCTTTTATCCCCTTCTAAACCCAGTCTTGCCATCCAGTACCCAAGAATTGGGAAAGATAATCATTAGAAGGGAATTAGGAGGGAAATCCCTGGCTACTGTCAGCAGATCAGGGTATATTGAAAGGGAAGTGAGTAAATCAGGGACTACCAAGGGAGAGAGAAAGTGAAAAGAATGGGGAAAAATCTAGGAAAGAAACTTTTTTTTACTCTCTATCTTAGTCTGTAAACATTTGTTAAGTGTTTGTTGTGTCGGGCACTGTACTAAGTACTGGGGATACAAAGAAAAGCAAAAGGCAGTTCTTGTCCTTAAGGAGAATACCCTGTCTAGCTCTGTGAGATAACCTTTAGTGGTGCAGAGGGATTGGGCAGGGCCTGAAGGCCCTGGCTATTGGGTGACCTGGGTATCTGAAGAGGAGGAGAAAGACAGGTCAGGAAAAGCTCTGTATAGAAAGTGGGGATTGAATTAAGCCTTAAAGGGAAACTAGGGATTCTGAGAGACTGAGGTAAGGAGGGAGTGCATTCCAGACATGGGGGACAGCTAGTGCAAAGGCACAGAGGTGGGAGGTGGAAGGTAAGAGTGCCATTTATGAGAATGAAGTTGTGAGTTGGCTGTCCTGCATTGTGGATAGAGGGGAATAATGTATAATAAAGCTGGAGAGTTAACTTGGGATCAGGTTATAAAGGGATTTAAATTCCAGACAATGGAGTTTATAATTTATCCTTGAGGTAATAGGGATACACTAGGTTGTGCAGTGGATAGAGTACTGGGCTTGAGATATTGAAGATCAACTTCCTGAATTCAAATTTGACCTCACGCACTTAATAGCTGTGTGGCCCTGGACAAATCATTTAACTTTGTTTGTTTCAGGTCCTTATCTGTAAAATGAGTTGGAGAAGGAAATGGCAAAACATTCCAGCATCTTTGCCAAGAAGACCCCAAATGGAGTCACAGAGAGTCAGATATTACTGAACAACAATGTAGGAAGATATAAATGTATTGATGAGAGGATTGACATGGTTATATTTGAACTTTAGGAAAATTAGTTTTGGCAACTGTGTGAAAGATGAAATGGAGAGGAGAAAGACTTGCATCAGCAAGGTCAGTTAATTAAGAGACTGTTAAAATAGTCCAGGTGACAAGTGAAAGGTTTCAATTAGGATTGGTGGCTTTGTGAGTAAAGAGAAAGGGGCAGATGTGAGGAATGTTGTGAAAATAGAAATGATGAGATTTGGTGAGATGGTGTAATTTTAGTTTGTTTTTGTTTTTTTTTTAAAGCAATTGGGGTTAAATAACTTGCCCAAGGTTACACAGCCAGTTTTTTTGTGTGGGTGTTAAGTGTCTGAGGACGGAACCGATCCTGGGTCCTCCTGACTCTGGGGCTGGCACTCTTAATCACTGAGCCACCTAGCCACCCCTGTAATTTTAGTTTTAAAGATGAGGAAGCAGAAGTTCAGAAAGGTTCATGGAATTGCAGAATTTTAGAGTTGGAAAGAACCTCAGCAGATCTCTAGTTCCCCCCAAAAATCTTCAGTGCCACATACTAGACAAAGTTACACAGGTAATAAATGGTAGAGCTAGATCTCAAGCCCATGCCTTCTCAGTTGAGATCAACTTTGTCTTCAACACAGCTGCCAACTTGGCATGCACTAGTGGTGTCAAACTCAAATAGAAGCAGATCACTGTGGACTGCATATTGATTTAGAAAACCACAAATTAATGTTATCTACATTTTATTGCATTTATTTAACAATTTCTAGTTATGTTTTAATCTGGTTCTGGCTGCATGTACTCATGAGTTTTGTGGATGACTCCCCATTGCTTATGGGATAAAACACAAAATTCTTAGCCTGGTACTTAAAGCCCTCCACAACCTGGCTTCTGTCTTCTTTTCCAGTTTTTGTTTCATAGTATTCCCTTTCATATATTCTCCTATTCTAGTCAGACTGGCTTATTGGTTATTCTTATGTGACAGTCAATCTCTTGTCTTTATGCCTTTACACAAATGATCCTTCATGTCTGGAATGAACTCCCTCTTTACCTTCATCTTTTTCTTTCAAAGGAATCCTCATTTTCTTTCAAAGAATAGCCAATATGTCACCTCCTACAGGAAGATTTTCTTGAATATCTCAGTTTTAGCACTCTCTCCGTCTTGAATGTATCTTGTGTTACTATACATAAGGAGAGAATGAAATGTGTGTGTGTGTGTAGACACCCACTTTATATATACTTATGTGATTATTCTAATTAAAACCCACCCCACCTCCCATTTGCTCCTCATGGGCAGGGGCTATTTTGATTTTTATCTCTGGTCAGCAGGTATTTGTTAAGAGCCTAGTATGTGCCAGGAACTGTGCTAGGCATTGGGGATACAAAGGCAGAAACCAGACCCTGATCTCAAGTAGCCTCCAGCCTAATGGGGAAGACAACAGGAAAACTAGAAACATGAATAAATTGTGTATAAGGAAAAATGGGAGTTAATCCACAGAAGGAATGCATTAGCACTAAAGGGGTAATTTGGAAAGGCTTCTTGTAGAAGGTGGGATTTTATCTGATTCTTGAAGGAAGTCAGGGAGGTCAAGAATCAAAGATGGCAAGGGAGAGAATTCCAGGCATAGGGGACAGCATGGAGGCCAGTATCATTGGATCACAAAGTGTGTAGGGATGAGGAATAAGGTGTAAGAAGACATAAAAGGTAGAAGAGTGACAGGTTATGAAGGGCTTTATATGATTTATTTTGTCCTGGGTAAAATAGGGAGCCACTGGAATTTATTGAATAGGGGTGATATGGTTAGACCTCCTTCGAGGAAGATCATTTTGCTAGCTGGGAGTACAGGTTGAACTGGGGTGGGGAAAGATGTGAGGCAGGAAGGTCAGTCAGCAGGCTGTTGCAATAATGTAAGTAAAAGAAGATTAGGTCTTGCACCAAGTGTCATAGGAGAGAAGAGGGTGTGTGGGAGAGTTGTTACAAGATAGAATCAAATTAATAATCCTTGATTACAGATTGGATATGGGGGAGGGTAAGAGAGTGAGGTGTTGAGGATGACACTTAAGTTTTGAGCCTGATTAACTAGGAAGATGGTGATGCCCTCCATAGTAACAGAAAAGTTAAAAAGAGCAGGGGACTTGAGGGTGGAGGGAAAGATAATGAGTTAAGCTTTAAACATGCTGAGTTTAAGATGTCTATAGGTCAGTCAATTCAAGATGTCTAACATACAATGGAAATGAGCCTGGAGGTCAAGAGAGAGGTTAGGGCTGGATAAGTAGATCAGGGAATCATTTGCATAGAGACAGTAATTGAATACTTGGGAGCTGTTGCAATCACCAGCTGAAATAGTATAGCTGGAAAAGAGAAGAGGACAAAAGACACAGCCTTGGGTGAGCAAGATGAAGATCTGGTAAAGAAGGAACATTTAGATGAGGAGGAGGAAAACCAGGGGCATAGTATTCAGGAAAACCTAGAGAGGAAGAAAATATCAAGGAGAAAGGGGTGATCAGTGTCAGGCTGCAGAGAGGTCCAGAAGGACTGAGGAAAGGCCATCAAATGTGTTGAAAAAAGGCTCATGGTTAATTTTGGAGAAAGAAATTTTGGTTGAAAGATGAGGTTGGAAGTCAGAATGTACCTTGCACATAAATGCTCAATAAATATTTGTTAACTGAGATAGATTGTCACTGCAGCACCCTACCACTTAAGAATAATTTCCCCCCAAATTAATGAAGAAAATGATTCCATTGTATTCACAGTCATGAGTAATAATTAAATAAATGAAACTTGGTTTGCAGTTTCAAAATGGACTTTAATTTTTAAAATCTGGTGCTATGGGGGAACTTAATTTTACCTTGAGATTTTAAATATAAACAGTCATAGTTCACAGATTTCCTGATTGTTTTTCTCTGCTATTAACTTCTTCAAGTGTTGGTCCATGGTATATTCTCTCTGCCCTAAGAGGACTCTCTCTACCACAGTTTCAACTGAACAGTACTTAGAAAGAATTTCTTGATTATTTGTGTTTGTTAGTTGAGGGTTAATCAGAAAATCTTTTTTAGTATCTTTTGGAAAGATTTTAAAAATATAAACTTTCTTGCCTTAATAAGGCTAGTCCTTACTATATCCTTAGTGTAATTATAGATATATATATATATATATATATCTCAGAGATCTTACACTCTCATGAGGTTGTAATTTTGAACATACATGTACAGTTCTACAGATAGTTATTAGTGTGGAAGATTGAGTTGAATTTGTACCAGGGTGTACCTTGGTATATAGGGTGTTCAGGGAGGACTAGCACTTCTGGTGTGAGGACTTGCCAAGACCTTTTTAGGACTTCTTATCTACCTTTGGTGTCCACCTTTCACCCAACTCTTACCTTTGGCTTCAAGAAATTGTAGCATGTGCAGTGGCCACACCCTAGTAAAACTGGCTAGGCAGACAGGCTAAACCAAGTTGGTGAAAACTGTTTGAGGCCAGTCAGTTGGATGTCAGCCTCAAGCATGGCAGAATGGGTGGATGAGAACAATTTGTTCCAAGGGCCATGAAGGCAGCTGAAGCAAGTTCTGTGGAACACTTAGAGCTTGGTTAGATATCAGATGCCAATGTCATACACTGCATCCCTGGCCATTGTGGTCATCCTGACTTTTGTCTTGCCACTAGACTTTAATAGCTCTGGAAGAGTGAGTGAGGCTGATTGACTTTGTACAACTCTGCCTTGCTTAAATCCAGTTCACAAGTAAGTCAAGATATCACCCTGTGATATTGGTTCTCTGAAAATGAGGGACAAATAACGTTTCCAGTACCTAGCATGGTACCTTGCACATAGTAAGTGAGCCCTTAATAAACATTTGTTGAATTGAATTGTGATATACTACTCTTTCCTCTTTATTACACTGCCACTTAAACACAATTTTTCTGGTTAAGAAATTTTGTTATATTTATAGTCAATAGTGGCTATTAAATAGATGTAATTTGGTCTACAACTTTAAAATGGGCTTGACTTTAAAAAAAAATTTGACACCAAGGGGGAACTTGAATAATTTATCTTAATAATATACAAGCATCCATTGTTCATTAATTTACTAATTGTTTTTCTCTCCTATGAACTTTAGCAATATACCTTTACAGATCACATAAAATCAAACATATTCAGATCAGAAAGGGAACTTAAAGGCAATTTAGTCCAACTGCCTCATTTTACTGATAAAGAAATTGAAGCTCAGAAATATACAGCAAATGAATGTTTGAGGCAAGGTTTGAACCCTGGTCCTCCTGACTTCAAGTCCTGCATTCTATCCACTTTACGGAGCCTATTTAATGGGGAAAATATGTAGAAAATTATAAATAATAATTTCTAAATTAACAGTATTTAAGAAAGGCTATAAAGTAAAAGTGTGTAGATTACAAATATAGTCATTTCAACTGTGTCTTCAAGAGTCCAGTTCAAAGAGTTCTGTGAATTAACTGGTTTCAGTTTATTCTCAGTTGGAATGCAGGAAGAGGTGGTTGTTGGCTAGTTCCTTTCATTCTATTATAGATTGATGGAGCCTAAAATGCATACATTATGCATTCCAAGATTTAGTGTCACAAAGATTTTATAATGTGCTTTGACCCCAAGGCAGTAGGATTGCTTTGTGTCTCCTCTGACTTGGCAGTACTGTGGTACATAGTAGGTTTTGTACTTTGTAGTGATCTGGAAGGAATCCCCTAATATGTAAGGCTCCAGTGACATTCGGACAGCTCCTTCTGGGTGACTGGGCAGTAGCAGGGCGGAAATGAATGCTAATGTATTTTTAGTTCTTCTGAGTTAAGAGGGGATACTGCTACCTAAAAGGCAATGCCAGGAAGTGTATTTTTATCCCTGGTAAGGGACTACCGTAGTGTTGGGGAGCCCAGAGAAGTCAAACTGATTATATTTTAGTTTTCTTAAAGTATGTTTACAGTAAATTTTTTGCATTAAAAATGGAGGTAACATGACATCTTAGAACTGAACTTGGTGATTTTCCATTCATGAATGGATGCTGAATCCATCCCCTAATTTAAAAAATGTATTTTAGATTTGGAAACTTTTTTCTGTGCCATATGCATATAAAAACGAGGGATCTATCAGGAGAAGTTAGGGAGGCCAAATGTAATAGCAAAGATAAGAACATGGACAGGATATAGATAGAAACATTTTGTACTTATTTAAAGAGTTGATCCTTCTTAGATTGAATCCTTAAAGTTCCTGATACAACTCTTTGTATCTTTTTCAAAAAAAAGAATCAAAGTATTCCCCGGACCCAGTGGATTTTGCTTAGAGGGTTTATGAAGTTTTCCATTGAGAACCAGGCAGTTAAGGATTGTGTTTGAACAAATTTGGCTCATTCAAATCTCTTGCCCATGCCACAAATGTCACGTGTAACTGGACCCATTCAAATAGACATTTAGTATTCTGAAGCTGCTCTTTTTTCTTTTATTTGCCTCCCTCCTTTCCTGAAATAGATGAGAACAAAGAATTTGTTTCCAGGAGATCCATCTCCTCTTAACCTTCCTCTCATACTCAAGCCAGATTGAAGCAGTCACTAGAACAAGGCTGTGAGCCCACACCTGGCAGCTGCCAGGGTCTGGCTGTATTTCTCTTTGAAAAGTGAGGGCTTTTTTGGTAGCTTAATG
This sequence comes from Gymnobelideus leadbeateri, assembly GCA_011680675.1. NCBI lineage: Eukaryota > Metazoa > Chordata > Mammalia > Diprotodontia > Petauridae > Gymnobelideus > Gymnobelideus leadbeateri. The sequence goes on along the minus strand of WOXC01005865.1, from coordinate 262,003 downwards.
ACTGGTGCCCGGCCAGTTAGGGTCATCTTGGAGAGGAATGGGAATGTGGTTAAAAAGGCTTAAGTGATTCCATTTTAAAGTCCCAACAGGTTGCTAAACAATGTTTCAGTACCCTAATGAAAACTTTTCATGTTGAATTAGCAGAAGAACTTGTCTTCAGTATTGATAATCCAGATAGCCTTTTCCACAATCTTAACAAGATTATTCATAAAAATTTGAGAATTTTTCCCATGTCTAATTTTTGTGTGGATCCAGAATTTTTGAGGTACAAGTGTGTTCTTAGATGCATAGATGTTTTGAGTTTAATTACTGAATTCAAGCAGCAAGCATTTTTTAAAAATTAAATTACTTTTTTCGGTTAACAAAAAAAAAAAATCCAGCAACCTATTTTTCTCCCTTCACACTGCTCCATTGGGGGAAAAATAAAAAAGAAACAAAATACTTATAACAAATAAACTTCGTTAACAGGAAAGCAACTTCCCACATTGGCCATGTCTAAAAGCATGTCTTATTCTGTACCTTGAGTCACTTCTCTGTCAGGAAGTGGGTAGGATACTTTATCATTGGTCCTCTGGAATCATGGCTGGTCATTTTGATCTGTGTTAAAGTTTTTCAAAGTTGTTTGTTTTTTCACAATATCTTTGTTGTACTAAATTGTTCTGGTTCTGCTCTCTTTCCTCTGTATCATTTCATGCAAGTCTTTCCAGGTTTCTCCCTTTCATCATTTCTTATGCACAATAAATAGTATTTCATTACATTCATGTACTATAGTTTATTTAGCCATTTCCCAGTTGATGGGTACTTCCATAGTTTCTAGTTCTTTACCAACCGCAATAAGAGTTGCTATATTTTTGTACATATTGATTCTTTTCTCTCTTTTTTTGGTCTCTTGGGATTAGCAAACATTTATTGAACAATTTCTGATTCCTACAAATTTCTGATAGCCTATGCCAGGCACTGTGGCAAGTGCTGAGGATACAAATAAAGGAAAACAAAACATTGTCTTGGCCCTCAAGAAGCTTACATTCTGATGGGGAAGACAAGATACAAAAAAACTATCTATAAAATATATACAGAATAAATGGAAGGCAGTATCAGAGGAAAGACACTGAAGGAGGAAAGAGGGAAGACTGGGAAAGACCTCTTGGAGAAGGTGGGAGGCAGAGGTGAGGAGAGAGAGCATTCCAGACATGGATAACAACCAATAAAAACCGGAGTTGGGAGATAGGCCCCTGCAACTGGATTATAGATTTTGTGAAGAGGGAATAAAGTTTAAGAATACTGGAAAGGGAGGAAGAGGCAAAGCTGTCAAAGGGCTTAATTGCAAAATAGTGGACTTGGTATTTCATCCTAGAGGTAATAGGGAGCCACTGGAGTTTACGGAGCAGAGGTAAGGGTGGGGGGTGAGGAGTGATGTGGTCAAATCAGTACTTTAGGAAAATCACTTTGGTAATTGAATGGAGGATAAATTAGAGTAAAGAGAGGCTTGAGACTTGAATTAAAATCATTATTGAAATAAAAATAAGTGAAATGTCCCTTTAAATATATTTCTAATTTCTTATACATTTTACATGTTTAGTATAAACAATTGCTGACATCAGAAAGGCAAGCAGAACTTTCATGAATGATTAGATCATAGATCCATAGTAAGGGATGAAGGAGAAGCTAGCAGTTTGGGGGGGATGCATATTTAGTCTTTTGAGGTTATCATCATGTTGGGCAGCTATATTCTTTCACAAATGGTATTTTTGTGAACTGGTTGGACACTGAATTTGGGGCAGTGTACTATGGTCTGATTTGATATGATGTTTCTTATGTTAATAAAGGAAAGCAATACTTTTTTTCTAAAGGAATGGCTGTTTAATACCCAAAGACTTCACTATCTCCATCATTCTTTTTTTTGTCATTCTTTTTTTTTTCCTCTGTAGCTAGAGGAATCCTTTCTTATCTTTTAATTAATTAAACTAGTTTTAATTAATTAATAATTGGTAATAAGATGGAAAAGTTCTTTCATTGCTTTTTTTTTTTTTTTTTTAATTTCAGCCTTTGGGCACTTTCTTCACACTGTTGTTCCAAGCTCTGGAAATACAAATGCCAGCAAAAAGACAGTCCCTCCCTGCCTTTAGATTGAATTTAGATGAATTTAGATTCTAATGGGGAAGACAACATGCAAAAGGAAAAAGGTAGAGGAGGAAGATAACTGATGGGCTCAGAATGGAGAAGTCCCAAGGAGAGTGTTTGGTAGGAAATAAAGAAATGATTGGTTTGGGTGTCCTCATTAAATGGAGGTTCTGGGAGGAGCCCTTCAACCTCCAGTTCATGAGGTGCACCTGGGACAGAGGGTGCTTCTACCTTATGAGTTTGTAAGTTCACAGCGCTAAAGTGATCTTCCATGCTGAAGAGGTTTCAGGGCCAGAGGTTTCAAGGATGGGGAGGTCTAGATGAGTTGACTGATTGACTAATTGATTAGTACGGGGGGGGGGAGGGGAAACCTGCAGCCTGAAGGCCATATGTGGTGCCCTAGGTCCTCAAGTGCAGCCCTTTGACTGAATCTAAACTTCACAGAACAAGTCCCCTTAATAAAAGGAGCTGTTCTGTAAAACTTGGACTCAGTTGAAAGGCTGCAGCCAAGGATCTAGAAGGCAACATCCTAAGACCTAGAAGGCCACATGTGGCCTCGAGGCCTCAGGTTCCCCATTCCTGGGTTAGTATATTTCTAGAAAGGGAAGTTAAAGGAAGAGGAGAGAAAGGATAGGAAGCTTGTGCTGAATACATTCTGAGACATTGTTTTTCACTGTAGATCCGTTTGAATATATAGATCATTTAATTAGGAGTTCTTAAAAAAACTTTAGAAAATAGAGCTGGTTTTTTCCCATAGCAATAGGTACATCTTATAGGAGTTGATGAGTGAGACCAAGGGACTGGCTCATATTAGTGCATTTTCAATTTTGGTTTCGTTAAAGCCTTAGGGAGACTTCAAAATAGATCCTTCATCGATTCAGAGATCTTAGTGGAGGCTTTATAGTCTCAAGCAGCTGCAGAGGCTCATCTGTGGAAAATCTTGGCAAATGACTTTCTCCATATGGTCTGTGGGTGTAAGGGATTTGTGGAAGGAAAAAACTTTTGTTCTGTATGTAAATTTACATCTGACTTGCACAATCTTTTTGTTAACTGATATAGAATCTTAGAATTTTAAGATTGAGAAAAACCTCAGAGATCATCTAAGCAGATTCCCTCTTTTTACCAGGAAGATCCTGAAGTCCAGACAGGAAATGACAAAGAACTGGTAGTAACAGAGCAGGGGCTAGAATCCCATTCTTTTGACTTGGGATGGAGTTCATTAGCCCATTTGGGAACACTTCATAGAGGCAGAGAGTAGGCTTTTGAATTCAATAAATTTTTATTAAGTGCCTAATATATGCAGGGTGCTGTGTTAGATGACAAAGAATATAAGAAAGGTGACATAGTCCCTGCTGTTGTGGCATTTATATTCAATTAGGGGAAAAATTCAATAAAAAACAACCAAACATAGACTAAATTAGAATACAGAATACATGGGGGGAAGGAGGAAAGAGAGGGAAGGGGAGAAAATTTGGAACTCAAGGGATTATGGAAATGAATGTTGTAAACTAGAAGTAAATATATATATATATATATATATATATATATATATATATATTTTTTTTTTGCTTTTCGGAGGGCAGTTGGTGTTAAGTGACTTGCCCAAGGTCACATGGCTAGTTTTTTGTGCTAAGTGTCTGGTGTTCTATTCACTGCATCATCTAACCTCCCCAAATAGTCAATGGTTTTTGGGGTTTTTTTTTGCCTTTTGGAAGGCAATTGGGGTTAAGTAACTTGCCTAAGGTTACATGGCTAGTTGTGTGTGTGTGTGTGTGTGTGTGTGTGTGTGTGTGTGTGTGTGTGTGTGTTAAGTGTCTGAGGCCAGATCCGAACTCAGGTCCTCCTGACTCCCAGGGCTGGCACTTTATTCACTGTGCCACCTAGCCTCCCCTAAAATTTTTTAAGTAAAAAAAAAAGTATACAGAATACAGAAATCATATTAAAATGGTGGCATTCTGGACACAGGTTGACTTGCCTAGCATAGCTTAGACTAGGCCTTGCCTCTTTTTACACTTTACCTCAACCTAAATGATGTAGAGAGAGTGGGAGAGCAAAGAGTTTACTAATTTCTTCTAGTCCAGTGTATTATGGGTCTTGAAAGAGGGAGCAAAGGCTGGTAGGGGAACATGGTATTTTCAGGCAAAAGATTTTTGTTAATACTCAGAAGAGATCTGGGATGAAAGGGAGTTTGTTAAGCAGTCAGTGGGTAGGTGCAGGAGTTGCTTTCAGAGGGTAGAGCAATGTAGGGAGAGAGGACAGGAGGAGCTGAAGGGAATTCAGTAGATTGAGTATAGGTATCACAGGAAAAGAATTTTTATGCAGTGTTGAATCATAGGGATAAAGGACAGGAGGTGGGAATTTGCTAGTCATAGACCTGGGGAACTATCATTTGTGGGGAAGTTTGTTGACTAAATTTGTCCCAACATTCAAATTAGAAATCTGGTGTGATTATGGATCTGCTGATGTTGTCTACAAGGTGGAGCCCCATGAATGAATTGAAAGCAAGGAGCAGAAAGGCCAGTGCTAAATATTAAACAGGTCTTGTGGTGAAGAAGACAGGGTTAACTGCTCCACCTATTTGTTATTCTTCACTACCTTCTCTATGAACTGACCAGGGTTGGGCTGAGATGGTAAAGTCTAGTTGTCATTGTCATAGCCAGTACCTCAAAGCATTTATATGCTGTTTTAAGGTTTGCAAAGAACTTTGTTATCTCATTTGATCCTCACAACAATCCTGTGAGGTAAGTGCTCTTATTTCCATTTTATAGACAAAGAAACAGAGGCTGATCTAGTAAGTATCAGAGACCAGATTTAAATCCAGGTCTTCCTGATTCCAAATCCAGTACATTATCCAATGTGCGACCTAGCAGCTATCTGTAATGAAGGTAGCCACTACTTATGGAACATCTACTATATGCTAGAGTCCTGGGGATGGTGGAAGTGAGTTAAATTGGGGAGGGATATAGAGAAGACTAAGGCACAGTTCTTACCCTCTTTTGAGAGTTAGTAGAGGAGTTGGGGTTATCAATCAATAAGCATTTATTAAGTGTTTACTATGTACCAGCCGCAGGTGAGGGGAATTGAGGAGAGGAGTGATATGGACTTGAACTAGGGTAGTAGATGTATAAGTGAAAAGAAAGGGGGTGGATATGTATGTATATTTATGTATATGTAAAAGTGGACATCTGCACACATATAGGTATATATAGTAGTCTTTAAAATTATTTTTATTACTGATTTAATCATCACATTCCAATATTAAAATAACAAAGGATTATATAGGGATTCATAATATTTTGTTATAAAATTTGTTTTTTTAAAGGGCATATTAATTTTGACATAATAACAAAGTTGCCATGCTTGTTTGTGTCCCCCTTCTGAACTTTTTTCCTTCCATGTATTTTTCATTATACTGGTACTCTTTTCTTTCTTTTTTATTTTGCATATTTGTCTTTTCTCACTAAATCATTTTTTTCTCCCCCATAAAGTCTTGTCCTTTTTTTTGGAAGGGGAAAGGTAGGACAATTGGGGTTAAGTGACTTGCCCAAGGTCACAGGGCCAGTTTTTTGTGTTAAGTGTCTGAGGCCGGATTTGAACTTAGGTCCTCCTGACTCCAGGGCCAGTGCTCTATTCACTGCACCACCTAGCTGCCCCAAGTTTTGTCTTTAAACAGCATATTGGCCACATCTGAAAAATTTTTGCCTCATTCTGCATCTCTAGTTTTATCACCTCTTTGCCAAAAAGCAGGAAGTATGTACCATTATCAGTTTTCTTAAGTCATTATTTGTCATTGCATTAATCAGAATTCTGATGTCATCCTATAAATTGTTTTCCTGGTTCAGCTCATTTTACTCTGCATTAGTTCATACAAGATTTTCTACTATTAACAAAACCCACTGGGAAAAGATAGAAAAAGTTCCATTCAAAACAACTACAAAATGTGTAAAATTCTGGGATTCAGGTGACCAAGACATACCCCAAGACTTAAATTAATACAACTACAAAACACTTTATAGAAATAAGTAACAATTAAGTAATTGTAAAGGTAAGAAATGTGCATGGACTGTGTTAATGTAAGAAAGATGATGATACTTAAGTGTTTTCTTTTTTTTTTTTTAAAGCAATTGGGGTTAAGTAACTTGCTCAAGGTTACATGGCTAGTCATTATTTATGTGTGCTCATTTTCTGAGGCCAGATTCGATCTTGGGTCATCCCAACTCTGAGGCCGGCGCTCTTACTCACTGCGCCACCTAGCCGCCCCCATACTTAAGTGTTTTAAAGTAGGAATAAAAGGAAAGATACAGCATTACTAGATCTCAAGCTATACTCTAAAGCAATAATTATCAAACCTATTTACACTTGTTAAAAAAAGAGAAAAGTTGATTAATGGAACAACAGTTAGGTAAACAAGACCCAGAAATAATTAAATTTAGTAGCATATGGTACAGTGAATTTAAGGACCTTGTCATAACTGTTGGACATATTGGAAAGCAGCCTGATAGAAATTAGATCTCTATCAGCATATTACACTATATACCATGATCACCTCGAAAGAGATACATAAAATAAAAGCTATTGAGAACTCTGTAAAAACATGCTCCAACTCAGTAGTAAATAAAATGCAAATCAGAATAGCTGAGATTTTTCCTTATGCTATTCAGACTGGCAAGATGACAAAGGATGGAAATGGCAACTATTGGAGGGGTTATGGGAAGATAGGCACATTAATTATGCTATTGGTAGAACTGAATTGGTCTGTTTTAGAAAACAATTTGGAATTTATTCTAAAAATGGCACTAAGCTATACAGTAGTACTACTTCTAGGAATATGACCTGAAGCAATCAAAGTTAGAGGGAAAGGACCCATATATACAAGAGCATTTATAATATAATTTTTTTTGTGGTAGCAAAGAACTGGGAACAGGGAGTGGGGTACCTAGATGAACAAATTGTAGTATATGAATAAAATGGAATATTATGTCATGTAAGAAATTATAAATATGAGGAATTCACAGATGATTTGTTATGAACTGTTACAGAGTGAAATGACAGAATCATGAGGTACAGAGTGGAGGAAAAATTGAGAAAGACTTGTAATCAATTATATATGAAAAATGTGGGAGAGGGAAGAATTGTGAATAACAAGTTCAGTTTTCCACATATGAATTTGAGATACATATTAGGCAGCTGGTGATGTAAGACTGGAATTCAGGAGGGAGACTAGTGCTGTATAAGTAGGTCTGGGAGTCATCTTCATAGAGGTGATAGTTAAACCCTTGGGAGCTAATGACTTTGCAGAAAGAGAGAATGTAGAGAGAAGGACTGAGAGTATGTTCAGTCATGGTATATTGAATAAGGGTGGTGGAAAAAAAAGGGGTGGTGGTGGAAAGGATGATAGTCCTGCAAAGGAGATGAAGAGGGAGCATCTAGACAGGAAGGAGAACCAGGAGAGAGCAGTATCATGAAAGAAAGTGTCAAGTTCTGCAGAGGTAAAGAAGAATAAGGATTGAGATAAGACTATTGGATTTGGCAATTAATACATCATCAATAACCTTGGAGAGAGTGGTTTGAGTTGAGTGAGATCAAAAACAAAATTGTAAATATTTGAGATGTTAGTATGAGGTTCAGAAAGTGGAGGCAAATAAGTAGACAGCCTTTTCTAGAACTTTGGCTATAAAAAGGAGAAATATAAGTTGACAGCTTGAGGGGATGGTAGGATCAAGTGAAGTGTTTTTAGGGATGGGGCATATTAGGCATGAATGTAAGCAAATAAAGGATAACAGAAAATAACAAAAAATAACTGATCTGGAAATGTGATACCTTTTATTTTCTTCTATTTTTTAACTTTTAAATTTTGTTCTAATGTTTCTTACTATCTCGGGGAATATTGATTCTTGTTCAGTCTATTTAAATTTTCAGAGAATTTGTTACTTTGGTAAAGGTGACCACTTTTTACTCTAAGTTACTTGTTCTTATTCTTTCTTCCATAGATTTATTTCATTTCTTCCCTCTTGCTTCATTTCTTCTAAATATTCATGTCGTCTTTGTGGAAAATCCATTTTTTCCTTTAATTCTTTGCTTGGAGTTGCTAAGGATTTATTCTCTTTCTGGCTTGAATTCTGGGGTATCTTTGGATCTATTATAATTCTAATAGATATATAAATCTTATATATATTATACATATTATATATATATGTGATATCTTATAGATATTTAGATATAGTGGCCTATATCTAGTGTTTACTCACTCCTCCAGCCTTAGTTTCTAATTTGGGACTTTATATCCAGAGTCAGGCCCTACCTCCTGCTGTACTTTTGAGTGAATTGGTTGGCCTTGTCTGTTTTTGGCCAGGGCTCCTACACTGACTTCCACTTCCTGTGGTTAGTTTCTCCTGGAACTTTGAGGTTCAGAGTGCTAGACTTTTAGATGTCCCTATGGAGTCTCATTTCACAGTGCTAGGCACTTCAGGATCCCTGAGACTGGAGTGTCCCAATATAAGCTCAACCATGACCTGACTGGTTATTGTATCCTTTAAAAGGTTATGGATTCTGGGGCAGATATGGATTTCTGGCTCAGTGGATAGAGCACCTGAGTTCAAATTTAATCTCAGATGCTTACTAGGTGTGTGATCCTGGGAAAATCACTTAACCCTGGGGTTTGCCTCAGTTCCTCAACTATAAATTGAGCTGGAGAAAAAATGGCAAACCACTCCATTATCTTTGCCAAGAAAACCCCAAATGGAGTCATGAAGAGTTGGACATGATTCAAACAACTCAACATCAACAATGGGTTTCTGACTATTCTGGGGCTTTCTCAGAGTAGTCTTTGGCTTTAGTTGTCCCCAGATATAGTGACTTGCAGGCTACATTGTCTCAGGACTATCTCTAATTCTACTGGGAGGTTACCTTATTTGCCTAAGATGGTCCTATTCTGGTATTCTTTCATTTTCTTTTGGACTTCTGGCTGTATTTTATTCAATTCTGGGGTGGATGAAGTCACTACATTTTTCACTAGATTAAAATTTTTTTTAAATTATCATATCATTATTCTGGCATAGTTTTTAGGTTTTTGCTGGTATAGGTACATGGGAGCTAGGCTGTCTGCTACTGTTCAGGCAGTTGTCTTGGCTGCAAGTTTAGGAATAAGGTTTCATTAGGCAAAGAGGCTGCCAAGGATAGTTCAAAGAGCACTGGAGTTGGAAACATTTGCTTTTAAATCTCAGCTTCAATGCTATGTTACCATAGTCAAGTCATTTATTAATTCTCAGTTTCTTTCTTAGTATAATAGGGATAGCAAACAATACTTTTGATACCCAGTTCTTGAGTTTTTGTTAAGACCAGATTGCAAACTGTCAAGTGTTACAGAAATGGGGACTGTTCTCATTAGTTGTTATTGTGAACAGACAGATGTGGGAAGAGTCTATTATAGTTCCTGACATACCATTTCCATAACTGGGTCAAGAGAAGCATAATGGACAGTAGGGCTGACCTTAGAATCAGGAAGATCTGATTTCTGGTCCTCTGAGACACACTAGCTATGTGACCTTAGGCAAACCATTCAACCTTTTAACATCACAGACAACTCTGTAAGGCAGCAAATTGCTCAGGAGTTCCTAATCAATATTGGTGAAGGGAGTTTTCAAGATGAAACTTGTCCACATTGATAAAATCTCAGATCCTGGTCAAAAAAACCAAGTCATAATGTGATCTGTGAAATAATTCTAATAGTACACAGCCTTCTGGGTGACTAAATTAAATGCCATTCCTCCAAATGTGGTTTGGTGTTTCTGATTACCACAGGATACAACTGACTTTTTTTATGGGGGAAGAATGTCTCTCCCCCCGCTCCCTATCTTCCATCCTCCTAGTGAAATCACAGAAGGAGCAGAGCTAAGGAATGTGTTTAAACTAAGTTGAAACAATCATTTTTGCCTTTTAGGAACTCTGAAATTTTCCCTGATGGAGTTAAAGGGGCAGTTTGTCATTGTTTGGGAGAAAGACAATAATCAAATTTGTGAAGGGTGATCCTTGTACTTCCAGTAGAGAGCAGTGGATCCTGTCCATCCCTACCCCCCACCCTACCCCCACTGCCCAAGCCATTTCTTTCAGTGGAGTTACTTTTCAATAGGAGATAGAACATCCTGCAGGAAGCAGTCAAGGAGGAAGAGTGAATATAGAGCAGTGACAAGGAGTGCAACCCCTGGCAACAGAGATGAGAGTTAATTTTGGAAGAAGAGGATTAACTCTAGCAGTTGAGAATTGAGCTTCTGAGAAGAGCAGACTCAAGAGACCCCAGGTGATCAACCTGGCCATCCAAGAGCTCCTGAGAGGGGTAGTAGAGTGAAGAAACTTAGAGAAGAAAATGACATTGAGGCCCTATGTTACTGGAAGTGTTAGTTACTCTTGTCCCATATGTCTTTTATGGTATGCCTCACTTCCAGCATATGCTTGTTATGTCCTACTCTTCCCACTGACACCATGTGTATTTAAGAGAAAATACACTCCTCAGGTTTGGCAGCCATTGTTTTCACTACGCCATTATTGTAAATGCTTTTGTTTTGGGCAGTGCCCGGTACTAACAAGTAAGCTCACTGGTGGGTGCTCATAAGCCATAGTCTTAGGGCTGTGAATCCACAGAATTTATAGAAGCCAAGAGTAGTAGCTTCCTTCTGGGGCACAACCCTTTAGTGTGGATGTGAACTGGGGGGAGTAACCCCTCATGATATGTGTGAAAGTAATGAATAAAAAAACCTAATAAATGAAGTTACACCTTACTAGATCTTAATTTCTTATCTGTAAAGTTAGGGAAGTAGACAAGATGATCTCTAGAATTCCATTAAGTTTTAGATCCCATGATTCTATTTGAGAGGTTATTCCTCCTCAGTTGAACAACTCCATGTTTCCATTTAAGTCTAGTTTCATTCAACAGGCATTCACTGAGGATCAAGGCATTCTAGGAATTAGGGGGGAAAAGATTGTATCTTTGCCCTTCAGGAGTTTACAGTCTATATTTTGGGTTCATTATCTAGGTCTGGTTTCCTCAGAATGGTCACCTTTTTGTAAACTGTGTGTAGAACTTGCCTTGCTGGATTCATTATTCAATCATACATCTAAATTTTGAATCCAATTTAGTTTAACCTTATACAATTTTAACTTTCTTTTGCCCTTAAAAGAGATACTTTTGGAATTACATTGAATTACACATTCAAAATTACTCCTGAATTGTTCCTGAAGCAGCAAATGGAGGATTAAACCTTCCTGAAATTGCTGCTTTCTTTAGGGTTTTTTTTTTTGTTTGTTTGTTTTGCATTTTGGGGGGCAACTGAGGTTAAGTAACTTGCCCAAGGTCACACGGCTAGGTTTTTGTTTGTGTGTGCATTAAATGTCTGAGGCCGGATCCGAACTCAGGTCCTTCTGACTCCAGGGCCGACGCTCTACTCACTGCGCCACCTAGCCGCCCTGCTGCTTTTTTTAAAGAGGGGATTTTGATGTTCCAGCTGCAATCCAAATATTTCCCATTTGTAACTGACCATTGTTAAATGCCCAGACACATATTTCCCTTCCAAATTAACAGTAGCAATGTCTGACCATGAATTAGAATGTAGCAAAAAATGGGATTAATAGTAATTTTTGATCAGTACTTATAATGTGACATATTTAATTACAACTGCTTTTTAATTCCTACAAGTTTCTTTAAGAGTTGAATCAGAGATTGCTTTTTGTTAAAGTAATAGCTTGACTTCTTAGGACTGGCTTGATATGAAAGTTGTAGATACATGTGATGCTTTGATTGCAGGGCTAAGGACTCTTTGTAGTTCAAGTAAAACAAAACTAAACAAGGATATATCCTTTTAAACACAACCGGTGAAAATAAAGGTCCTTGGCATGTTTCCTCTCATAAATTGTCTTGTAGTGCTATTGATTTGATGTCTTTGACCAATAGGAAGTATTCTTTATAAGGATAAGCTTATTATTTTAAAGAAATCAGTGGGGTTTTTTTTCCCACAAGTGAAGTCTAATAAGTGAACTGTGTTCATGTGGTTTGCTAAAACACTTTAACTAGCTAAGCAGAACTGGTTTGGGAGGAAACTCCCTGATTGAAACCAGAAAGACCAGAGTGACAGTAAGTTACTTCTGAGTTATAAGAGAGAATGTCTTTGACTTCATAATTTATCCATAGTCTGATAAAGTTTTTGTTAGATTGTCTGTACTTAATATTAAAAAGTCATTACTTGACTGATAAATTCTAATTGTACTTTTTAAATACTTACAGAGTAGATTAATACAGTTGCCAATTTAGAATAGCGCACACACTCCAGAATGTAGACATGATGAGATAGAGCTTGGAAACAATTTGTTCATCACGACTTTCAAAACCAGTTCAAAATGATCCCAAGGAAGCCATTGTTGCCTCAGCCCAGCAACCATTCCTCTCTTTACAGCTCTGTAGTACTTTGGCCTCCTCAGTAACAAGTAATTGGGTGTTTTGAGTGCTTGGCTTTGTTGTGTTCTTGCTCCTTGTATACTCATTTTCTTCCCAATTCAATTATAAAATTCTTTAAGCAGAGATCGGAAATTGCAAGTTTGCTCCAAATTCCCTGTCCAGTTCTCAGAGAAAGAGTATGATGATAAAGGAATAAATGAAAGAGCCAAGTGATATGGAAAGTGATAAAAGTGATGTTCCAGGAAACAAAACCTGTCAAAAAAGAAAAGAAAAGAAAGCTTCACTGTGTTCAGAAACAAGACCAGTGCCAGACAAAAAAGATGGTTCCAGGTAGTGTAAGGGAGCAGGATGTTGGCTATCTGTCTGAGGGTTCTTATAGAGATGCTTAATTGACAAAGTATGTATGGCAGGGTAATTTATTAGAACTGGGCTCTAGACTACAGATTATTGGATCTGAGAGCAATCTCACTGTTGAGATACTGAGGTTCAGATAGGTAACATAACATTCAAAGTCATATGACTGCATACTAGCGGAGCTGGGATTCAGACCTAGGCTCCTGGACTCCTAGCCCAGTGCTCTTACTATATTTTGGAATGATTTGATGATTTAGATGTAGTCCTGCCTCTTTAAAATAGACTCCATTTCATGCAGTGGGATTCTAAGTAGGATGTTTTTTTAAAAGAAGAATTTGATACTTAGATCTAGGCTTTCAGATTCAGGCAGTGAATTGACTGACCCAGGACTTGGCTGTCTTATGTTTTTCTTTGTTACAGAGGCAATTCTATGGGGAGGTTATTGGGAAGTAGTAATAATTTTAAAACACAAAGCTTCCACAATGTATTTTTAAAGAAAAGAAAAGTGATGTGAAATGCAGACCTAGTTATGACTGACTGCACTATTTATTGCCTACTGTGATTACATGATCATTATTATACATGTATATGTACATTATTGTACATCCAAGCAGGCACATGACTTTGGGAAACCAGTATTGTTACTTGGGAAAGAATAATGTTTTTTGATCCAGTACTTAAGAGTCACAAGCAATTTCAAGTGAGAAAGGAAAATGCCTTTTGGTTCTAATGTATATGAGCATTTGTCATTTATGATTTTTTTAAATATAGTATTCAGACCTTTTTTTTATCATAGTTTTTCATGGAGTCTACTGATTCTTAAATTACGTCTCTTTGCCCAGTTTTCCAGGTCATTTTTTCCATATCAGATACCTTATGTTAATCTTTTGCATTCTAATATTATCTGAAAAATCAGATTTTCCCCCCCTTTGAATCTCTGCTTACAGTTGAGTCATATTTGTAATAATTTTTGATATTGGAGGGCATTTTCTTTAACTTACTCATCTCACCAGTTTTAGAATTGGGGCTTTATGTAAGGATCAGCCTCTCCCAAAACCCCCTTTGCACCTTTTTTGGGGGAGTGGTCAGCCCTGATTGATTTGCCTTAAGTCCACTTGGTTGTTACACTGACCTCCATCACCTAGAAATTGATTCCCTTCCCCCATCTTTGAGCTTCAGAGTACTACATCTTCAGGGCTTTCTCTGATGTCTTAGGACAGAGTGTTAGGGTCCTCAGACCCTGAGCCTAGACTGTCTTGTGGTATACAATGGTTCATACTGTGCTGGTTGCTGCTATTCTTTGGGTTTTCAAGGTCCCTATGCTTTGGTTTTCTGATACACTACTCTTTTTGCCTCTGGACAGAGCCTTGTAGGCTCTATATATCTTGTCTGTGAGTGGGCTGGTACTAGCTTTGCTGGAATCTTCCTTTTTCTGTAGTTCCTGTGCTTCTTCCTGACTTTGTGTACAGTTCTGGAGTACATGGTGTCACTTACTGTAGTTTCTCATTGGATTTCTTGATCATTATTCAGTTTGGTATGAACTTCTGAGTTTTCCCTGGAGTAGATGTGAGGGATCTAGGAAACCTCCCTCCATTTTAGGTAACCATGATGGTAGGAAGATCATTCTATTTATTCTTAGAGTCTGTTTGGCCAATCTATTCTTTGCTTTTCTGTGGTTTTAATTGTAATTATTGTGGACTTTATTTTGGGGTTCTTTTAATCCATACTATTTAGAGTACAGTCTCTTAGCTAGGAGTGGTTGGTGAGGGGATCCATGGTCCCTGCCCCTTTTATCAGTCCTGCATCTGAAGGGAGTTTAGGCCTTGCCACAGTTTTGGATTAGGATGTTGAACTACAGCCGGGATTTGCCCCTTCTAGTCCTGGAAAGGCTGCTGAGGTGGGTATTACGCTCTTCACTCCCGGAGCCTTCGTTAACTCTTCAGTGGGTCTGTCTACCTTAGATTACTGTGGTCTCTGAGATCCCTGCCACAGTTTAGGACTAGAATGATAAGTAAGGGGCAGACTTTGGCCTTACCTGGAATAGAGTCCAGGAAAGAGACCTTCAATTCTAGATGGGGCAGCAGAGAAGAGGAGTAGCACCAGCATTGACTCAGATACAGAATTAAAGAATCATCTTTTGTTGGTGTCTTTTTTCTCCCTTTGGTGGAGATAAACTCATTAAAGTTTCTGTTTGCTCATCTTATTCATCTCCTGCTTATTCACCATATGCTTCATTTGGTGATGTTTTCCACTGGGATATTATTCCAAAGGTGGTTGTAGAGGAAACTGGTCTTGGTTGAATCTCTAAAGTTGTTGCTTTGCTTTTTTTTTTTTGGGTAGGGGGGAGGAGAAAAGAGAGAGAGAGAGAGAGTGAGTGTGTTAGACTTATTTCTGCCACTTACTTGTATAACGGGGTGTATGTGTGTAGAAGAGGGAGAGGAGTTTATTGACTATGCCTTTAAAACTACACCTACCTCCCAAAGTTTGAGGAAGGTGCTTTGTAATCTGCAATACTGTCGGAATGTGAATTGTTATCATTATATCAGTTTCCTTTAGTTTGTAAAGTACTCATAGTTTCTAATTTCTTGCTTGGCTTCTTCCTTTCACAGAATCTCAGAATTTGAAGAGACATCAGAGGATATCTAGGCCAACTCCTACCTGAACAAGAATCTACCCTGCAGTAGACCTGAAAAAGTAATTATCCAGATTTTGCTTGAAAAAGTTCATCAAGAGGGAACCTACTACCTTCCCAGGTAGCCCTTTCTACTTGGGGTAGCTCAGTTGTTAGGAAGTGTTTCATTATGTGAATATTAAATGTACCTCCCTGTAACTCCTACCTATTGCTTTTGGTTCTTCCCCCAGGGGCCAGGTAGAACAGGTCTGATCTCTCTGCCATATGAAACCCCTCCTATACTTGAAGACAACTGTCATGTCTCCCCTAAATATTCTCTTTTTTAGTCTAAACATGCATTCTCAGCCCTTCACCAACCTGGTTGCCCTTGCCTACATGTTGTCATCAATGTTCCTCTTAAAAGATGGTAACTAGAGCTAAAATAAATAGAATACTCCAAATGCAGTCCAAGCAGAACAGAGTAGAGTGGGACTTTCATTTTCCCACGTCATTTTAAATTTATACAGTGCTTTGCAGGTTACTTCCTGTACAAGACAAGTATTAGTGTGCCTATTTAAAAAATTTTTTTTTCTTTTTGGAGGGGGGAAGGTAGGCAATTGGGGTTAAGTGACTTGCCCAAGATCACACAGCTAGTTTTTGTGTTAAGTGTCTGAGGCTAGATTTGAACTTAAGTCCTTCTGACTCCAGGGCTGGTGCTCTATTTACTGTGCCACCTAGCTGCCCTAGTGTGCCTGTTTTTTAAAAAATAAATTTTTGTATATTGCTTCTGTTTTTTACATTATCACAGTTTTCCATAACATCCTTCTACCTCCCAGGGAGTCATTTCATATAACAAATATTTTTTAAAGGCAAGAAAAAAATCAGCACAACCAATCAGTATATTGAAAAAGTCTTAAAACATGCACAATGTGTGGTACTTGTGGGTCTCTCACTTCCACAAACAGGTGGGTTGGGGATGTCCTTTCATATCTCTTCGTTTGAGTCATGCTTGAGCTTTATAATTTTGTTAATTTACTTTTTTTTTTGTATGGTCTTTTCTTCTATTTCTATTGTTCTAGTTATTGTATTTCTTTTTTTCTTGGCTGTGCTTACTTCACTTGCATCAATTCATATATATCTTTCTAGGCTTCTCTGCATTCATCACAGCCATCAGTACAGTAATATTCCATTACATTCATGAACCATAGTATGCCTATTTTTAAAGGCAAATGAATAAAAAGAGGCCTGGCTTTACTAGTAACTTGCTGTGTTTCTTTTTAGACCTCATCATCTTGATCTGTAAAAATGAGGAAATTGGACTAGATAATTTGAGGCCACTTCCAGCTCTGACAGTATGTTGTTGATTTTGTCAAACTGGATCCCTAAAGAATTTAGTCTAAAATATAACTTCTTTTAGAAGCCTTCTTTAATCACTCAGGAAGCACTTACCATTCCATTCTAAATAAATACTTTGTTGTGACTCTTTGTGACCCCATTGGGGTTTTCTTGGCAAAGATACTGGAATGGTTTGCCATTTCCTTCTCATTTTACAGATGAAGAAACTGAGGCAAACAGAGTTAAATGACTTGCACAGGGTCACACAGAGGCCAGCTTTGAACTCGGGTCTTTCTGACTCCAGACCTGACATTCTATCTACTGTACCACTTAACTGCCCCAAATAAATACTTAACAACTGTACTAAAAATCCTTATTACTTTTAAGTGTCTTCACAGTGGTTCATCTGTATTTTGTAACCAGTTATCTCAGGATGGTATTTTAAAAAATGTTATGTGTTTGTCTGATGGACCAACCAAACAAGGTTTAGGTTCTAATTCTAACATGCCAAAAGTGATTTACACAAGAGACTTAAAAGGCTACACTTTCATTGAGGAATACATAGATGAGGTAAGGTGGAACATAGCATACCCATAGTACATTTCCACTGACCCTGAAATTTCAGCCAAATTTAACATGACTTAGCCATAAGCTTTTTTACCTTTTGAGCTGTGCTGTGGGAAACACTGATAAAAATTCTGCATGGAGGTATGAAGGAAGGAAAACACTTTTTTTATTAAGCACCTGTGTGCCAAGCACTGTGCTAGACACTTTACAAATATTCCCATTTGATCCTTGCAACAACCTTGTGAAGCAGATACTATTATTATTCCTTTTTTATAGTTACAAGAACATTGTCCCATTACAGGACCAGCCTATAGTTTCCCTTAGTGAGAGGTTTTTATACCTTAAAGTTGGGTTGGGTAGAAAAATGCTAGCAGTGTCCTTATGACCTGTCTCTTATGAATGACTTTTCAGGTAGATAAGTGGCTTGTAGGAATTTGTGATATGAAGTATGACATATTTCTAGGATGGAACTGTAAGAGCTAAGGAAAAATGGTATATGCTTACCATGCTCAGGATTGTAGACCTTCTGAGCTACTTAAATCTTCTGCAGCCTTCTACATGGTACCTGCCATTACTTAGTTGTTACTGTGACTTTCCTACTTGAGATTCACTTCAGTTTTGTATGAATTTCATTTTCCTTTGTCAAACATGCTTTGGAATTTGATGTAATTTGTATTAGAAGAAGAAATAACTTAGTGAGTCTCAGTGGTTGATTTCTGGCCATGACTCCTTAAGAAAGTGGCTTTGTTTTTCTTCCTTCTGCATGTATCTGTTTTCTCTATGAATGAAAAGCCTTTAGTTATGTTCAAATAATAAAGCATTGTCTTTCATGTTTAAAAATGAAGCTGCTATTGGTTTTGTGAACCATGAATGATGGATAGTAGAAATGAAAAAAACCTTTATTGCCCTTCACTGACTGCTCTCCTAGTACATCTGTTGCCAAGGAGGAAAAATACTACAATTATTAGAATACCATATGTTAAGCTAACAATATGATTGTTAGGTGTTTATCTTTGGGGCCAGATCAGAATTTGGTATTGTCATTGTTTATTTTTAAAATAGTTCCTTTCTAATATTTTGTTTTTTGTCCCCATCATAGAGTGTGAACTTTTAGAAAGTAGGAAGAAGCATGACATTGATTTTTTTCTCTTTCCATACACTTTTTACAAAATCAAGTGTGTTTCAGGCACACAGATAGTAGTCTTTGTGGGATAGATATCAAGAGAAAAATAACAAAAATAATTTTCAATGCTGTAATGCACTTATTGTATAAAATTGTATTTTATAGTTATCTAAGTTTATGCTTCACTCCCCTATTGGATTGTATGTTCAATCAAGATAGGGATAGTACCTTACCTAGACTTAAAACATTTTTCACTGTCTAACATAGTACTGTATGTGCCGTAGGCATTTTATGTTTTTTGAATGAATGAGTGAAAGGGAATTATTTACATAGAGGTAATATAAGTCAGAAGAGGATCTGATATCATCAATGGATAAAAGTTTAAGAAGATTGAAGGCAAAAAATTTGGTGGACAGAGCTACTTAGACAGCAGGAGTAGGGAACTGAGACAATAAATAGTAGGGATGGGAAAAAATGCCAGATGCTTAAGAGAATGAGAAAAGACCAGTGTCACAGGGTTCAAAGAAGGAAAGATTATTTAGAAGATTGTCGATGTAATGCTGAAGAGAGGTCAAGTAGATTGAGGGCTAAGAAAATGGCATAGAATTTGATGAATAAGACTTTCCATCCCTTCTACTTCAGGCATTTAAGCTATTAACTATGATTTCCACAAATCCAATGAAAATTTCTACACAGATAAGTCATAAATCTGTATTCCCAGCTCTAATTTTTTTTGTTTCATGTGTCATGTATCTACCTGTCTGCTACATACCTCCATGGAGATGGCCTGTCAGCATGTCAAGATCAATATGACTAGAAGAGAACTCATCATCTTCCTATATTCTCTAAGCATGGGTCTTTCCAAGAACTCTGGCTTGGAACATTTTCTTTCCTCTTCATATTACCTTTCTTTGTGATTTCATTTGCCCTGGTCTTTGTCTTAAACTCCAACTAGGGTGAAGTGTGTAGGTGTACTGTCTTGAGAAATCTCTGAATATCCTTACCAGGACCCCACACCCCTCATGTTTAAAACAACTCATTGCCTCTAAATTTGTTCCTTCTCTCAACTTCCCAGATTCTATTGGGGTCCCTACATCTTCTCCTTCTGTTCAGTCTGTAGCTTCTGAGTGGTCTTTGACTCTACTCCCACATCTCTTGCATGCATTGTCTTCGATCTACTGACTCATCCTCATCACTACTCACCTGGGCTATTGCAGCAGCTTTCCAATTGATCTACCTGCTTCCAGACACTTCCCTCTCAATATATCTTTAATGCAACTGTCAAAATAATAATAATTCCTAATACCTACATATGACTGTCACTTTCTGCTCAAGGACTGTCAATGGTTTCCTTTTGCTTCTAGAATAAAATGCAAACTCCACATCCTAGCTTGTACTTACATTTCTAGCCTTTCATATTACTTCCCTTCATGTGCTTCACATTTCAACCAGACATGTGATTTGAGAAGATTATTTTAGTAGCTGTGTGGAGGATGGAAAGGATTGGACAGGGGAAAGACTGGAATCAAAGAGACCATTTAGCCTATTGTTGTAGTCCAAGGGAGTGGTCATAAGAACCTGAACTAGACTGGTAGTGCTAGTAGTAATATGAGTAGGCAAAAGAATGGATGTGAGAGATGTGGAGGTGTCATTGAGGACAAATTGATTATGGGAATAGTCACAGATAGTTCCAGGGTTGTCAGCCTAGATGACTGCAAAGGTAGTGCTGCCTTCAGCACAAGTACGGGGATTTGTGGGGAGAGGGTGTGGATAATGAACTCTGTTTTGGACATGTTGAATTTTAGGTTCTGAGTGAGGTGTCCAGGCAGAGATTTCTAGAAAATTTGAGGAAGATCAGGGCTGGAAATACAGATTGGGAGTTGTCCGCATAGTTATATTCACTAAGCCTTTGGGAGCAAATGAGATCACCAAACTGGAAAAAGTGTAGAAAGAGAAGAGGCCCCAGAAAACAATTTTGGGGAGCTCTCCCATTCAGGGGGTGAGAGATTAATAATGACCTAGCAAAGGAG
This sequence comes from Gymnobelideus leadbeateri, assembly GCA_011680675.1. Lineage (NCBI taxonomy): Eukaryota > Metazoa > Chordata > Mammalia > Diprotodontia > Petauridae > Gymnobelideus > Gymnobelideus leadbeateri. The sequence continues at coordinate 241,418 of WOXC01005865.1, read as the reverse complement.
ACTAAGGAGTGGTCAGAAAGATAGGAGAGCCGAGAGAACATTGTCATCGATACCAAAGTAGGGAGAATGTCTGGAAGGAGGTAGGTGATCAATAGTATCAAAAGCTAATGAAGAGTCATCTAGATAGGGACTTAGAACAGGCCATTGGATTTGACATTGAGGAGATCTTTGATAATCTTGAAAAGAGCAGTCCCTAATAAGGTGAAATTTAATAGAGATATAACAAAGTTTTATACTTCAGTTTGAAAAATCAGTTTTACTAATATAGGGCTAGAAGTTCTTGCAAAAAAACTGTAGTGAATTGTAAACTTAGTATGAAGATACAACAGTGTGATATGGCAGCTGAGAGAGTAAATGGGATTTTAGGCTGTGTTAAGAGAGCTATAGTGTACAGAACTAGGAATGTGATAGCCTTGTACCCTGACTGATCATGCCATGTCTGGAGCATTCAAGTGTGGCCTCTACATTTTAAGAAGGACAAATGCTAGTTAATTGACTTATGTTCATTATCTCTTATAAGGTAATAATAATACATTATATTCATATACCCCAATTTATTCACCCATTTACAATTACTAAACTTATAGATTGTTTCTAGATTTTAGTTTTTTACAAATAATACTGCTATGGATATTTTTATATATCTTTATGTTTTGCCTTTTTTTAATATTCCTAATTTCTTTGGCATAGATCTAGTATTGGGAGCTCTGGATCAAAGGGTAAAAGTAATTTAGTAACTTTTCTTGTATAATTGCAATTTGTTTTCCAGAAAAATTGGACCAATTCACAATTCCTCTAGCAGTGAGTTAGCTTATTTGTCTTGCCTCTTATTTGCCTCTTCAAAACTGAATTTTCCCATCTTTGACAATTTAATGGATGTGAAGTAATGTCTTAGAGTTGTTTTAATCTCTATTTTCCTCTGATTTTTAGTGATCTTGAAGTCATTTTTCAGATTTTGAAGACATTTCAGAAAACATTTTCAGATCTTTCTTTTCATTTGAAAACTGTTCACATCCTTTGACCTCTTTACTGAAGAATAACTCTTAATCTTATATGTTCGTGTCAAGTTACTACAGATTTTTGATGTCAGATTATTTTTTATTGGGTTGGTTAATACAAACATTTTTTCTGCAACCCATATCTTTTATGATTTTACCTGCATTGATTTTATTTGCACAAAAGGTTTAAAATTTTATATAATTGAAATAGTTTAAAGTGTCTTTTTTTTTGCTTTTTGGAGGGCAACTTGCCCAAGGTCACACGGCTAGGTTTTTGTTTGCATGTGCATTGTGTCTGAGGTCGGATCCGAACTCAGGTCCTTCTGACTCCAGGGCCAACCCTCTACTCACTGCGCCACCTAGCTGCCCCTAAAGTGTCTATTATGAGCATATGCACCTTTTATCTGTGCAGTTATGAATTCTTCTCTGATTCACAGTAAAAAAGATATAACCACATTCTCTCCTGCTCTCATTTTCCCTAATTTTGTATATAGAAATTCTTGTATTTAAATAACTTATCCATTTAGAATTTATTGTGGTGTGTGGTTTTCAATGCTCATCTAAGTGTTTCCTCTTTTAAAACCTTAATTAAAAAATTTTAATTGTATCTTTTGTTTGTATTACTTTAATTTCTGAATATATCCTTTACTTTATCCTACCCAGCAAGTTATTCTTCTATTTAAATGAACTTCTTAAAGCACAAATCTGATCACATAACACCTTCCATACTCCCATTCAGTAAACTCCATTGGCTCCCTCTTACCTTTAGGATCAAATATAAAATCCTCTGTTGTTATTCAAAGCCCATCACCACCTTGTTCCCTTCCTCCCTTTCCAATCTTCTTTCACTTTACTTCCATCTATGATATGATATAGTGACACTGACCTTGAAATCCCTTGAATACAATATTGTATTTCCCAACTCTGCCCCTCTGTTGTCTGTCCTCTATGGCTGGATGCCCTCCCTCCTTACCTTTGAATCCTGTCTTCTTTAAGACTTAGCTCACATCCCACTTTCGGGAGGCCTTTGCCATTCCCCTCCAAGGCTGGATTCCCTCTGGGATCTCTTTCCATTTACACTCTGTGTCTTATGCATACATATTTGTTCAGATCTTATCACCCCATTAGATTATAGGCTCCTTGAGGGCAGGACTTTATTTTTGCCTTTCATTGCATGCCTGGTACATAGTATGGACTTAATACTTGCTTGTTGACTGACTAATACTAGGTGTTTAATACATTTTGCTATTATTTTAAATAGAGTTTCTCTATCTCTTCCTTTTGGTTTTTGCTAGTCACAGAAAGACATGTTGAAGATTTTGGTGAGTTTGTTTTGTATCCTCTTATGTTCCTAAAACTATTAATTGTCTAATTTAGCCTTTACATTGTGTACAGATACACCACACATAACATATAATTTTTGCCTCCTTACTCTTTGTGCATATATCTTTTATTTCTCAGAATTCCATAATCTCAGAGTTGGGAGGGAATTAAGAAGCTATCGACTCTAATCCATAACCAAATAAGAATCTCATCTTCAATTTACATGTTAGTGTTTTCTTAAAGACCTACAGTGAAGAGGAAATCTATTACCTTCTGATGAAATGAATATTGGATAGTTCTCACTATTAAGAAGTTTTTCTTACATCAAGACTAAATTTGCCTTTTTATAACTTCTACCCATTGTTCCCAATTCTTCTTGCTGGGATTAATTTCTCTTTTATGTGACAGCCTTTCAGGTACTTGAAGATATCCTTCATATCCCATCTAAGTCTCTCCTTCAGACTGAAAAAACAACAATCCAGATTTCTATAGTTGTTCCTCTTAATGATTCCATGTGATCGAAAGGCTTTTAATATACTGGTTTTCTCCCTCCCCACCCTTTGCATCTTAAATAATATTTTTCCCAATTATATGTAAAAACAATTTTAAACTTTTTTTTTTAGCTTTTTGGAGGGCAATTGGGATTAAGTGACTTGCCCAAGGTCACACGGCTAGTTTTTGTGTTAAGTGTCTGAGGTCAGATTTGAACTCAGGTTCTCCCGACTCCAAGGCCGGTGCTCTATTCACTATGCCACCTAGCTGCCCCAATTTTAAACATTCTTATAAAAAATTGCGTTCCAAATTCTCTCCCCCTCTCTCTTCACTCCTTTCTCTCTCAGATGGCAAGCAATTTGATACAGGTTTTACATGAAAATGATGATTTTCTTACTCGAGATGCTCTCTAGCCTATTAGCATCTTCTTTAAAATGGGGCATACAGAATTGAACACTATAAAACCAGAGAACTATTACTTTCCTAGTCTTGAACACCATTCCTCTCAATGCACCCTAACTTTGCATTAACTTTCTTGGATTCTGTACTGTAGCATTTATTAACATTGAGCCCCCAGTCTAGATCTTTTATAAGTGTACTGCTGCTTTGCTGTAGTTTCTCTGTTTTGAACTTGTAAAATTGATTTTGGCAATGCAAGTGTAAGACTTTATATTTATCCCTATTCAGTTTTATCTTATTAGATTCAGCATGATGTTCTAGCCTATCAAGGTCTTTTTGAGTCCTTTCATATAATATGTTAGCTATCCTTTTCAGATAGATTCACATCATCTGCAAACATATAATGAGTATACTGTCCATGCGTTTATACAGGTTTGGTAAGAAAAGGTAAATAGTATAAGGCTAAGCACAGATGTCACCAAATACCCTCCAAGTTGACATTGAACTAGTAATGACTTTTCTTTGGGTTTCTCCATTCATTTAGTTCTAGGTTCACCTAACTGCTTTCATTTAATGCACATCTTTTCCACAAGAATAGTATGAGAGATTTGTTAAGTTAAATATATGTTTATTTATGTGTATGTATACATATATATTTTTCTTTTTTGCTCTCTGTATAATGTGTGAGTATGTATATGTACTTACATACACACATATACATATATTATCTTTATTTAGATAAAAAGCATTCTTCAGTCTACCAATCTAGTAAACCTATCAGAAAAAGAAAAATAAGATAATTTTGACATTTTTGACATGACCTGTCTTGATGAAGTGATTCTGGCTCTTAATAATCTCTGATTCTTTCCCAGGTGTTTATTAACTCTTTCTTAACATTACATTCTAGAATTTTGCCAATAATCGGTTTTCTTTATTGACCTAGTAGTTACATCTTCTAGCTCATTCAGTACCTGGGATTTAGTTATATGGACTTGGTGAAGTTAACTCAGCAAGGGCATTTAAGTATTTGTTGTCTCCCCAGGCCTGATATAGATAGGTTTGGTGCTTAAGATTTAGAATTAGAATGTAATGAAACATTCATCAAATATTTAACAGTTAACAAAAGGAGGCTTACCTAACCATAGCATAGAAAGGATATATTCAGCAATGATGGAAGGTTTATTCAGTTGAGCACAGCTTTTCTGCCTCAGAATTAGCCATGGTTCTATGGCAGCCATAACTTTAGATACAGTCTGAAAGGAGATGCTGTGGACTCCTCTTGTGCTGGCTTTTTTACTTAGTTCACCAGGAATCTATCAGTGGTTTGAGACAAGTTAAGAGTAATTTTTTAGGAAAAGCTAGTGAAGTAAGGCAGGTCTAGGATAAGCTGAACTAGTCTATGTAACAGAGATCTCATTGCTTCTTCTACCTATAGTTTTCTACTACCTTCCTACTTATTTTGAGTATCAATTCCATATTAATTATAAGAGAAGAGCAATTCTTTCTTTTTCTGTTTTTGGTTATCATCCCATTTGACCTTAGTAGCAGTTTCATCCCTTCCTTGAACCTCCTCTTTTCCTGAGTATGGCTAGCTTAAAAACCCTTTTCCTTGTTCTTAACTTTCCTTTACTAAGCCCTTTCATTATTTTAGCTTTAGCACTCCAGCAGCTATTCTTTTTTTTTAAAAAATTTATTGATATCTTTTGTTTTTTTTTTACCATACCTACCTTTTCTCACACCCTTCTCAGAGATCCATCTCTTACAACAAAGGATAAAAAAAGGGGAAAAATGTTCAGTGAAACTAGCCAGCATCTTGAAAAATATCTGATGTTACATGTAGTATACCATAGCTATAGTCTCCCACCTCTGCAAAGAACAGTGGTGGGACTAGGACAGACCCTTTCATATCTCTTCTTGGGGGCCAATTTAGCTTCATAGCATTTAGTTTCCGTTTTCTTGTTTTTCTTATTTCTCTATTTACATCATTGTAGTATTTATATTTATTGTTTTCTTGGCTCTGTTTATTTCACTCAGCGTCAGAGTGTATAAATTTTTCCATGTTTTTTTGTGTTCATTATTTCTTATAGCAAAATAATTCTTTTATATTCATGTACTACAATTTGTTGAGTCATTTCCCAATCAATGGGCATCTATTTTGTTTCTAATTCTTTGCTACCACAAAAAGTGATGCTACAAATATTTTGGTGTATATGGGTATTTTCTTTTTTGTTGTTAACTTCTTTGGGTATATGCCTAGAGGTGGTATTTCTGGGTCAAAAGGTACGAATAGTTTAAGTCACTTTACTTCTATAATTGCGTTCCAGAGTGGTTGGACCAGTTTATGGCTTCAATAGTGCATTCATATGCTTGTCTTTCTGTAGCTCCTTGAACGCTATTTCCATCTTTTGTCATCTTTGCCAGTTAGCTAGTTGTAAAGTGAAACCTCATAATTATTTTGATTTATATTTATATTATTAGTAGTGACTTGGAGCAATCTTTCATATAACTTTTTATGGTGTGTAGTTCTTTTGAGAACCATTCGTGTTTTGTGGGGAATAACTTTGGGCCTCATATATTTTTGTTAATTGTCTATGTATCTTTTCAGAGATATTTGATACAAAATTTTTTCCAAATTGACCACTTTCATTCTTATCCTGGTTATGTTTATTTTATATGTTTAAAAGATTTTCAATTTCATGTAATCTATTTTATTTGGTTAAGAATTCATTCACTAGCCATAGGTGTGAAAGGTACCTAACCTGATTCTCTTCTAATTTTTCAATGATGTCATTATTACTTTTCAGGTCACATTCATTTTAAGTTTATTGTGGCATATGGAATGGAATGGCATTTATTAAGAATTTGAGACATAAATAGAAAAAAAGCAAGATAGTCTCTGCACTTAAGGAGCACTTAAGGGGTATGGTCCAAAATGTTGATTTAAGTCTAATTTCTATGAACCACTTTCTGATTTTCTCCTTAGTTCTTTTTCAAAAAGAGAAGTATTTCCCTGGATAGTTGATCTTGTTACTGCTTTTGCATGATGATACCTAAATTTTGTATTCATCCTGCAATACATGTCTTTTTTTCTCTTTTTGATACCCCCTATTGTTTTTAACTTTAAGTTTTATTGCTATCTTTTGTTTTCACATCATCATTTCCTTATATATCCAAATATATTAGCCTATCTTAGAGAAATTTGGGAAGACTCATAAACTGATGAAGACAAAGGTAAGCAAAACCAAGAGAACAGCTTACATAATAACAACAATATTGTACAGACAAACAACTTTAAAGGACTTGAGAACGCTAATCAGTACAGTGCTGAACCATAATTCTAGGGGAATCATGAAAAAGCCTACTCACCTCCTGATAAAGACTTGATGTATTCAGATGTATTGAAGGATACACACACACACACACACACACACACACACACACACACACACACACAAACACGACATGACTAATGTGGAAATTTGTTTTGCCTGTCTACATGTTTATAACAGGGATTTTGTTTTTCTTCTCAAAGCAGGGGAAGTGCATGGGAAGAGGGAGGGAGAAAAGGGAGATTTTTGTTGGAAAATAAAAATAAAATTTACATTTCTTTCTCTCTCTCTCTCCCTCTCCCTTCTCATTCTCTTTCTTTCCACATACACACAATCTTCCTCTTCACCTTTTAGCTAACAAGCCATCTGTTGCAACACAAAATAAAATAGACAAAACAAAGATAACCTTCAGCAAAACTAAGAAGTATATTAATTTAGTGTGATATATATGCAGTATTCCACACTCATAGTCCACTTTCCATTCCCCATTAAAGGTAGGTGTGTGTGTGTGGTTTTAAAAATCTAAGTTGTTGGTAAATTCCTTGTCCATTCACATCAGTCATTTTAGACAACTTGCCCTTTCCTTTCCATTAGAATTGTTTTTGTCTGTGTGACATTCCTCTATACTTCAGTTTCCTGATACAAGAGGACAAAGTTCCCCTTTGCCTTTTCACATCATTCTTCTTTGTTTTGTCATTGAAGTCCTTCTGTTTTTATTTTTATGTTTCAATTCATTCTTGAAAAGTGGGAGAGTAAAGAAATGTGTTCAAATTTCTAGTACATAGTTAAGTCAAATAATAGTGAAGCCAATAAGCATCTTGTTTCACTCCTGATTTTATCTGAAATCTGGAATCTCTTTTGTATTTGAGGTGGTATTATTTAATTGCACTGGAAGAGAGAAGAGGAAGGACATAGTCAAGGGAAAAGTGAGTTCAACCTCTGGTGTCCCATCTGGAAGCCTGACTAGAGAGTAATTAAGAAGTGGAAAGCCTCTTACAAAACACTTTTCACACAAATAAGGTCAGATCTAAATAATTGGAAAAACATCCATTGCTTTTGGGTAGGCTGAGCTAATATAATAAAAATGACAATTCTACCTAAATTAATTTACTTATTCAGTGTCATACCAATCAAACTAACAAAAATTTATTTTCTAGAGCTAGCAGAAATAATAACAAAATTCATCTGGAAGAACAAAAGATCCAGAATATCAAGGCAATTAATGAAAAGAAATGCTAGGGAAGGTGGTCTAGCCATACCAGATCTTAAATTGTATTATAAAGCAACAGTCATCAAAACTACTTGGTGCTAGCTAAGAAATAGAGTAGTTGATCAGTGGGATAGATTAGGTACACAAGACACAGTAGTCAATAACTATAGTTATCTACTGTTTGATAAACCCAAAGGTTCCAGCTTCTGGGATAAGAATTCACTATTTAACAAAAACTGCTGGGAAAACTGGAAAATAGTATGACAGAAACGAGGCATAGATCAATATCTTACACCATATACCAAAATAAAGTTAAAACAGGCATATGATTTAGATGTAAAGGCTATTACTATAAGCAAACTGGGAGAGCAAGGAATAGTTGACCTGGCAGATATATGGAGAACAGAAGAATTCATGACCAAACAAGAGATAGAGAACATCATGAAGTACAAAATGGATAATTTTGATTACGTTAATTTTAAAAGTTTTGCACAAACAAAGCCAATGCAACCAGGATTAGAAGAGAAGCAGAAAACTGGGAAAGAATTTTTACAGCCTGAGTCTCTGATAAAGGTCTTATCTCTAAAATATATGGAGAACTGAGTAAAGTCATTCCCCAATTGAGAAATAGTCAAAGGATATGAACAGGCAGTTTTCAGATGAAGAAATGAAAGATATCTATAGTCATCTGAAAAAAATGCTCTAAATCACTATTGATTAGAGAAATGCAAATCAAAATCACTCTGAGATACCACATCACACCTATCAGATTAGCTAACATGACAAAACAGGAAAATGGCAAATGTTGGAGAGGATGTAGGCAAATTGGAACAGTAGTACACTGTTGGTGGAGTTGTGAACTGATCCAACCACTCCAGAGAGCAATTTGGAGCTATGGCCAAAGGGCTATAAAAATGTGCATACCCTTTGACCCAGTAATACCACTTCCAGGTCTTCCAAAGAGATCATACAAATGGGAAAAGGACCCACATGTACAAAAATATTTATAGCAACTCTTTTTGTGGTGGCAAAGAATTGGAAATTGAGGGGATGTCCATCAGTTGGGGAATGGCTAAACAAGTTGATGCATATGAATGTAATGGAATACTTGTGCTATAAGAATAGAATATTGCTATAATGGAATATTGTGCTATAAGAAATAATGAGCAGATGGAGTTCAGAAAAACCTAGAAAGACCTGAGTGAACTAATGTTGACTGAAGTAAGCAGAGCCAGGAGGACATCGTTCACAGAAACCTCCATAGTGTACAATGACTGATTTTTGATAGATTTAGCCCTTCTCAGCAATGCAGAGGCCTAAAACAATTCCAAAGGACTCATGATGGAAAATGCCATCCACATCCAGAGAAGGAACTGTGGAGTCAGAATGCAGAGTGAAGCGGAGTATTTTCTGTTTTGTTTTGTTTTTTCTTTCTCTTGGCTTTTCTCATTCATTATAATTTTTCTATGGAACATGACTTGCAGTATTTTCTTCTCGATCTGGGAGCTCTGGAATTTGGATATAATATTCTTGGGAATTTTCATTTTGGGATCTCTTTCAGGAGGTGATTGGTGAATTCTTTCAATTTCTATTTTACCCTTTCATTCTAGAATACTGGGGCAATTTTCCTTGATAACTTCTTGAAAGATGATGTCTAGGCTCTTTTTTGCAGGTAGCCCAATAATTTTAAAATTATCTCTCCTGGATCTATTTTCCAGGTCACTTTTTTCCAGTTAGATATTTCACATTGTCTTCTATTTTTTCATCCTTTTGGTTTTGTTTTATTGTTTCTTGAGTTCTCATGAAGTTACTAGCTTTCATTTGTTCAATTCTAATTTTTTAAAAATTATTTTCTTCAATGAGCTTTTTGTACCCCCTTTTCCCTTTGGCCAATTTTACTTTTTAAGTAGGTTTTTTTTTTTCAGTAAAATTTTGTGTTTCTTTTTCCATTTGACCAGTTCTGCTCAAGGCATTCTTCTTCTTATTGTTTTTTTGTACCTCTTTTATCATTTGGCCTAGTCTGTTTTTTAAAACTGTTATTTTCTTCAATATTTTTTTGTGTGTGTTTCTTTTACCAAGTTGTTTCTTTTTTCATGATTTTCTTGTATCACTCTCATTTCTCTTCCCAATTTTTCCTCTACCTCTGTTACTTGATTTTTAACATCTTTTTGACCTCTTCCATGGCTTGAGACCAATTCATATTTTTCTTGGAGGCTTTGGATGTAGGACCTTTGAATTTGTTGTCTTCTTCTAACTTTGCGTTTTGATCTTCCTTGTCACCATAGTAATTTTCTATGGTCAGAATTTCTTTCTTTCTTTCTTTCTTTCTTTCTTTCTTTCTTTCTTTCTTTCTTTCTTTCTTTCTTTCTTTCTTTCTTCCTTCCTTCCTTCCTTCCTTCCTTCCTTCCTTCCTTTCTTTCTGGATGGGGGAAGGCAGGGCAATTGGGATTAAGTGACTTGTCCAAGGTCACAAGGCTAGTAAGTGTTAAGTGTCTGAGGCCGAATTTGAACTCAGGTCCTCCTGACTTCAGGGCCGGTGCTCTGTTCACTGTGCCACCTAGCCACTGCAGTGGCCAGAATTTCTTTCTGTTGTTTGCTCATTTTCTCAACCTATTCTTGACTTTTAAATCTTTGTTAAAGTAGGACTTTGGGGGTGGCTAGGTGGTGCTAGGTGTGACCTTGGGCAAGTCACTTAACCCCAATTGCCCTGCCATCCCTCCTCCAAAAATAAGCAACAACAACAAAAAAGAATATAAAGTAGGACTCTGTTTCCAGGGTAGAGGGTGTACTGTCCCAAACTTCAAGGGTTTTGTGCCGCTGTTTTCAGAGCTCAGGTGAGACCCCACCTTTTCTCTGCCATCTTGGCTCCACCTTGGGACCACAATTTTTTGAGTGGAAATCCTCTAAAAATTGTGGATGTATATCTTTAGTTTTTATTATGGAAGTCACTGGTGGAAATAGATTTTGAAATGGAAAAGCTTGTGACTTGTTTGAAGAACTTTGTATATCTTTAAGTCCTGGTTGTTAGTTTCTTGGTTGCTTAATTACATACTCCTAAAAACAATGTTTCTTTGAAAGTTCTTAGTAAGCCTTTGAGGTTCACTGTCATTGCAAAATTGCCTATGACTGCTACCAGCAATGTGATAGGACAGAACAGATTTTATTCCAGATGGTGAGGACTTTCTCCTAGTAACAGTCTTGGCAGTTTTAGGATGTTGCTAAGTAGTAAAAATGAATTATTGATGTTCATTTCCTTAGTTAAATCCTTTGGTCTTTCTGCCACTTCTTGAATATTAGAAAAAATAAGAGGTCATTCTGATTTCTTTAGCATTCCCTCAAGCAGGCACTAGCAACTTCTGTTTTCTTCTTTGCAAAGGGCTTGGAAAATCCATGTTGCTCACCCTATGATGCTGGGGCTCAGTCTCCTTAGCTTCTGCAACATTCATTGAGAAGCCCTGTTGAGGAATGAGCTCTCTAGAGAGAGTTGCAGGAAAGATTAGTTTATTCGAGGACAGTTTAAAAGTCTTTGAAAATGTAGCAAAATTAAGTCTGCAGATGAAACTTTCAGTATTTCTTTCCATTCCTTAACCAAGGGTTCACAGGTCACCTGCTGATGAGTTACTGGCAGCTATTAAGAACAGAAAGTCTTGAATGCTATTACTCATTGCCTGTTTGCCTTACTTTTTACAAACTGTTTACCCCAAAAGCATGCTGTATCCCTAGAGTTTTCAAAAGGCTTTTGGGGTGAGCATGGCACCAAGGGACCAAGACACCAGCACTATAATATCTGGAGGCTCTTAGGTTCTAGATTCAAAATACAACTGTGTTTTTGTGACTTCTTTATTCCTTAGAAGAGAAAAATGATTTTTACACAAGTTATTGTAAGTTTGCTCTATAAATAAAACCTCAGTTTAGTCCAGATCTAAAGTAACTGTGAAAGAATCTTTTTAAGGTATAAATAACTTCTTTCCTTATGTCCTTGGACAGTTGAAAAATAGTCCCCTACTCCTCTGTCCCCATTTTACTGAGTATTTAAATAATTTCTTTTGAACCAAAAGTCAAAACTAGCAAGGTGTCCAGAAAATTGCCCCAGCAGAATTTCCTCTACTGGATGACTGTTTTTTGAAGTTACTGACTGGGGAGTCTCTTGGTTAAAGCTTAGGGTTAGTTCTGAGCAGAGTGGTTCCTAATAGTGGTTCAGCTAAGTTTCTTAGGTATGAGCTCTAACCATTTGGGTTTCTGTTTTGCATATGATTTTCAGAGGGAAATTTAGATTTAGGTACAAATACTGTAAATTGTTTTGATCATGCTGTGTGTGGTGTTTCTTTTTAATTAAAATTTTATCTTTACACCTAAGTAAAGGGTTTTAATTTTTAGAATTCTTAGAAAAAATCTCCAAGACATAACTCCCTCTGTATCTGAAAAGACTTGCATTTTCATACTAGAAGGGTTACTCTTTGGTCGAGGGACAAAATAGCTATTTTCTTCCTGAGTCTCCAGATTGGCCAGATGTTTCTAAACAAATTAACACCTTTTTTTACCCTGTTCGTTTTGCCTTTCAGTCACATTAGACTATGACTTTGACCTTGAATCCCTCCAAAGGTAGTGAAGGTGTGCAGTAAACAGTAACATAAATGATGAGAAGATGCCTTCACAAACAAATTTCCAAGACCCTTGAATCAGCTTGGCAAGCAGTGTAGTCCTCAGTTGGCTGATCAGAGACTTTGGCTGGTCCTAGTCTAATCCTTACTTTTTGGGGTTCTTTGAGACTGTCAGGAAGCAGGGTGTCTTCCTTGAAGGGAGACCTTAGAGCAATTCTAGGACCTAAGTAATTTTCACTCAGAAGCACTACATCTGTCTTCTTGGACCTTTAATTATCTAGGAGTGGGCAGTAATATTCTTTTAAAAAACATTAACCAAAGAAATACTTTTAATACCTCACTATGACCACCTGGTTTTATACTGTAGGAGACTTTGTAAGGGGAAGTATAATTATAATGGCTACTAGTCTACAAATTTAGGACTAGAAGAGACACCTTAGTATTGATCAAGTCCAACCCCTCATTTTCTAGATGTCAGAAAGCAATTTTTGGGATTCAATGTAATTCTTAGTTCAGCTTCCCTGACCTACACTCCCAGGTGATGATGAAGATTTTGTTGTAGTGTACCTGCTGGAGGGACCAGCACGTCCATGACTTTGTGAAGTTTGAGGCCTCAGCTTTGGGCAGTAATCTTTAGATATTATTATTGTTGCCATTGTGGTCATCACCATCATCATCAGGCTGGATGTAGGATCTCATTACTTTAAGGCACTCCCTGTGCAGAAAACTCTTTTTACTCACCATAGAAAAGCAGCTGTTCTACAATATCTAGTATTAGAGTTGCCAGGGATACTGTGAGGTTAAGGGTCACATAGCAAGCATGTGTCAGAAGGAGGACTTGAACCCATGTCTTTCTAGGGTGATGTGGCTGAAGGTCGCAGAGGACTTACTATAGTGCAAGGGATACAAAGTCAATTATGAAAGAACCTCACCCTCAATGAGTTTTCCAAGCCATACAACCTGTATGTATCAACCCAGTATATATATATTTTGGAGGGGGAAAGGCTGGGCAATTGGGGTTAAGTGACTTGCCCAAGGTCACACGGCTATTAAGTGTTAAGTGTCTGAGTCCGGATTTGAACTCAGGTCTTCCTGACTCAAGGGCCAGTGCTCTATTCACTGTGCTACCTAGTCGCCCCTCAACCCATTATATTTATCTCCCTTTCTGCACTTTCTCTTTCCACTCCTCCTCCCTAACCCCAAACTTTAGACTCTGTCTGTGGATCCATTCTGGGCTATGATAGGTGGACTTTTGTTGTAATATGTCCATAATGAGACATCCATATTCTTCTGAGGTACCATTTCCAAACCATGTAGCTCCCACATGTATACACTACTCCCCCCTTTTAGTTTCACTTAATGTGTTGTTTTATCCTTATTAGAATGTGAGTTCCTTTCAGGCAGGGATTGCTTTGCTTATATTTGTGTCCTTAGTGCTCAGCACAGTGCCTGGCACATAATAAAAATACTTAATAAATCCTTTACCTATTCTGTCCCAAAGGTTTTTTTTTTTTTGCTTATTTTTAGTTTTCAACATTCCATAAGATTTTGAGTACCAAATTTTCATCCCATTTTTCCCCCTACCCACCACCCCAAAATAGCAATCCTACTGAATACCCCTTTCCCCAATCTGCTTTCTCTTATATCCTCCCCCATCCCGCCTCTGATTTTCTAGCATGGCAAGATGGATTTCTCTACCCCAGTGCCTGTATATCTTATTTCCCAGTTGCATGTAAAAATAATAATAATATATTTTTCTAAACATTTGACTTTAAAACTTTAATTTCCAGATTCTTTCCCTTCTTCCCTCATCACCCACCCCTACTGGGAAGATTAGCAATTCAGTATAGGTTGTACATGTGTAGTTATGCAAAACATTTCCATAGTAAATATATTGTGAAAGACTGACTATATTACCCACTTATTCTATTTCCTACTTTGACCCTGTCCCTTTTCAAAAGTGTGTGCTTCTAACTACCCTCCCCCCAATATGTCCTCCCTTCTACCATCACCCTTCTTATCCTCTTCCCCCCTACTTTCCTGTAGGGTAAGATACCCAATTTAGTGTGTGTGTTATTCCCTCCTTAAGCCAAATTCATTGAGAGTAAGGTTGACTCGTTCCCTTTTGCCTTCCTGTTCTTCCCTTCCATTGTAACAGTTTTCTCTTGCCTATTTTATTTTATTTTATTTTATTTTGCTTTTTGGAGGGCAATCGGGGTTAAGTAACTTGCCCAAGGTCACACGGCTAGGTTTTTGTTTGTGTGTGCGTTAAGTGTCTGAGGCCGGATCTGAACTCAGGTCTTTCTGATTCCAGGGCTGACACTCTACTCACTGCACCACCTAGCTGCCCCTCTTGCCTCTTTTATATGAGATAATTTACTTTATTCTGTCTTTCCCTATCTCCTCTCATTATATTCCTCTGTTATGTATACCTGTACATATATATATATATATTTTTTCACACTCACATGTGTATTTATATGCACATTTACCCTCCTATATAAATATATGTATGTATACATATATATGTATATATTCCCTTCGACTCTCCTCGTACTGAGAAAAGTCTCTTGAGTTACAATTATCATTTTTCCATGTAGGAGTGTAAATAGTTCAACTTTGATAAGTTCCTTCTTTTCTGTTTACCTTCTCATGCTTCTCTTGCTTCTTGTATTTGAACATCAAATTTCTATTCAACTCAGTTTTTTTTTTGCTTGAAAGTCCTCTATTTCATTCAATGACCATATTTTCCCCTGAAACATTATACTCAATTTTGCTGGGTAAGTGATTCTTGGTTTTAATCCTGGCTCCTTTGACCTCCAGAATATCCTATTACGAGCTCTTCAAACTCTTTTTTTTTTTTATTTAAACAAATGCTTTATTAACTTCTGTTTTACATCATTCATTTCTGCCATATTTTGAGTTACAATCATTTTTCCCCCCTGTTTTCCCCTACCCACCCTCCCAGAACAGCAGTCTCTTCAAACTCTTAATGTAAGAAGCTGCTAGATCTTGTGTTATCCTGATTGTGTTTCCTCAATTTTCAAATTGTTTCTTCCTGGCTGCTTGTAATATTTTCTCCTTGACCTGGAAACTCTGGTATTCCTGGGAGTTTTCATTTTGGTAACTTGGAGGTGATTGATAGATTCTTTTGATTTCTGTTTTACTCTCTGGTTCTAGAATGTCAGGGCAGTTTTCCTTTATAATTTCTTGAAAGATGATGTGTAGGCCCTTTTTTTTTTATCATGGCTTTCAGGTAGTTCAGTAATTCTTAAATTCTCTTCTGGATCTATTTTCCAGTTAAGTTGTTTTTCTGATAAGATATTTCACATTTTCTTCTATTTTCTCATTCTTTTGATTTTGTTATTAGCTTCTACTTGCCCACTTCTGATTTTTAATGAATTTTCGTTAATAATTTTAATAAATTTAATTTAAATTTAATATTTAAATATTAATATTATTTAAATATTAATAAATTTAAAATTTAATAATTTTCTTTTCACTTCTCTTTATAATTAATTTTTCTCCTATCTTATTTGATTTTTTTCAAATCCTTTTTGAGCTCTTCCAGGAATTCTGTGTGTGTTTGTGTGTGTGTGTGTGTGTGTGTGTGTGTGTGTGTGTGTGTGTGTGTGTGTGTGACCAATTCACATTTTTCTTTGAAGTTTTGCATGTAGCTGTTTTGACTTCATTGTCATCTTCTGAGTTTGTGTCTTGCTTGTGACCACAGTAACTTTTTATGGTCAGGTTCTTTTTTGTTGTTGTTTGCTCATTTCCCCAGCCTTTTTCTTGACTTTTAACTCATGTTAAAGTTGGGCTCCTCTCCAAGGATAAAGAGGGCCCTCTCCCAAGCTTCAAGTTTTTCTTGCTGCTGTTTTGAGAACTAGCTCTGGGGGTCCATAGGTTTATAGAACTTCCAAGGTTGTATGCTCTAACAAGAAGTGTGATCTCTCTTGACAACTATATTTCGATATAATTGATTTATTCTGTAAATCTGGTTTTTAAATTTTTGAAAATATATTTAAACTCATTACTCTGCACAGGGATTCATTGGCTTTATCAGGCTGTCAAAAAGTCTATGTGTTAAGAAAAAAAGATAAGAATCTATCTCAATTCTGGGTCTGTTCTTTATGTACTTAGTCATGCTGCTTCTACTTAGAATTATAGAATCTTTAAATTGGAAATGAGCCCAGAGGTCTTTGAATCTACCAATGAATTTAAATGAAGACTTAGGTGGCATTGCTTATGAAGTTTTTGAATGACACAAAGCGAGGAGGAGCTGTAACTCTTATTTTAAATAACAGAATCAAAATCTTAAAGTCTTTCAGCCTACTAGAAGGATGGACTGAAACCATTAAGAAAATTTTAGAGTAATAAATGTAAAGTTTGACACTTGTGTTAAAAAATCAATCGTACAAGTAACAGGATTGAGGAGATATAGCTAGGTAACATTTCAGGTGAAAGAGACATAGAGGTTTTGGTGGAGGACATGTATATGATACAACGATATGATAAATTTAGCCAATGCTAAAAATGCCATTGCAAACTTTAGAGTTTCAAGAATATGTGGTTTTGTCAGTGTGTATATTTCCTTCACTTATCATATGCCCACTGTGACTATTAATAGTAGATGGTCTTAAAGAATTACACTGGATGAAAGATCTGTTTCTTATGGCCAATCTAATAATAATGAGCTTCCTTTGACTTTGAATAACTAAACTGGTCCTCAGATGGTAGATAGTTTACTAGTGGGCTATTTTGGAAACTTTTTCAGCTAGTTGGGACTGTCAGCTTATATTCTGCTGGTGATGCCTTTTAAAACAGGGTCATATATATGCTGCTATGAAGCATTAGAATAGGACTTTAGTAGAGGGAGTAATGTGAACTTACATTAATGAGAACATAGTGTAAAGAGACAAAAGAGAAATAATCTTACTGTATTTTGCCCTGCTTCTATCACATCTGGAATATTTGTATTCAGTTCTGGATACTACATTTTAGGAAAGACACTGAGAAAAGCTAAAACCACATCCAGATGTGGACAGTAAGGATCATGAGGATCTTGAAACCAGGTCATCCTTCATTAAAAAAAATATTTTTATTATGAGCTTAACAATCTTCAACTAATAAAAAGTATTTTAATAGAGCAAGAGAAGATTATATATGAAATAATAAATTTTAGTTGCTTATTTTTGGAGGGGGGAAGGCAGGGCAATTGGGGTTAAGTGACTTGCCCAAGGTCACATGGCTAGTAAGTGTTAAAAGTCTGCGGCCAAATTTGAACTCAGGTCCTCCTCACTCCAGGGTTGGTGCTCTATTCACTGCACCACCTAGCTGCCCCTAAAAAAAAATTTTTTTTAAAGCAATTGGGGTTAAGTAACTTGCTCAAGGTTACACAGCTAGTCATTATTTATGTGTGGGTGCTCATTTTCTGAGGCCGGTTTCGACCCAACTCCGAGGCCGGCACTCTTACTCACTGTGCCACCTAGCCGCCCCTCCTAAAAACATTTTTAACATTAATTTTTCAAAATTATGAGTTCCAGATTCTCTCCCTCCCTCTTTATTCTCTTCCCTGATATGACAAGCAATTTGATATAAGTTTACATGTGCAGGCATTGAAAACATTTCCATATTAGTCATGCTGTGAAAGAAAACACAGAAAGCCCCTGCCCCTGGGGAAAAAAAACCCTAAGAAAATTAAAACTTAAAAATATGCTTTGATCTTCATTCAGGGTCCATCAGTTCTTTCTCTGGAGCTGGATAGCATTTTTCATCATGAGTCCATCAAAATTGTCTTGGATCATTGTATTGCTGAGAATAGCTAAGTCATTCACAGTTGATCATCATATAGTAGTGCTGTTACTGTGTACAGTGTTTTCCTGGTTCTGCTCATTTACTTTGCATTGGTTTAGGTAAGTCCAGGTTTTTCAGAAAGCATTCTGCTCATCGTTTCTTGTGTACTTTTAGGAAAAAATCTCTAATTATCCCTCTGTTGTAATTTCATTGTTCTTGCTCTTAACCCCATAAATGTCTTTCTCTTTTTAGTTTTTTTTTTTTCAGCTTTTTCCCCCCTGGGGATAATTTTTTTCATTACTTATGCCTTAAATGTTATATTTATTTACCTTTCTTGATTTTCTATTGTCTGGGATGTTTATAAATCTCACATCTTAATTTTTTGTAGCAATGCTTATTTATTGAAGGTCTGTCTTTTTTTCATTAATGATTAGGTTTAGGTTGACAGTGTGTTATCACCTTGTATTGTATCTTTTTTTTTTTTTAAAGCAATTGGGGTTAAGTAACTTGCTCAAGGTTACATGGCCAGTCATTATTTATGTGTGGGTGCTCATTTTCTGAGGCCAGGACCGATCCTGGGGTCATCCCAACGCCGGGGCCGTCACTCTTACTCACTGCACCACCTAGCCGCCTCAACTTGTATTGTATCTTGATTTTCTTTGATCTTCAGAACATATTCATTCTTTCCTCTGGTTTTGGTTAGTGCAGAATAGTCTTGTATTTTTCAAATTTCCTTTCCTTTGAAGATCTTTCTCCTGGTTTCTTGCAGAATGTGTTATTTATCATTGTAGTTGCTAATATTAATCATTATATCTTTTGGGGTTTGCAGCAAAGGGTTCTTCCGACCCCACTCCCCTCCTGCCCATCTGTGGATTCTTGTGATTAGTGTTTGTTTTCGGTGTTAGAAGTTCTGGGCAGTTTTTTTGTATTATTTTTCGCATTATGGTGTTCAGGTTTTTGACTTGTGCCCTTCTGGGAGCCCTAAAATCCTTATGTTGTCTTTATATACATCTTTTTTTTCAAAGCCATTATATTTTGCTTACATAGAGGCCATATTTTCTTTTAATATTATTGCTTTTTGCTTATCTTCCAGATTGTCCTTCTGTGTATTTGCATCTGTGTATTTGTGTTTGCATATCACTTGCTAGGTGGTGCAATGGATAGAGTACCAGACCTGGAATCAGGAAAGACCTAAGTTCAAATCCTGCCTCAAATACTTGCTAGCTATGTGACCTTGGGCAAGTCACTCTGTCTGTTTCCCTTAGTTTCCTCATCTGTAAAATAGGGATGATAATAATAGTACTTCCCAGGATTTTTATGAGGATCAAACAAGATAATAATTGTAAAACACTTAAGTCAGTGCCTAACACACTGTACTATATAAATGTTAGTTATATTATTGTCATTATTTAGACATTTTTGGATTCATTTAGCAGATCTGGAGGTCACATTCTCTTCTGCTTTTAATATTTCTTTTGGTTATCTGCTTGTGCTCAAGCTGAGTTTTCCTACTTCTGAGATCTTTGGTAATGTTAGCCTTTTTTCCTTATATTCCCTCTTATAACTCACTTTCTGACTCTTCCTCCTTTGCTAGCTGTCTCTCACCCATACCCCTACATTCCTGACAGGCCTCAAAGCTCTCTGAGCTTCGTTTTATGCTGAAAAACTCCCTTTTCACTGGCCTCTGCTAGATGCTAGTCTCCTTTCCTTTAGGCTTTGTGTAGTCCTTAAAGTCTCTCTGAAGTCTTTCAAAGTTTTCCTTTACATATTTTTGATCATCATATAAATTGTTCTCTTCCTTCTGCTCATTTTGTTCTGCGTCATTTTATACAAATCTTCCCCAGTTTTTTTCTGAATCAGTTATGTTCATCTTTTATGATGCAAAAATATACCATTAAATTCATGTGCCATATTTTCTTCAGTTTTCTCCCAATTTAAGGCCATGGTGTTTTCAGTTCTTTGTTACAGCAAAAAGTGCTTCTATAAGTATTTTTGCACAAAGGAATCCTTTTTGTCTTTTTCTTTAGTTGTATGTGTGGTATAACAGTGGTATCACTGGATCAAAGAATATCTATAGTTCATTGACCTTTCCAGCGCATGGTTGGACCAGTTCACAGTTCCACAGTGTATTAGTGTGACCAACTTTCTATAACCCCTGCAACATTGACTCCTCTCACTTTTTGTTATCTTTGCCAATTTATTAGATGTGAGATGAAATTTGAGGGTTGTTTTAATTTGCATTCCTCATATTAGTAATTTGGAACATTATTTCATATGATTGCTAATAGTTTACAAATCTTTTGAAAAAATGTTCATATTCTTTGATCACCTATCCATTGGGGAATGTTTTTTGTTCTTATATTTTTTTGGTTAGTTGTTTATGAATCTTGGATATTAGATCCTTTTCAATGATAGTTCACATGAAGATTTTTTCTAGTCTATTACTTGCCCTTTTATTCTTGCTACATTAATTTTATGTTGCTAAACATTTTCATTTTCATGTTATTGAAATTATCTTTTGTGATTTCCTCTATCCTTTGTTTGGTTAAGAATTTGCAACAAAATGCCCATGTTTCTTTTGTAAAGAATATGCTCTTAGTCCAGGCATAAGTTCTTTCATTAAATAGTGTACCATGTGGTCATAACTATATGGACATAGCTAGAAAATACTTTATCTTATTCTCTTCTAACTTGTTTATGGCATGATCTGTATGTAGAGGCAGGTAGGTGGCACAGTGGGTAGAATGTTGGATCTGAAATTAGGAAGACCTCAATTCAAATCTAGTCTCAGACACTTCTAGGCAAGACATTCCACCTCTGTCTGCTCAGTTTCCTTATCTGTAAAATGTGGATGTTAATAACATTTACCTCCCAGAGTTATTGTGAATGAAGTAATATTTGTAAAGTGCTTTACAAGTTTTAGTGCAATATATAAATGCTAGTTATTAACTTCATATTATTATCATGTATCCATTTTGTATTTATTATTGTATATGTTAATATACAATACTGAAACCTAATTCTGACAGACTGCTACCCAGTTTTTTCATCAGATCCAAATA
Source organism: Gymnobelideus leadbeateri (assembly GCA_011680675.1). Classification (NCBI taxonomy): domain Eukaryota; kingdom Metazoa; phylum Chordata; class Mammalia; order Diprotodontia; family Petauridae; genus Gymnobelideus; species Gymnobelideus leadbeateri. Next base: position 220,211 of record WOXC01005865.1, on the reverse strand, counting down.
TTCCTAAGGCACTATGCTGGCCATTTCTTTTCTCTGCTTAAACCCAATGTCTTCTTATTACCTCTAGCATTGATCACAAACTGCTCAGGCATTTGGAGCCATTCTGCCTTTTCAAGGTTATTCTGCATTACTCCATTTTATACACGCTCTGCATTCCAGCCAGATTGCCCTCACTGTAGTCTCCCACTTCTCTTGTCAGTGTTTTCACACAGCTTGTCCCATGCCTGAGTAGTCTCCTCACTTACTTCCACTTCTTGGAGTCCCTCTTTCCCTTCAGAGTTCACACACCTCTGACACGAGGCCATCTTTGATCTCCTTAGTTGCTACTTCATTACCTTACTTTCATCTTATATATACTAACATGTATGTGTCTCTACCTCCAGTAGGATGTAGGTTCCTTGAGGACAGGGACTGTTTCATTCATCTGTTTCAGTGCCTAGTTTAGTGCCCAGCACTGCTTGTTGTTTTGTTGATGGAAGGAGGCAAGAGCTTGATGTATTGCCATGTATATAGTTTATATAGTTGGCCTTGTCAGTCTTAGGGACAAGATTGCAAAGGATAGAAAGTGAGGCCAGAATAGGGCTAATATCCTGGGAGAACAGGAAGAGGTAGAGTGACTAGAAGACCTGACATTTCTGAGGAATGAGGCTGAGCAAAAGCTGGATGGTTAGAAGCTATGACCCAAAAGAAGGATTTCAGAATTCTAGATCATGGAAGTTACATGTGATGGTGAAATAAAGGGTATAACATTCCTATATGGGACTGAATTAGAGTGAGGGTGCAGCAAGGTAAAAAACTACTGTTAAAACTTTGTATTATTTTCTTTATGTTTATATACTTTACATATTTATATAGTGTCTCTCCCATTAGAATGTAAGCTCCTTGTGAAAAAGGTTTTTTAATTCCTCATATTTTGTCTTTTGCTCCTAGAACACAGTCTAGGTATTTAGTAAAGGCTTGTAGATTGATTGCATTAATAAAATTCCACTTTTTTTTTTTTGCAAATTTCTCAATAGGAATACAATTGTACCTACTTCTAACATTTCCACAAACAAATTATTTTCAAGACCATATAGTACAGTATTTAAAGAAAGAACTTATACCTGGATTAAGAGCATATTCTTTACAAAAGAAACATGGGTATTTTGTGGCAAATTGTTATGTGGGACCCAGATTTGGTCCAAGGTTTCCTGTTCCATTCAGCTGTTAGTCAATAGCTATTGTTCATATGGTTCAAAATTCTCCAGTGCCGGAGGATCAAGTAAGGAAATTTGAAGCAAGACAACAAAACTTACTAACACTTATACAAACTCGGCACAGTTATAATGTCATACCAACAGAGAAGCTGTGTTTGCAGTATGCCTTAGCCCTCTGGGGATGATAGAAATGAAGGATTACTTATTTACACCATACTAAAGCATAAGGAATACACCCTGGAAATGTGCCTACTCTTCTGTGGTGATCCTGCAAATGAGAAAAGATGGAAGTTTCACCATAAATTCTGTAAGTAAAATATGAAAGAAAAATGGGTAAGAGGACCCTCAGAATTTGAGTCGCTTCATATTCAATCAGTTAACAGACATTTAGACAATGTGGTAAACACAAGGGATAGAGAGAAAGTAAAAGAAACAGTTTGTTAAGGACCTCACATGTTAATGTGGGATATTGTTGTTCAGTTGTTTTCAGTTGTATCTGACTCTTCCTGTCCCAATTTGGGGTTTTCTTGGCAAAGATTCTAAAGTGGTTTGCCATTTCCTTCTCCAGCTCATTTTACAGATGAGGAAACTGAGACAAACAGGGTTAGGTGACTTGCCCAGGGTCACACAGTGAGTAAGTATCTGAGGCCAGATTTGAACTCAGGAAGATGAGTTTTCTTGACTCTAAACCTGGTACTCTATCTATAATGCCACCTAACTGCCCTAAATATAACTTGTAGTAATACATAATAATATAATGAATATAACTTGTAGTACTTACCTCCCAATGTTCTGTGGGTTAAGTATGACTGGTGTTACTATTCCCATTTTACAGTTGAGGAAACTGAGGCTAATCCACTTGCTTAGGGCCACACAGCTAGTGTCAGGTCAGAGTCGAACCTCAATCTCTCCTGATTCCAAGTCCAACACTCTTTCAACTGTGGTATGATTCCTCACAGCCCAAGATTACATGGCAAACAACAATAATGGCATGTAGCATTTATAAAGTACTTTAAGGTTTGCAAATCATATATTATCTCATTTTATCTTCACAACTTCCCTGAGAGCTACAGGTACTACTACCCCCATTTTACAGATGAAGAAACGGAAGAAAACGGGCCAAGTGACTTGCCCAGGGTGACATAGCTAGTCAGAGTCTGAGGCTGCATTTCAACTCCTATCTTCCTGACTCCAGGTCTAGCACTCTTTTTTTTTTTTTTGAGGGCAATTGGGGTTAAGTAACTTACCCAAGGCCACACGGCCAGGTTTTTGTTTGTGTGTGCGTTAAGTGTCCGAGGTCGGATCCGAACTCAGGTCCTTCTGACTCCAGGGCCGACGCTCTATTCACTGCGCCACCTAGCCGCCCCTCTAGCACTCTTATTTACTGTGCCACTCACTGCTTTTAAGGTCTCCAGCAAAAGACTGAGGAGTGTTCAGACAAGTTGAGAAGTAGGATAGAGCTGTGTCACAAAAACCCCCTGGAGGTAAGTTAGTATCCAAAAGAAGGTGATCAACAGTGTCAGAGGCTTCAGAATTCTCACATCAATAAGAAAATACTGTCCTCTCCTAATGAATTTTCACATTGTGCTGTGACATAGCACAAAACTGACAACTCCCCAAGGATTTCATAGAAAGGGTGACCCTTGGAGATTAGTTTAATGTCTCTTCACTTGAGAGATGAGGGAGTAAGGACCCAGAGAGTAAACAAGGTCTGTCCCCCAACTTTTAACTTTCCAGAATACTACCCAGTGATCTTGCCCATGTCTGATTAGAAGTTTTATGTTCTATTTTCTGCTCCTCTGTCCACTCACACTGGCTAATATATACTGGTTCTATCTATTCTCCTCCTGCTCCAGTTGAGTAATTGCTACACATAGGACTTGGTTATAGAAAATATGAAGCCAAGGAAAGGAAAATTTCTTGTGTTCTGGAGCTCTCCTTCTAAGATGGGCAAAACAGATTGAGTAACATGCACCATATTTCGTCAAATACAAAAGACAGGGAACCAGATCCAGTCATTAAGTTCTTAATGATTTCCTGACATTTTTACTTCACAAAGTAAGTAGTATGTGCTTTGCTCATTTGAGGTTTGCTTTTGTGATAAGATTTGAAAGGTTACTGAAGGGAGAAAGAAGCTTCTCAAAAGAGAAAGGATGATAGGCATGCATGGATAGATCATGAGATAGCCAGAAGGTTATATTAGGAGGTAAAAAGACAGGCTTCCAGTTTAAAAAAAGAAAGAGGGAGAAAGAAAGAAAAGCAAGTGACAAAAAAGAACAGTGGCTCCAGCAGAGACATCATATTCCCCCACATGATGGTCATATAGTTTCTTAGTTATCAGTATATTCTCTCAAATATGGGGGAAAGCAATCAGCTCAGATTATTTTAGAAATCTACTGATCAATAAATTCTAACCAAAAATTTAATCCTAATCAGTTACTGAGGCACTAATGAGAAGCAAATAGTACATGTTTCACAAACAGAAACCATAAGGGGAAGCAGCTGGCTCTCTGGAACATGTCAGGATACACTCTGTTGCATTAAAATTAAACAGGCTTTATAAATTTCTTTCCTCTTAAAACAATTAAAGAGGTATTGGTAATTTAAATATTATTACCCCAGGTCCTCCCCACCCACTGTCATTCTATAATTAGCAAAGTTCATTAACCTAAAATTTCCTCTTATATTTCTTTCACTTTTCCCAGCTTCTCGAATTCATAGAAAACTGGTGCTCCCTGAAAGACACAGCATCCCTGGCTATTTCTCTAGGATTGGCTGTACTTTTTCTCACTTCCACAAACGCATTAATATGGGGGGGGTGGGGAGGGAGCAGAGAGAGGGGGGGAGGGAGGGAGGGAAAGACAGAGAGGGAAGGAAGGAGAGAGAGAAAGAGAAAAAAAAGACTGTTTGCTTCTCAGGGGCACTTCCAGACCCACCTTCTACTGCCACCATTCACTCATCTCTCCTCATTTAAGGTTCACTTGATTTGTCTTCATTGCTGTGTTCAGAAGCTTGTTCTGGTTGTCTTCCAGGGCCCAAATCAGATTATTTCGTGTTCCTCTTCTCATAACCTAAGTCTTCTTCTGGTCATATATGCCAAAGGGAGAATAACTGTTCTACTTTCCAAACTAGCAAGCCATGTGAATGAATGCACCAAACTGGTAAAACCCAGGGCATGTCTACTGGACTCTGTCTCCTTTCACATTTTGAATTCCTACCCGTTCTTTAAAGTCCAGTTTAAATGCCACTTCTCTACGAAGCCTTTACTGATACTCCTGCCAGGAGCAAACTTTCCGCCTCCTAACTATACAAAGGACCCATCTCTTTAATGCACCTATTATGTCTAATTTTGGTAACAAAGTCTTTGCATTTTTTCCCCCTTAGTAAACTGTGAACTTAGTGAGGGTAAGAATTGTGCCTTACATAAACTTTGTATTTTCCCCAGTGCCTAAAAAAAAGGGACCCCAGTATAGTATGTGCTTAATAAATGTTTGTTGAATTAGTTTGAATTTTTCTTTGGAATTACATTTTAAATAGGAGCTGCCAGAGATTGCTTCTGTTTCAAAATAGATATAGCTAGGTTCTGTTTGATTGTAAATCGGGAAGGGTCAGGGAAACTGTTTCTTCTGGCTTTACCTTTGTCACCCCTGAACAATGTGTGACATATCTAATAATTTGTCATCTAGTCTTTGTTTGAAGGCTTCCAGTAAGGAAGAATCTTCTGTTTCTGAGTGAGCCCATCTCCCTTTTGGACAACTCCAATTTTTAGGAAGGTTTTCTTTTCATTAAACTACGAGATTTGCTTCTACAGTTCAAAGGAATACAGGATTTTAAGAGTTGTAAGGGACCTTGGAAACAATCTAATCTAACTCCGTGTTACAGTTGAGGAAACTGAGGCCCAGAAATGTTAGCTGATTTGTACAAGATCGTGTAGGTAGTAAGCAGCAGAATTAGAGTTCATATTCAGATACCACTGACAACTATCATGTTTTGCTTCTAGTCCTGCCTTCTGAGGAAAGCAAGAAAAGTCTGATTCTTGAAATTACCTATTATACAAACATAATAAGAAAAGCTGTCCTTAAAACATACTACTTGATTTTTTTTAGGTCATGTATACTTGGGCTTGGGCTTTTGTTGCATGACTGAGCTACCACACCTTCTGTAAGTCTGCCACTTGGTTTCTCTCTCTCCTCAGACAAGGCCCTTTCTGTACATGGGATTCATTTAGCCTACCCAGGAAGACATTTTTAGGGGCAGAACATAGATATTTAGCAGTATGAAGTGTAGATTCTTAGGATTTTAAGCTGCAAGGAAACTATTCTAGCTCCCTCATCATATGAATGAAAAAACTGAGGCCCAGAGAGAAAAAGGAACTTGCCCAAGTTTAGAGATGCAGCAGATGACAGAGATAGTTTTCTAATATAGGTTCTACAATTCCAACTTCATTGCTTTTCTCCACTATATTCACTAGGAACAATGAGTGAAAAAGATTTTTGGCTTAATTTTAAAAAATTTTTAAAAAGTGAAGCCAGTCAGAAGTGGAATGAGTAGCCTCAGTAGATCATCATTTCTTTAGATTTTAAGTGGAGAATGAGTGGAGTACTTATTATAGAGGAGATTACTGATCAGATATGGGTTGGACTAGATGTCCCCTCTAGCTCTGTGATTCTGTGATACACATACTGTAAAACAGTTCAAGAGTGATGTAAAGAAGGAATACTTTATGACATTGAACATCCAAAAACAATTTTAGGAGGAGAGAGATTTAGATATTCAGTATCTGCCAAAAGGTCTCGAGGTCTCTAATGAAATTGAAGTGAAATATTTGTTCTAAGACTCTGAATGTTCTCTGAATGCCTAAGACCATGATAGCAGACCACATTATAGGGAAATTTTTAGTACCCAAAGAATCTACTTGTGCTTTTAACTCAGACTGTTTTGTATCTCTAAAAGGATGTTTTATTGATTGCAGGTGGTGGCTAGAAAATCTTTATGGAAGCCCAATGGGTAGTAATGGAAGATGCTGTTCTAATAAATAAGGTAGGGAAAATGTATTTCCTACTTTAAAACGGAATTTGAAAAAGGAATTTTGTCCCTCCAGTTAATGTCATTAGAAACAAAGCAAAAACCTATGGCCTTCAATTTTATTTCTACTTCTGATAACTAAGACCTCTAAAAGACTTTTCATGAAATGAAAATATAATACATGTAGCATCTACCTCAGCATAATGAGGCCTAGGTGACTTAGGGTCAGAGAAGACCCTAAGAGGTTTTTTTGAGGATCAGATGAAATAACACATGTAAGAAAATTTGTAAGCATTAAAATGCAATTTAAATGTCAGCTTTTAAAAGTTGACTGTGTGTATTTATGTATATGTAATGTGTATTGTGTATTATGTAAAGTTCTTTGCAAAATCTAAAATACTGTGTGCTATAAATAAAAATATAAAATACTATGTGCTAGGTTTTTAAATTTTTTTTTCTTCTATAAGAGTCAAAACAGCATAACTCTGAGATTAAATGAGATTGTCCAGCCTATAACTATGGATAGAAGCCTAAAAAGATCATTGAAGCAGTGGCAGAGAACTAAGTTTTTATTATTAGCTTTTTATTACTTCAAAATTTTGCTTTAAAAATTTTCCTGAACAAAGTATTTTGTCGAAAAACAATGAAAGACAATGAAAAAAATAAGTTTCTCCTTCCTCAATTACTGTGGTGTTTTTAAAATGTTATTTCCATAGCTAGAGAGATTATAAAATGCTATGGGTATGCCAACTAATTAAGAACTTGATTACAGAATTCAGGTTCTAGTTTTTCATGTTTCTGTGTTCTTAAAACATTTTCAAGTATCGGTGGTTCATAATTTACATCAGCCTTACACCTACTTAATCTGGATTGCAGGATTCAGTAAAAATTCTGTCCTGTGCTTTTTGTAAATGCCAGAACAAGTAAGGCTTCATGTACCAGGATGGCATGTTGCAGCCATCTGAAAAAACAAAGCTGGTGTTCAAAGAGAGAAAAGCCTTCCTGAGCCAATTTTTCCCCAAGATTAACTTTTCCAGTTCCTGGTTAGTTGGCTGCTTCAGAGAATAGCTATCTCTCTGTTAGATATCATTTAGTAAATGACTTTCACAATACACTATTCTTAAGAGAAACTTCAAGTGGTGTTTTGTTTATAACTTTTCATTTCTCAGAAATCTATGGTGGCTCCTCTTGCAGTTAAAAATACTATTAGAGAGAAATAGCTCGCAGTAAATTGCGCGGCCTCCCGCCCCCCCTTTAAGCTCCTCTCCCAGGAGCATCGTCCATAGAAAGACTGACTGGTTGGCTGCAACTCATATGGAACCTTGGTACTTTGAGATTGCCCTAGATCTCAACTCTATATTCAGTTTGCTGAGTGTTGATACAGACAAATATTAGCTAATTAAGCTGGGTATAGTGGAAATGATGCTAAAGATCAAGATAGAGCAGGACTTCAGTCTTGCCTCCAACAGCTACTAACCATGTGACCATGGGCAGGTTACCTAACTTCTTTGCACCCTAGTCTCCTCCTCTGTATGTAAAACATTGATAATACTGGGACTTGGGGTCAGATCCCACAGGGTTGTATGATATATTGCATACAAAATACTCTGTAAACCTTATGTATGATGGACTGCATATAAAATATTTTGTAAACCTTAAAGCACAATGTAAATGTCAGCCATCTTCATCATCATCATCTTAAGACAGGTCACTTTTTGTGAATTTGCCCCTATATTCTAGGGATAATCTTCTTTGGGCTTACAGACTTCTGTGAGCTAACTCCAGCTTTTAATATTTTCTTGAATTCAGTGTAGCTCCTATTTACCAACTTCACCAAACCCCCTTCCCTACAACCACTTTTCTGCTTTTTTTGCTTTTGCTTGCACACAGAACCCTTCTTCTGTATTGAGGAACCAAGTTATATTGATTCTACTTCGACAACACCTTTGACATGCCTTTCCTTTTTTCCATTCCTACACCACCAGACTAGTTTAAGCCCTGGTCACTGCTCCCCTAGATTATTGCAATAGTTTCCTTAAATGATTTTCCTATCTCAAATCTTTCATCTCTCTGATATGTCCTTTACATAGCTGGGAAAGTGATATTCCTAAAATATGGGTCAGATTGTGTCGCTCCCTTGCTTTGTAAAACTTCAGTAGCCTCTCTCACCTGTAAGGAGGGATCTAAGAATCAGATACAAAGCCTTTTGATAGGTGAGATAAAATGAGGGAGCACTCATTAGGCACTTACTATGGGTCCATACTTTCTAATTGTATATCTATTTGTATAATATAAAAAAGTTAAATAGTTCCTGCCTTCAAGAGCTTACATTTCAATGGGTTAAGACTTCCCATAAAGAGGAGCTGGAAAAGCTGAAGTGTGGAGATAACTAGGAAGTAGTAGAAAGGCCTGATTTCTGACAAGATCGCAGGAGAAAACTTACTTTTTCTTTGTTTAACATTTAAATCTTTCACTACCAAGTGACAGTGTTCTTTTCCACCTCAAGTGTTCCTAGAGATGCTTTCTTATTTCTCTCATTTATTCTTATCATTCCCTACTTCATATCATACCTAATCAGTGTTATGGATCCCCTTAAGTTCTGGGGGAGGGGAGTCTGTTGTCTTTGTCTTTGCATCCCCGCGGGACCTAGCTTGCTACCTGATATTATGATACAGCCTCATAATAAATAATTGTGAACCAAAACGTAAATTCATTAAAAATTATAGATAAAGCATAAGGTGATGGAAAGATGATTTATGAATATAAATATTTTGGTCAGTTCTTAAGTAATTTTGTATACCTACAACAAAAAAATGTTACCTGGTTTGCTTTATTTATCCCAACTGGAACCATGGATTTTATCAGAAGAACTGATGGTTGTGGTGAAACCTACTTTTATTTCAATTTTCAATCTTTTTATTGTATTTGGGGAATACAATTTATTTTCTTTTTCTTTTTTATTTTATTGATTATTATTTGCATTATCCTTCCTTGCTTCCTTCTTTCGCAGTTGGGGTTAAATGACTTGCCCAGGGTCACCCAGATGGTAAGTGCCCGAGACCATATTTGAATTCTGGTCCTCCTGACTCCAGGACTGGTGCTCTATCAACTGCCTAGCTGCCCCTATTGTCTCTCATTTCTGAAATTGTCATAAGGTTATAGCTCTAAAACTAGAAGGAACCATAAAGGTCTAGTTCAACCCTCTCATTTTACAGATAAGGGAACAGAGGCCCAAAGGGGATTAGTTCCCTATTCAGTGAGCTTTCCCTTGTAACAAATTTTTTTTTTTAAAGTAGAAATAGTTCAGCAAAATCATCCAAAACATCAGCCAGAACTGACAGCATATGCAGTAGTCTGCACCCATAGACCCCACCTCTCCAAAGATGGGATCCATATTCTCAATTCTTTTCTGGGATGAGATTTGGGGAGGTAAGATTTATTTTCAAAAAACTGCATCTTACTTTGCCAGATCATCATAATGGTCTAGTTTATGGTCATAATCTGAGGACCAACAGTATCATGTGCCAAACCTTACCAGGGAAACTACACCTGTGGTTGTTTAGTGGTAATTGAATATATTGACTGATAAAGTAGAAACCTCAGATGAGATGACCAGCTTTCCTGTGTATGGTGTAGTGAAAGTGAGGGTGTGGCCCCGACGTAGCAGCAAAATGCAGATGCCTGGGCAGAATGGATGGGGTAGCAGCTAATTTTACATTGCTGTCAGTCTTGGCCCTGCGTGAGATTCCATTTTACTCAACCTTTCTTGTATAAATCGGCAGTCTCTGGTCATCCCTCTCCCTCTAGAACTCCAAGTGTTTAAAAGCAGCAGTGAATAGGAGCAAAGCTAACATTGTAGTCAACTAGACTGACCAGTCTGCTCAAAGCCAGGTTTAACATCGTCTACCAGGCAGCATCATATAGTGGAACGAATACTCAGTTGGGAGTAAAAGGACCTGGGTTCATGTCTCAGTTCTGCTACCTATTACTTGGGAGACTTAGTTACTTAATCTCACTGGCTTTGGCTTCTCCATCTATAAAATGAGAAGACTTGTCTAGATAATTTCTGAACTCCTTTCCAACTCTAAAAAGCTATGTTCATAAGCTGAGACCCACAGTAGTATGCTCCAGAAATAGCATTAACTCCCAGATCTGAAGTGTAATTTATTATAACATAAGCTCTTTTAAAAGAGAGAATAGTGGGGTGGCTAGGTGGCACAGTGAATAGAGCACCAGCCCTGGAGTCAGGAGGACCTGGGTTCAGATCCAGCCTCAGACACTTAACACAAAAAAACTAGCTGTGTGACCTTGGGCAAGTCACTTAACCCCAATTGCCCTCCAAAAGAAAAAAGAAAGCAAAAAAAAAGAAGAAGAAGAAGAAGAGAGAATAGCAAAGTTTAGAATTCGCTGTTCAGTGTTATGTAGCCTGAAGTAGAAGAAATGTGTTAAGAACAGACTGAGGCATTGCAGTGGCTTGCTGGGCTTCCAGTCTGGCAGTGAGGCTGGCTTGGCCACATGAATGAGTGATGCTTAGCTAGCCATTTTCAAGCAGATTTTGAGGGAAATTTTAAATAGTGCTGGATCCTAATGGCAGCAGCTGGCCTGGCAAACGAAAGGCTCTTTTTTGCACAGTGTGGTCATTGTTGGTTTGTTGCATATTTGATGTTGAGGTGACTTATTGGTTAAAACATATGACAAAATAATAAGACAATAAAGGATAAAATGGAACAGATATTACCTGAAGGAAGCGATATAATAGATGCTACTGAGTAGCTGAGATATATGGTATTACTATAGAGAAGCTCTGCATTTCATTCCATTCTCTAGAAGTAAAAGTTAAAAAGGAAACATTGTAGAAGCTAACTTTAATTTTCTAAAAAGACCTTACAATTTCATCTGACAAAGAGTAATTTTATCTGTTACTAAACCCAAGCAGGAATTTGTATATAACTCAAAGACAAACCCTGCGGGTGCTGTCTTCAGCTATGGTTTTATAAAATAGGACCAGCTCAACTTTACACTATCCTATCCTTGAATCTCTTGCCTTATTCTCTTTTTGACATTCATTTCTCTCAATCTCAACTCCCCTCCCCTTAATACACCCCCAGCCATGCCTTTGCAATTTGGATTACTCCTCTTGTCTACCTTTTCTTACCATATAACTGAATGCTACTGGAGGAAGTCATGCATCTGTGCTGACCAGGTGCACTACAGATTTATATATTTAATCCCAGCTGAACTCTGTGTGCTGTAAGCCAGTCCCTTTACCCTTCCTTGATTAATGTGATAGCATGGCAATCATTCCAAACTTTAAAATCTCTCCTCAAGTCACCTCTACTGCTACCTTCCTTATTCTTCTCAGAAGAGGACATCTACTTATACTGTGGACTCCCTTCTCAGAAGAATGTTTTTAAAGGCATAAAATAGAATATATAGGTTTACAGAGAAAACCAATTATACTGAAATACAGTTATAATATTTTAAGTCTATTTACCCCTGGTTAAGATATATTTTTATTTATTTTATATGTGTATCTAATATAATTTATTTAATTTAAGATTATTGACCCCTGATTAAGAATGTCTAGTCTAATAGCATTTTCTTGATCTACCAGTCTAGGAACCTTTCTCAGACTGACTTTATTCCATTCAAGATTTTACCATCTTAGATTCAGTACTGCAGTGGAGCTTAAAGATCACTGGATCCAATTCCTTGATCTTACCAGTCAGGAACCTGAAATACAGAGAAGTAAAGCAACTTGGCCTAGGGAGCTTGGTTAATAAATGGCAGAGTCAGGATTTGAACACAGGTCTGCTAATTCCAGGTCCAGAATTTTTTCCACTGTACTTCCATTTACTTTACCCAAAAAGAATTAGTTTATTCTACCATCAATTCACAGTTTATGCTTAATTGACTGATTGCTTCTTAGGGACACAGATGGTCTTTTTATCAAAACACTAACCTTAGTTGGTCTATGGGAAAATCATGCAGGCAGGTCTTCAGCCATAAGCATACATATCTGAACCAGAAAAACAGCCAGCTGTTACCCTGCAATCTCTTCTGTATGACTCTTACCTAAAAGCTGTGTGGCATTTCTAGTTGCCAAAATCCAGAGGAATGCTCTCTTCTCTGAGAGCCTCATCTTTTTCTACCTCTGCTTTAGGATCAGTCAGTCAGTCAGTAAACATTTATTACTATGTGCCAGCCACTATGCTAAGCACTAATATCAGGGACACAGCCCTCATCCTCTAGGTAGTTACAGGAACTAGTAGCTTGTGATGGCCAGGGGCAGTGATGGGGTGATAGGGTGAGGAGGAGGAAGGAATTGTTACTTGGAGAGAACAAGCAAGTTGTCAGGGTCCAAGGTCTTTAAGGGTAATTTTTAAGGCTTTTACTCTTATCAGTGTAAAAATAGGCCCTCATGAATATAAACAGTCCTATTACTTCTAGGCTCCAAATGGTCTCATTGGTTCGTTTGTTACCATTCTACTTGTAAGCCTCTCCTTTCATTTAGAAGTCATTTGTTCACAAGTACTTTTGACCTCTTAGAGCAGTGAAAGTAAAATTGTTTAACTGATAATGTATGGCAGTAGCAAGTATTATCAATATCCCTTACCCAAATACTCCATCTAATCTCTTCCCACTCCCACATAGACAGAAAGTTGAGTCTGATCTTTCCCACTTTTAAGGAAATTAAAGGAAAGGAAAAAGAAAAAGAGGGAGAGGGGAGAGGTTAAGTTGTGTTAAAATTTAAGCCTTCCGGCAAGGTAAAAAAAAAATTCCTCTCTTTCAAGAAGTACAGAAAGGATGATGAATAACTAAGTCAAGTCATCAAGCATTTTCTGAGTATCCACCATGTGCCAGGCACTGTACCAGGTCCACAAAACTCAGCTGCAGAGAGGATAGTGAAAGAGGATCAAGAAGGGCTTATTCCCTTGGAGATTTTGCCTTTGGCTGCCCACAGCTTCTGGTTCCATGTGCTATGGGATGAAGTAGAAAAAGGTTCTTCATGCTTGGGGCAGCAAGTTTGTGTCTTCAACTCTTCTGTCCCTCATTTCTTTTTTTTTTAAACAAATGCTTTATTAATTTGTGGTTTACATCATTCATTTCTGCCAGATTTTGAGTTACAATTTTCCCCCATTTTCCCCCTACCTACCACCCCAGAGTAGCAGTCCCACAAGATATCCCCTCATACAATCTGCTCTCTCCCATATCTTCTCCCATACCCCCTTTGACTTTACCATTAGGGTGAGGTGAATCTCTGTGCCCCAATACCTGAACATCTTATCTCCCAATTACATGCAAAATAGTATTAATAATAGTATTTATATATATTTGAAACATTTAATTTTAAAACTTCGAAATTCGGATCCATTCCCTTCCTCCCTTGTCACCCATTCCCTCTGGGAAGATAAGTAATTCAGTATGTGTTGTACATGTATAGCTATGCAGAACATTACCATAGTAGATATATTGTAAAAGGCTGCTTATAATTTCCTCCCACCCATCCCACCCTCCACCTGGTCCATTCCCTACTTTGATCCTGTCCCTCTTGGATAGTGGGTACTTCGAACCTCCCCTCCCCCCAGAATGCCCTCCCCTCCATCATCCCCCCTCTCATCCCCCTTCCCCCTACTCTCCTGCAGGGTGAGATATCCCATTTAGTATGTATGTCATTCTCTCCCTGAGCCAAATTCAATGAGAATATGGTTTTGCCTTTTTGCCTTCCTGTTCTTCCCCTCCCCTGCAACCACTTCCCCTTGCCTCTTCTACATGAGATAGTTTACCCTACCCTGTCTCTCCCCATCTCCTCTTACCACTTTCCTCTCTCACCTCATAATTTCATCCCTTGAGTATTCTCCCTTCCCAACAAATTCAACCTATGCCCTCTATCCATATAAGTGTAACCATATATACACACATTCACATATGTATTCATATGACCACACCCCCTTCTTCCATTATTTTCATAGTGAGAAAGATATCATCAGTCACAGTTATTGTTTTTCCATATAGGAATGTAAATAGTTCAACTTTGATAAGTTCCTTTTGATTTCTTTTCCCTGATTACCTTCTCAGGCATCTCTTACTTCTTGCGTCTGGATGTCAAATTTTCTATTCAACTCTGGTTTTTTCCTCAAGAATGCTTGAAAGTCCTCTATTCCACTGAATGACCATATTTTCCCTGAAACAAAATACTCAGTTTTGCTGGGTAGGTGACCCTTGGGTTCATTCCCAGTTCTTTTGCCCTCTGGAATATCATATTCCATGCCCTTCAATCCCTCAGTGTAGAAGCTGCCAGGTCCTGTGCTATTCTGATTGTGTTTCCACAATATTGAAATTGTTTCTTCCTGGCTGCTTGGAGTATTTTTTCCTTGATCTGGGAATTCTGGAACCTGGCTATAATATTCCTAGGAGTTTTCTTTTTGGGATCTTTTTCAGGAGGTGATCTGTGGATTCTTTCAACCTCTATTTTGCCCTCTGGGTCTAAAACATCAGGGCAGTTTTCCTTGAGAATTTCTTGAAGGGTGATTTCTAGGTTCTTTCTTTGATCATGGCTTTCAGGTAGTCCAATAATTTTTAAATTGTCTCTCCTGGATCTATTTTCCAGGTCAGTGGTTTTTCCCATGAGATATTTCACATTGCTTTCTATTCTTTCATTTGTTTGGATCTGTTTAACAGCATCTTGATTTCTCATAAAGTCATTGGCTTCCATTTGCTCCAGTCTAACTCTGAAGGAATGAATCTCCTCAGTGAGCTTTTGAGATTCTTTTTCCATCTGGCAAATTCGACTTTTTAAGGCATTCTTCTCCTCATTGCCCTTTTGGGCCTCCTTTGCCATTTGAGTTAGTCTATTTTTTAAGGTGTTATTTTCCTCAGCCAGGCTGTTGACCCTCATTTCATACTTTTCCTGCATCCTTCTCATTTCTCTTCCCAGTTTTTCCTCCACTTATTTGATTTTTAAAATCCTTCTTAAGGTCCTCTATGGCCTGTAACCAGTTTGTATTTTCCTTTGAAGCTTTTGGTGCAAGAGTTTTGACTTCACTGTCTTCCTCCTGTTCCATGCTTTGATCCTTTTTGTCCCTAAAATAGGATTCTAATGTTGCATTTTTCTGTTTATTTTGTTTCCTTTGCCTGGTCATGTTGCAACTCAATTACTTGACTTTTGGGCTTGTTGCCACAGTAGGACTCTGCCACCAGCCAGGGGAGCTTCTGTCCCAAACACTGGGGTTTTCTAAGCTGCCGAAGGTATTGGAGGTATTAGTTGGGTGCCGTCTCTGAAGCCTCTGAGCAAGCTGGTCAACCCAGACCTCCACCCTAGACCGCAATCCAGATCCAAGAAGGTTACTGCAAGAGCGATTACTCCTCATACTGGTTTCTTGGTCCCCCTACACTCTGCAGGCTGAAGCTGCAACATGGCTCTGGCCGAGCTGCGGTGTCTCACCAGCTTCTAGCCCTAGGGGAAAAGCTGATGCTCTCCCAACTACTGGTCCCAAAGTCCACATGGCACTGACCTCTCACTTTGTCCTTGGCATCTATGTGTTGGTAATTCTGGAAATGCCACAGCTGCTGGTGCTCTGGAGTCCCTCCAGCCTGTGGCTCTGAGTGGCCGCCCTGGGGCTAAAACCTCTGGCTTGTGCTGGGCAGGGGTCAGCTCCCAGAGCACTGCACTGGCTGCTCCCTACCGGGCTGCCGGGCAGTCCTCAGTGGGAGGTTAACTTCTCTGTGTCATTTTGTGGGTTCTGTAGCTCCAAAGTTTGTTCAGAGTCTCCTTTTACATGGATTGGGGAAGGTGGAACCTGGAGCCCTGCAGAAGTCCTGTTTCTACTCTGCCATTTTGACTCTACCCCCCAGTAGTTCAATTTTAATAAGTTCCTTATGACTTCTTTTTCCTGTTTACCTTCTCATGCTTCTCTTGCTTCTTGTTTAAGAAAGTCAAATTTTCTATTCAACTCTGTTTTTTTTTTTCATTAAGAATGCTTGAAAATCTTCTATTTAATTGAATGACCGTATTTTCCCTTGTAGCATTATTCTCAGTTTTGCTGGGTTCTTGATTCTTGGTTTTAGTCCTAACTCCTTTGACCCCCCCCCCAAATATCATATTCCAAGCCCTTTGAGCCCTTAATGTAGAAGCTGGTAGGTCTTGTGTTATCTTGATTGTGTTTCCACCTTATTCAAGTTATTTCTTCCTGACTGTTTGCAGTATTTTCTCCTTGACCTGAGAACTCTGGAATTTGGCTATAATATTCCTAGGAGTTTTCTTTTTGGGATCTTTTTAAAGAGGCGGTCAGTGAATTCTTTCAATTTCTGTTTTGCCCTCTGGTTCTAGAATATCAAGGCAATTTTGCTTGATAATTTCTTGAAAGATGGTGACTAGGCTCTTTTTTTGATCATGGCTTTTAGGTAGTCCAATAATTTTAAAAATTCTCTTCAGTGAGTTTTTAAAATTCCTTTTCCATTTTGCAAATTCGACTTTTTAAGGCACTCTTCTCCTCACTGGCTTTTTGGGCCTCTCTTGCCATTTGAGTTAATCTATTTTTTTTTGTTGTTTGTGGGTGTTTTGTTTTTTTTTTTGGGGTTGTGTTTTTGTTTGGGGTGGTTGTTTTTGTGGGTGTGTGGGGGGTGTGGTTTTGTTGGGGGTTTTTAAACATTTCTCAATTTTTCCTCTACTTCTCTTTCTTGATTTTCAAAATCCTTCTTGAGGTCCTCCATGGGCTGTAACCAGTTCATATTTTTCTTGGAGGCTTTTGATGCAGGAGTTCTGACTTTGGTGTCTTTCTCTCACTCCATGCCTTGATCCTTTTTGACCCCCCAAAAGGATTTTGTGGCTTGTTTGTGCTTCCTCTGCTTGCTCATTTTGCCAGCCAACTACTTGAATTTTGAGCTCTTTGCCACAGTAGAACTCTGCTTCCAGAGAGGAGAGATCTGTGTCCCAAATTGCTGGGGTTTTTGCAGCTGTTAGAGCTATTAGGAGGACGCCCTCTCTACAGCCCCCACAAGCACTGGCTCACTGGACACACAGCCCAGGGTCACCACCCAAGATTATGAACCAGATCCAGGCAGGTTAAACCAAACATGATTACCCTCTGAATGGTCGCTTGGTTCCCCTATTATCTGCAGGCCAGGAGCTCCTAAGGCAGCCAAGGGGTGGCGGCTGCAGCCATCTCCACAGCTTCTCACTCAGGGGGCAGAAGCTGGGCTGCACTCTTCAGTCCCTCCCTGTTCCAAGAGAGTTCCACCCTGACCTTTTGCTTTCTTTTAGACGTTTATGGGTTGGGAAGTCTGGAAACTGCCACAGCTGCTGGTGATTCACTCTCTTGACATCTGCTCTGGCTGCAGGTAATGGGGGCTGCCCTGGGGCTAGAACTGCGCAACTTATGTGGGACTGCACTTGGTTCCCAGCTCAGAGCGATAGATCCTTTCTGTCCACCTGCCAGGCTGCCTTCAGCAGGAGATTTGTTTCTCTCTGTCTCTTTGTGGGTTCTGTAGCTCTAAAGTTTCTTTAGAGTAATTTTTTTACATGTATTGGAAATGATTGAAGTGGCAGCACACACCAAGTTCTTGCTTCTACTCTGCCATCTTGGCTCCACCCCCCAGTTTATACTATTTTTCCTCTCAATTATCCAATAATACAGATGTGATTTGCTATAGACTATCATTTGTGAAAATCTTCCTGTTCTTTTCTTGTGCCTTCAGCAAAGTTGTCCTCAATATATAGGTGGATTATTCTTATAAAGTGCTTGTAGAAATGGAGAGTCATGGTGGTGGTGGTGATGGTTGTCTTTGTGCTCAAGGAGGATCAGAATGACCTCAGTATATCAGGGTAAAAGTACGGTGTGTCCAGCTGTGGCTCATCAGACCAGTATGCGCTTAGAAGGCTCATCACAGATCGGGCACAAAGAGTCCATATGAACATTTGGAGTGGGAATGTCTCTAAATTTCTGCATCTTACCTTTCTTTTGATCTACTGCAATTCTGCTTTGTTCACAAAGCACAGCACCTTCTTTGATAAGGGCACATCATACTGAACAGTCCTGTGCCAGAGGGTCTCCATGTCTGACAGTCAATTCCAAGTTCTTCAGAGAGACCTTGAGAGGTCCTTGAATCACTTCTTCTGACCTCCATGTGAGTACTTGCCTTCTGTGATTTCTCCATAAAATAGTCTTTTAGGCAAATGTGTATTTGGCATTTGAACAACGTGACCAGCCCATTGAGGTTGTGCCCCCTGCAGTAGAGTTTTAATATCTGGCAGTTCAGTTTGAAAGAGGTCCTCAGAGAGTAGGCATGTATCAACAGTTATTGATATTTTCTCTACCGCCTTTTTTCAGTAGTAATAATGCCAGGAGTAGTATTATTATCCAGTAATTTTCAGTCAAGAAAATGTTTTGCAACATCTTTCTTTTAATGAGATACGAACTTTTCTTAACTTGGAATGTCCTACAGAGACCTGTGTATTTATGAAAACATCAAATATATATGCAACATACGTTACTTATTCAGTGCTGACAAGTTACTTTTCAGAATCATAATTAACTCACCATGAAATATTATTGTCTTATCATTTGATTTGATTTTGATCATTGCTTTAACCAGTCTATTGTCTAACTGTACTCAAATGTGTAATTTGGAAATGACTGCCACATCAGCAACCAGTTGTTTCTTGGCTATTAAAATATAATCAGTTTAATTGTAATACTATTGAAAGCTCATCATTTTTAGTACCCCTCTCCCTTAATTCTTCTAGAAGAAATAATTGTGTGTGTGTGTGTGTGTGTGTGTGTGTGTGTGTGTGTGTGTGTGTGACATATCTATAAACCTTTGGCCCCTTTTGGTTTATTAATCCTGAGCAATATTTCTCAACATTTCACCATTCTCTCCTATACCCACCTTTGCATCGAAGCCTCTCTCTATATATTAATTTTATTTGGAAGGTCTTACTGAGTTCTTCATAGAACTTCTCTGCCTTCTTGTCCTTTGCAATAGATATGGGTACCTAAGATTCAGTTGTGTTCAAGGTGATCTTTTTGCAAATGTTCATCATGAGCATTACAACCTGAGATTATCAAGTGTCCTATGAAAAAATGTTTCTTTTTGCCTTTACATGCACAGCAAAAATCAACTTTATCATATCCTTTATTCCAAGGAGAATCTGTGAGCTATCCTTCCCTTTATCTATGGCTCCTGTTGTCTCCTGGTTTCACTTATATCAATAATATTAAGACTGATAGATTCACTTCCTCCAGTAGTATGTTAACTCATTTGTCATTAAACAAGAATCTAATATTTATATAATCTAATATTTATTAATAGTTAATAGGTGGTTTAAAAACTTGTGTGAGTCTTAACATCCTCTTCCTTATTTTCTGCCACTTTGCCATAGCCATTATAGAAGCAGAAGTGGGCCAAACAGGATGGAGAGCCATGGTTTTTTTTCCTTTGTTTCAATTAGCTATATAAAATCAGGAGTAAGATCTTACATAAGGCCATTAGTATTTAACAAGGTAGAACCAAAGGAATTAGTCAACAACAAAAAAGCAAAAAGAATGCTTTTGTTTTATGTTCTTTCCCCAGTCACTATGATCACTCTCTTCTTGAATACAGGTTGTCATTGGTAACATTCTGCATCATGTTTATTCTCAACATAAGACTTTTCATTCTTTTGGATTTTATTTTGTTTAAGTGTAATTCTTCTACTCTAATTCTTTTCTTGTTGTTTTTTTCTTTTGGAGGGGGGAAGATAGGGCAATTGGGGCTAAGTGACTTGTTCAAGGTCACACGGCTAGTTTTTTGTGTGTTAAGTATCTGAGGCTGGATTTGAACTCAGATCCTCCTGACTCCAAGGCTCATGCTTTATTCACTGCACCACCTAGCTGCCCCCTCTAGTTCTTTTCTAATGCCTCATCATAGTATGTGGTTGACCCTGGCTTCTCAAAGGTCATACAAGTAGAAGATAGACTCCAAACATGGAAGTATAAAACCATATAAAGCCAGACTCTGGCAGTCTGGTGAAACCTATGATGCCATCTCAGAATAATATTATTAAAGTAATAAAATATGAAGGAAATCAATTGTATTGAAATTCACTTATCAGAATATTTTTATAAGCAAATGCACAGGCCTCGGGTTAAAAACTTCTGCTCTAAAAAGTTCTACCAAGCTCCAGAGCTGGTATGAGCCTAGTGATAAGCTCTCTATTGTCCAAAGACTGAATGGAGGAGTTTATCACCAGAAAGTTTGGTCACCAAGTAATGAATTTTTCAGCCATAGAAATTGGTGAGATAAATAAAAATATGTGATGGCATTCAGTCCTGTGTGACATTGTATACTTTTTTCAGAAATTGTGATGGAAAAAGGAATAAATGGTAATAGGAATCACACAGTAGCCAAGTTCTATTTTAAGGAGATTAAGTCAGCAGATTTATGCAGGATGTGCTGTATTTTACAGAGCCTAAGTAGAGGGAGAGGCCAGCTAAAATATTTTTGTAATGTTTCAGGTGGGTTTAGGGCATTGGCTATAGAAATATTGGAGGAGGGGCATTTCTGTTGTTTTTTTTTTTTTTTGGAGTGGGGAGGGCAGGGCAGTTGCCCAGCTAGTAAGTGTTGAGTGTCGAATTTGAACTCAGGTCCTCCTGACTCCAGGGCTGATGCTCTATTTACTTTGCCACCTAGCTGCCCTAAGAGGGGCATTTCTTTTTTTTGCTTTTTTTTTTTTTGGAGGGCAATTGGGGTTAAGTAACTTGCCCAAGGTCACACAGCTAGGTTTTTGTTTGTATGTGCGTTAAGTATCTGAGGTCGGATCCGAACTCAGGTCCTTCTGACTCCAGGGCCAACGTTCTATTCACTGCACCACCTAGCCGCCCCAAGAGGGGCATTTCTAAGAAGAATGGGGAAGGATGAATCAGATAGTTTTTGGTGACTAAATCAGTAGTTCTTAACCTGGGGTTTGTATACTTAAAAAGAAAAATGTATTTTGTGTTTCAGTATAATTGGTTTCCTTTACAATCCTATGCATTTACAAACCTATGCATTCCTATGCATAGGTTTGTATCCTATGCATTTTATACTTTTAAAAACATTCTAGGAAAAAGTCCCATAGACTTTATCAGACTTTCAAAGGGGAGAGTTCATAATTAAAAAAAAAAACAACAACCCAAAAAACTCCTGGATTAGATGATGGGTCAGGCATAAGTAGAGAAATCTAGAAGGATGATCATTGAGAAAAGGGTTTTAGGTTTGTATAGAAGGAAGTCACATTTCATCTTAGAGGCTAGCAGTGATGGGAGTAGAAATCAAATCACAGAGACTAAGGAAGTAGTATAAAGAAATACATGGTAACATAGCTCATGTATTTTAAAAATTTAGTTATAAAAGGACAAGTTAAACTTAAATGTTGGGGGGGCTACAAGGCTAAGTGAATTACTTCTTTAGATGGTGGAGATTACCTAGTTCCTTTTTCTGCCTCATAATTGATCCTTCTTTCAGCTTTTGCTTGATCTTTTTAGAGTCTATGACTTTAAGAGTAGAAGGCTTAACAGAAGTTGTAAGAGTTGTGTCTTGGACCTAGAACCCCAGCAGTGTTCAGTAGTCACTAAATCAAACCCAGTTTATGAGACACAACCTAGTTAGCATATAAGCAGCAAAAAATGGTGTCCAGAGCTAATGTTCAAAAACCAAAAACCTATTCCTGTGGGATAGTGAACTCTCAGAGTCTAAAGAGACAGTATTTTTATGCCAAGAGCAGCTTTTCCAAGTTATTATTGTAACCTATGGATAGAATTTGTGTGATACTAGGAAGAGAGAATATAGGTATAACTGAACTATTTCTTTTGATTTCAACTTACCTTGAAGTGTCTGTTCTACTAAATCCCCATCAGCAATGCTGAACTTCCAATTTAAGAACATATTAAATAACAGATGACGTACTCAATTGTAGTGATATTTCATGGTTATATTTAAGTTCATTTCCCTTATCCTGCACACTAAATTTCCTTTCCTTCTCTAGCTCCTTTTCCCTTCAAGAATTTCCAAGGATGCTTCCTTATTTTGGCAATGCTTAGATTAAGTTAGGCTGCTCCATTGGTATTTAATAAATGCTTTATTAACAAAATAAATTGTTCTGATTATGAAGGACCCTGAAACTTTGCTTTAAACAGCTTTCAGAGAAAAGACTTACAGCTTTTCCTGCTGTACTTTCCTTCTGTTTGGCAGCTTCTTGTGCCAAGTTTGCTCAATAGAAAAACTACCAAGTCTACATACAGATCAGCACCCTCATTGAGGGAACTATAGAAAAACCCATTCAGTAAGATTGGGTGAGTAGGAGGATGGGATAGGAGTTTTGACAAGTCTTTTCCCCTTTCTTTGTTCTGCCTTCTGCTGCTGCTGCTTTTATAAATTACATGCCTTTGTTGAATTTGCTTGCATAATTCTTATAACATAGTCTTAGTACCTAGAATCTCTGAATTGGAAGGGATCTTACTGGGTATCTAGTTCAACCTTCATTTAGAGCATAAATCCCTTTACATCATCATCTCTGGATGGTCATCAACTTCAATTGGACTTACGCCAGTTTGTTAACTACTCTCTAAAATGTGTTTCCCAAAACTCGACGTGGTTCTACAGTTATGATCTGACTAGGCCAGAGAATACAAGAACTATCTCCTCCCTTCTGAAACAATTTATATTGAAGTATATATCAGAGGACTGTATATTGTAATAGCAAAAGTACTAAACTTAGACTCAGGAGGCTAGGTATGAATTCAACCCCTCATGCTAATCCTATATATCCAAGCAGTTGCCAAATCCTGTTTCTATCTCCACAGCAACTCTCACATGTCTACTTTTCATCCCAACAGCCCCTCCTTTGTACCTTAGTTCATGCTCTTACTACCTATAGCCTCTACAATTGCCCCCAATTTGGTTTACTTGCCTCAAGTATCTCCCTACTCCAATCTTTTCTCCACATAGCTACCCAAATGTTTTTCCTAAAGCCCATGTTGCTCCCACTCCCTAAATTCAGTAAACTCCAGTGGGCTACCCATTCAGCTCCACCTCTTAGCTTCCTTGGCTTCTTTCACTATTCTGCTCAAAACCCACCCTCCAAGGGAGACCTTTTCCTGTCTGCTCTCTCCCCTCCCACTCCCACCTCCCAATCCCTTCTAAGTGCCTTCCCTTGGAGATTATGCCCAAAGACCACTTCATGGCTATTTTTTGGGCCCTCCTGGCTCAGAGTGAATAAATAGTAACTGTTTTTCTTTTGCCCAGTAACCCTGAGGGTCTTCCCCTTACAGTTTGATTTTTTTTTTTTAAATTAAAGGGGCCATCTGTCTTGACTCACTTGTTAAAAAGCCCTATTTACTGAATGGGCATAACCTCACTCAAAGCGAGAACCTGAAAAGACCTCAGCCTTAAAGGGTCAGGGTCTCCCATTGCATACTGGACCTTCTCCATTCATCCTGATCAATATCTGGCCACTGAACCCAGATGACTCTGGAGGAGAAAGTGAGGCTGGTGACCTTGCACAGGCCCTCCCTCACTCAAATCAAAGTCAACTGCAAGTTGTGTTATCATCTCCTTGATGTTATGGTCCTCTTTGAAAACAAAGGGACAAATACAACCTTGTATCTGTCTTGTATGTATGTAGCTGTTTTTGTGTTGTCTCGTCTATCAGAATATGAGCTGTATGAATGAAGGAAGGAAGGAAGCATTTATTAAACTCTTATTATGTGCAAAGCACAATGCTAAGTATTGGGGATACAAATCAGAAAGAATCCCTGCTGTCAGGAAGCTTACATTTTTTTTTCTTTTTTTAAAGCAATTGGGGTTGAGTAACTTGCTCAAGGTTACACGGCCAGTAATTATTTATGTGTGGGTGCTCATTTTCTGAGGCTAGGACCGATCCCGGGTCATCCCGACTCCAGGGCCGGCGCTCTTACTCACTGTGCCACCTAGCCTCCCCAGGAAGCTTACATTCTTTTTTTTTCCCTTTGGAGGGCAATTAGGATTAAGTAACTTGCCCAAGGTCACATGGCTAGGTTTTGTTGTTGTTGTTGTTGTTTGTGTGTGCGTTAAGTGTCTGAGGCCAGATCTGAACTCAGGTCCTTCTGACTCCAGGGCTGACGCTCTACTCACTGTAGCCACTGGGAAGCTTACAAGACCACATGTGGACAGTTTCAGCTGCAAGTCAAGTGGAAGGTCCCATGGTCCCTTAGGTTTCAGTGGCAAAAGAGGTGGTAATACTTTTTCTTTAATGTCATTCCCACTGAGGAAATGATGTCAGTTTCTGGTGTTGAATGATTTGATAGTGCAAGGGCACTGGTGGCAAGAATGCTTTCTGGGTCTTCAGTAGTTGTGACTGTTGCCCCTGCAGGAGCAGTTGCCAGGCTGCATCTCCACAGGGGTTGCTTTCTTGAATGATGGCTGAGGCTAGTGGGCTGGGAACATTGTTATTCCCAGCGTCCTTGGGTTCAGGGTCATGGGTCATCTCAGGATCTGAAGAGAGATGGTGGTCAAGGTGATGATAGTGGTTTGACTTTCCTGGAACTTGCTGCCTGCTGTCTCTCCCACAGGGTACCATGTTCATTCATCTAGGTTGGCAACTTCCATCTGTGTGACTTTTGGAGATGTCTGGCTCCTTCTCCATGGGAGTTGTCTCACCATATGAAGGTTGTAAGGTCTGAGCTAGAAGCAGGATCAGTGGTCTAAGAGGTCTGACACTCTCAGTGCCCCCTTGAGGCGAGGTTACTATTTTTGCCTTTCCTTGTATCCCTAATGTTTAACATAGTTCCTGCCACATAGTTAGTGCTTGATAAATATTTGTTGACTGTCATTTAGTACTCTGTGGTCCCAGAACTGTGAACAAAACCCAAAGGACCAAAAGTTCTGGGAGTTGATTTTCATTTGTATTCTACCCTTTTGTACTTGTTTATGATTTATGGACATTTTAAGGGGAGGGTCTTGTCACCCATTCCTTGAAGAGCTGACATTTCTCATCTTATATTTCCAATTGCTCCAAGCTTCATAAAGCCTTCTTTTCAGAATGCAGCTTAGTTTCTCTAAGTTTCAAGTGTTCCTTCCAGTTGTACTCTTCATGATTTCCTCAATTTCACTCCTGTCTTCTTTTGAGATTGCATATTTCCAGATTGAAAATGCCTCTTTGTTTTTTTCAGTCTATTCTCTAAAAAAGGCCTTCTATATAGAAAAATAGCTTTCTGAAAATAACTGATTAAAACTGAATAGTAAAACATGTCAACCTACAACAGATACTTTCATGTAGATTTTTACTTTCATAGTGGTCTTGGATGCTTTCCTAATTAAAATACAAATTATCACCTACACTGAGGGCATAGTACACTTTGACTACATCCTTTGTTTGCATTTGGATCATTTGAGTCAGATGGATGCTTTTTCAGCTTTTTCATTCGACAAAATATGTAACGGAAAATTAGCTTTACTTCCTCTATTCCTTCTGGAACATGGAAGATCATTTAGCAAATTAATTTACTAATCCTTGATTTATACTCCTGGTTACACTTATGTTAGTGATTGGGAAGAAATAAAATAGAAATGGCATAGGGAAGAGAGGTCAAGAAAGAATAAAAAGGGATACAAAAAGTCAGGGTATATATCTTCTATGCTTGCGTCAGGGCCTGGGATAGGATTCAGGAAGAATGAGAATATGGTAAAGAACAGATTAAAAAGCTGTCTAAAAACTGAAAAGAGGCTACAAGAGGGAAAAGGTTGAAAATGAGGTTGGTTTGTTTTTTTTTTAAGTTAATAAAGGGAAAGAAGAAAGTAGGTGAAAATGAAGAAAAATCACAGTGGTTCAAATTGTGGCCACTGTGTCAAGCAGCATGGAAGAGTTTATAGTCTTAAGTTGTCCTAAAGGGGCTTCAGTCTCACTAAACTGACTCTTGTGGGGTGAGAAATGTGGGACTCAATTCCTTTAAGTGAGTTCTGGAGGAGAATAAGCTATTAATAGCTTTCATTTATTTGTTTTGTTTTAGGCCATATCGTGGAGGCCCTAAGGGCACCTAGGAGGCTAAGTGGATAGAGTGCCAGGCCTGGAATCTGAAGACTTATCTGGCCTCTGGTACATAGTAGATGTGTGACACTGGGCAATTCATTTAACCCTGTTTGCCTCAGTTTCTTCATCTGTAAACTAAGCTGGAGAAGGAAATAGCAAACCATTCCAGCATCTGCCAAGAAAACCCTACATAGGGTCATGAAGAATCTGACATGATGGAAAAATGAATGAACAACAAAAACAGTCTCTAGAAAGAAATAATTGACTAAGTACTGGTATTTACCACTGGTGCATTAGCCAGAGTCCACAGGTTACCCTGAGAAATAATGAAACAAGGAAATAAATAATATAGATTGACAGCTAAGGAGCAACGTGGCTGTTTCCACAGGGTCTTGGGCTAGAGTGGTCATTTACAGGAAAAGTGTAGACCCAGGCTGGGTTGTAGTTATAACCAAGCCCCCATGAGCCTTTTCTCCACCAGTTAATTAATTCCCTTTCCATTAGGAATAAGATAATCTGGGCTAAGAATTTGTTCCTGTCAGGAATAGCTGTATTTTAACTAGATCATCTGACTTTCCTTTTTGTATTGCACATTCACCCTGATCATAAAAGGGCCTTTTATTTTTTGGGGGAGGGCATTGTTTTGTTTTGTTTTTGTTTTTGCTTCTCGTGACTGCTAGACTTGTCACTGGCATTGTGGAAAACAAAGCCTTCCCGTGTCTGCATATGCCCATCTTAGTTAGCTTCATGGTCTTCTGTATGCTACTAATGGCTTACTCTACTTCATTCTGGTTAGAAGGACTTCCCTCTAGATTCTGGGAATTTGTGAGCAGCTTTCCCTCCATATTCTGAATGATATAAGCATTTATAAAATCTCAGCAGAGCATACCTGTCAGAACCTGACAAACCTAAGTTTGTCCAGAGTGCTGGGCCTGGAGTCAGGAAGAGGGAAGTTTAGACCCCACCTCACACCTATGTTGGCTGTATGACCATGGGAGCATCACTTAACTTCTGTCTGTTTCCTGAGTTGTAAGATGACGATAATAATTAATAACCCCCACCTTCTGGGGTTGTTGTGAAGAGCCAATGAGACAATATTTGTCAAACATAGTAGATACTATGTAAAGGCTTATTGTTGTTGTTATTCTTATTATGTAAACTTTTTGCTAAATAATTAGGTTATATTTAAAGAACTTTTAATAGTTTAGGCTCTCATGAGATAGTAGTTTGACTCATAGACTGTTCCTGTCTGGATTAAAAGCTGCTTACAGATTGATGAAGACTGTACATGTTCTTGAATTACTCTCAATTTTATTCAACAGAGCATAGCAGTGATCAATGATGAAATGCCCTCTTCTACAAGACACTATTTGGGGAAACTAAGTTTTATGTTTTATTTTGTTTTGCTTTTTGGGAAGCTGGGCTGGACTAGAGCTTTGAAGGAGTATCTAAAAAGCTTGTTAGTTGATTTGAGAATAATTTAAGGACTAATCTTCATAAAGATGGTAGTTTGACCCAGAGGTTCTACTGCTAATGATTATACCCTGAGGTAACTGAAAACAAGGAAAGAGCCATCTGTAAAAAACATTAATAGCATTATTTATTATAACAAAAAGATAGAAATAAATATTTTCCATTGATTTGAGAATGGGTGAAGATTTTTGGTGTGAAATAGATGTAGATAGATATGTATGTGTATATCTGCTTATATACATATGCACTGTGTATATATATATGTATATATACACACACATATATATGGATAAGAATATTACTGTGCCATAAAGAATTATAAGTATGAAGAATTAATAGAAATATGGTAAGACATTAATGAAGTGATAGAGCAAAAAACCCCACCAAAAACAGAACATGTACAATGACTGTAACAGTATGAATATAGTCAAAAGCCAAAGCCAAAAAAACTCCAAAAGTATTAGTCATTGTTAGTACCATAAGCCAAAACTGGAAGGATATGTCCTTCCTTTCTATATGTAATCTAACTTTGGAGGGAGAGGTTATAATTAATTTAAGCAAAAGAAAATTTAAAGATAAAAAGATGGGGGTTCACAGCACTTTTTGCTCATTGAGGATATTACATCTTTTTTAGTTAATTGTGGCAAATACTGGAAAGAAGATAAAATAAGCAATTAGTCTTGAATGTCCCTAAAGTCTCTTCCAGCTCTAAAACTATGGTCCTATGAACTGAAGCCAATGAGATCACCAAGTTAAATAGTATAGAGGAAGAAGAGGAGAGGGATCAGGACAGAGCCCTGGGGGCAACCATGGTTAGCTATCATGATCTAAATGAAGATCAGGCAAAGGAGTTTGAGAAGGAGTTCAGATAGGTAGGAAAGGAACCAGGAGAGAATAGTTTAGGAAAAACCTAGGGAGAAGAGTATATCAAGAAAAAGGTGATCAATAATGTCAAAGACTACAGAGAGGTCAAGAAGGATGAGGATTAGGGGTGGCTAGGTGGTGCAGTGAGTAGAGTGCCAGCCCTGGAGTCAGAAGGACCTGAGTTCTGATCCGACCTCAGACACTTAAAGCACACACAAACAAAATCCTAGCCATGTGACCTTGGGCAAGTTACTTAACCCCAGTTGCCCTCCAAAAAGCAAAAAAAAAAAAGAGAGAGAGAGAGAGAGAAGGATGAGGATTGAAAAAAATCACTATATTTGGCAATTAAGAAATTGTTAATAACTTTGAAGACAGCAATTTTCATTGAACAGTAAGATTAGAAGCCAGAATAGAGAGTGAAGAAGAGAATGAGAGGAAAGAAAGTGGAGGCACCTGGGATAATTGGCCTTCTCAAAGAATTTATTGATAAAAGGAAGGAGAAATGTGGCAAAATAGCTGGGATGAGATCAGGTTTTGGGGAATGGGTGAGATGTATGCATGTTTGTAGGCAGTAGGGAAGTAGCCAGTAGACAGAGAGATTGAAGATCAGTAAGAGAGTGACACAGGGGACAGTATGCTGGGGGAAGATGGGATACAAGGAATCATTTAGGCAGTTAGAGGAGTTTGCTTTCACAAGGAGAAGGGCCACCTCATTATGTGAGATGGGGCTATGGAAGAGATAATGGCAGAAAAGTATCTTACTGATGTAAGAGGAAGGGAGAAGAGGGAGCACTTGTGAATTACTTCAATTTTTTTTCTTCAGTAAAATATGAGACAGGGTTCTCAGCTAAGAGAGTAGAAGATAGAGGAGCCATGGAAGGTTTGAGAAGGGAGAAAAAGGTTTGAAAAGTCTGCTTTCATGGGTGGAATAGTAAGATAGAGAGGTGTAAAAGGTTTGCCTTGCAGCAATGAGGGCTGTGTTGAGGTTATATAATATAAATTTATAATGGACCCTCAGCATGGTTTCTTGATTTTCTCCAGCTTCATTAATCAGCATTACATAGGAATGAAGGCAGCAGATGATGGGAGTCACCAAGGCCTGAAGTCTGGCTGGGCACAATTGGCGATATGATAAGGGGGCAGGGGATTCAAGAGAAGAGGACAGGATAGAAGTGAATTGGTTCACCAAGGAGTCAAGATGAGGAATGGAGGAGGGGGTATAGAGGTGATAGCCTGGGAAAGAATTGAGGCGTTGAGGGCTTGGAGGTCATTGTATAGACAAAGAATAGGATTTGGGGTTGCAAGGCAGGAGAGATGGAATTATGATAGACCGATGACATAAGGGAATTTCAAAATTCATGACCATGGAAGTGGTGAATTTGTAGGTCATGACAAGATCAAAGGTTGTGACCATCTTTGTGTTTGGCTGAGGTGGGTTGGAGTAGATCAGGAGAGATGAATAAGTTGAGGAACTATCAGGCTAAGGTATTTGAGGGATTTTTTTAGCATGTATGTTGAAATGTCCTAATATTAGGGCAGGAATTGGGGAGAGAGACTGTGAGTCATGCGCTGAACTCTGAGGAAAGGAGGGGAATGTCCTGGAGGTTGGTAGATGGGAGCTTCCAGAATTTAGACTGGGGGGCAGATACGAATGGGATGAATCTTAGAGGAGGAGAGGTAAAAGTGATGGGGGTAAAGGGAGAATTTGGAAGTTGATTGAGCAACAGCCTTTCTCAGCTTCATCTTCTTTTATATAAAAGGATGATAATAACAGCCCTTAGCTTTTATAGTTAGGGTGGACACACACACACACACACACACATACACACATCAAATGCAATATACGTAAGGCACTTTGCAAACTTTAGTACTGTATACACACGGGCATGGTTATATTGTCATTACCCACCTGTCATAAGCTCCTTCAGCCCTTTAGCCCTTTTGTAGTTAGGTGATTTGCAGTGTCTGACTTGATAGGCAGATGTTGGTTGAGTTGAATCAACCTTTATAGAAAAAAATTCTTAGGCTCTTAAAATTTAGATCTCTAAAGGACCTTAGAAATAATTTCATCCAACCCCTTCATTTATAGGTAAGGTCTCCCAAACCTATTTAGTTGCTGTACATCTAGTATTAGAGACTCAGAGTAAATCTTAGTAATACATGTGGGTCGAGTGGAATTTCAGGTTCATCAGACAACAGGCCAGCATCTCTCTTTGGGAACTACAAAACTTCCAGGGACCTTTGCCAAAGGGAGACCTGTGGAAGATTTTGCACACCTTGGTTTGTAAGGATATGGGTAGATATTCTAGTTTGAGCACCTGGAGGCCCCTGCTGAGAATTCTAGGCTTTTCAAGAACCTGGAGCTTGGCTTTAAAGTGAATCGTAATGAACAGAACAGATGACAAGAGCATTTTCTTGGAACCATCAGAGCTTGAAGTGCACAGGCAGAAATGCATGTCCCTTTTGTGTTGCTAATACTATATTTCCTGATAAATGAAAGGGATTAGGAGGCTCTCACTGAGGGAATAACACAACAGGTTCTTTTCTGACATGCTATGTCTTGTACTTGCAATTGGGATATGATTAATGAGAAGCCTTGAGAAAAGCAGTACAGTCTTAATTAGCAATTGAGTATTATCAGTGTTGTCAGGACATTAATGTTTGTCTTGTGTTCTTGTTTGGAGGCTACAATATTCCTGATGTACGCTACATTTTCTTAAAATAATCATTTGTGAATCATAGCCTCTGAACTATTGGGTTTTCAGACTTTTCCTTCCTAAAACCCACTATGAAACCTCTTAAAAGCCCAAGGGGGAGGACTAAAAATTAATGTCAAATCAGATCAAGTTTCCCAGTAAACCTAGTTGGCTCCCTTCACAATTCACACAAATTTTTTTTCAGATCATAAAGTCATGTTGTATTGATCTAATATTTGAATCATTGCCTTTCTACCCATTTCTATAACCACAATTCTGTTGTCTGTAGTCACTTTTATTCCTCTGATAAGTGAATACCTGGTATTGTGCCTACCTAGCTGTAAGAGTGGAGGAAGGTGATATTAGAAGAGAAATACAAGACAATGGCCTCTGTCTTCTAGGACTTTTATCATCTTGTTTGGGTGATGTGACAAGCACACATGACAGAGTTAAGAACAATATAAGGGAATATACAGTTAAGTTTCAAAATGAAAAGTTTGGCCAATAAGTGCTTTAGAAATTTATCCAAAGAAGGGAGGGGTTAGTGCAGTCTGGAATAGTGTCATAGAAGATTTGAAAATTTGAACTGGATCATAAGAACAAAGATTTAGAACTGGGAAATGAAAGTTTAGATAATTTAAATTACTTGACAAGAGTTAGACGTAGCTAATAAATGTCTGAGGCAGAATTTGAACTCACATCTTCCAAGTTTAGCACCCTTTCCACCTTCCTCTGCTCCCTCAACTGGACCCTAAAGCACAGGCAGAATATGAATAGACAGGAAAGAAGGGTAAACAGTCCCATCTCCCAGCCTCTCTCTAACATTCATTTCATCCTCAAGGTAGAAGTCAATCATCTTAGAGTTGTTTTGCAAATTAGAAAGAGCACTGGAAATACTGTACAATTGATCAAATGTGAATGGCTTAGCTATTCTCAGCAAAACAATGATCCAAGACAATTTAGAGTGACTTATGATGAAAAATACTATCCACCTCCAGAGAAAGAATTGTTGGAGTCTGAATGCAGTTCAAAGCATACTTACTTTATTTTTCTTGGCTTTTTAAAAATTTATGTTTTCTTTTGTAATGTGGCTAATAAGGAAATATGTTTTGCATGATTGTGCATGCATAAGCTATGTCAAATTTCTTCTCTTCTCAAGGAGTGGAGAGGGGATGGAAGGAGAGAGAATTTGGAACTCAGAATTTTGAAAAACAAATGTTAAAAATTATTTCTACATGTAACTAAGAAAAAATAAATTTAAAAAATCTTTAAATGAGAGAAAAAAGCTCTGGTTTTGTTCAGTCTTTTGGTTCCATTTCTGGCTCTGCTCCTTCCTTGTTGTCACCAAAACAAAGTTTCTTTATCCCTTAATAAAATGTAGATAGTACTTGCTCTTTTTACTCTTCAGCATTTTTGTGAAGAAAGTGCTATGTAAATTATTCAGTGGCATAGTGCCTAGAGTCCTGGATTCAAATCCTGCCTCCGACCCCAAGCATGTCACTTCACTTCTTAGACTTCCAGAAAACTATCTGAAGATTTTAAGTTACAGAACAGTTGTATTGTGGTAACGCAGTAATAAATTCTCCTTTATAGGAGATGAGGAGAGAGACCTCAGGACAACACAAGGCTGCTGCTGAGAAAGAGCTGCCAATTACCACTTCACCCATCAGAGGAAGTGGGCTATTTGGTAGCTTCCTACTTTAGTTTAATTAAAAAACAGCAACTAGCTTTTAAACTCAGCTGTTTCTTTATACTTAACATCTAAGAAGCCTGCTTGCTACAGAGTGAGGATGGAATGGTAACCCCAACAGCAAATAGATTCAGAGGAGGGAATTAAAAAGAGTTTGACGCTATCCCCTAAAAAAACCCTTAATTTCTTGTTTGAGAGAGAAGGAGTTTTAGGGAGTTATCTCGTCTTTTATGGAGGAGGAAACTGAGGCCCCAGAGGCTGGTAAGTAACTTGCCCAAGTTTATAGAGGCAGACATTCAGATCTTAACTGAAGATGAAGATGAGATAGGGCTCAGTCAAATGAATCCCAAAACTCAGAGATGAATACTTGGAGCTAGAAAGTACCTCAGAGACCATCTTGTCCATTCCCTTCATTTAATAGAGGAGGAAATAGGGCTCCAGAATAAGTGTCACTGCAAGAAATAGAATCCAGTTTCCCCTAGAATCCTAGTTGAGCACTCTTTCAGCCAGGTTACTGAAACTTCGCCTCCTTTGAAGGCCAGATATTTCCAGAGTTGGAGGTAGGGCTGCACCTTGGGGGACCCTTCTTCTCACTTTCTCACTAGTACTAGCTAGCATAGTTGAGTAGCGTGGCAGGGTAAAGTTTGGGAAAGAAAAAAATCCCAGAGGCATATGATATCTATATTTAGCGCCTTCCCTTTGATGATTATCTCCAGTCTGTCCTGAATTATGTCTCATTTGCACATAGTCGTTTTCATGTTGTCTCTCCCATTAGACTTATCACAGATGAGCTCCTCCTGTCTTTCTTTTTGCATATATTTTTATGCCCAGCACTCAGCACAATGCTTGGCACATAGTAGTCAATCCCCTTTAAACTGTGCGGGTTGCTAAAATTATATCCTACTGCAGGCTCTGTCCTGATCAAATACCTCCAGTGGTTCCCCGTCACCTGCAGAATAAAAGCTAGACGCCTTTGTTTGGAATTCAAGACCTTCCATAGGTTTCCTTTCAAATCTCCTTGTTTTATCAGATTTGAAGAAAGTTTATCAAGTTGTGCTTATCAGCTGTATAGCTTGACAGGGAGGCATGGCTAGCACATTAGACAACAGAATCAGGATCCCAAAGTGATTGTAATAATAAGAAATTTAATAGATATAGATATGATGTCCATCACTTGTTCATATTGCATAAGTACAAGATGGGAGAATCATAGTTATGACAATTTTCTGTAAAGATAAGCTGAAAGTCTGAATGGATTGAAGCTTGATATGAGTCCATAGTGTTATTGGGAAACTAGAAAAACTAACCTGATCTTAGGGAATATTAACAGAGGAATTGTGTTCTTGATGAACAGAGACATAATAGGTCTGCTACTCTCTGTCCTGGTCACACTGAAATCTAGTACATTGTATTTGGTTCTGAGCACTGTATTTTAAGAAGGGCATTATTGACAGGTCTTGAAGGGAAACTAAAATGGTAGGAAGACAAGGCCCCATAGCATACCAAATTCAGCTAAAGGAACTATAGAGATAATTAAGCTGATGAACTTTCTGAAGTACTGTCTTATGGTGGATAGGTAAAATATCTGTTAGCTACTTCCTTTGTGCCAGACATGTTAAGTTCTAAGGACACAAATACAAGCAAAATAGTCCCTGCTCTTGAAGGTCCTTGAATCTATATTCTAATGGGAGAAGAGATAACATAGAGAACAGGGGGATAAAGGCTGAAGGTGGGGAGGTAGAGGTTTCCCTGGAGAAGACATATTGGGGAGATGGCCAAAGCCCTGGTAAGGTAAAGCAGAAGGTTACTGATCCTGCCTATCTGCAGTAAGTAGGTCTAGAGACCAAAGTTAGGAGGGCATAGAGTTGGAGATAGAGGTCTGAGTAGAAAAAGTATGATGAGGAGATACTGAAGAAGTAGTAGAAGCTTGATCCCTTTGGTCCCAGAGGACAGAACTAAGAACAGTAGGTATAAATTGCAAAGAAACGGATTTCAGCTCTAGATAAAGAAAATCTTTCTAACAGACATATTGAGAAGGTAAAAAGGTACCTATGAACTTCTCTACTCAGCATGCTCTAGACTTTCTATCTGCCTTTGGTTACTACATTCCCTCATTTCTATTTTAAGGTTTAAATTTACCAGAGTTTTGCTGCCCTCGTGGCTGACATTGGCTCCCAAATGTAAAAACTGGCTTTTCAGATGATGGTGGATCTGCCTGCCTCAAGTCTCCCCCTCCCCCCCCAGTCCAATCTGTCGTCCATTCAGCCACTAAAGTGAATTTCCTAAAATGCAAGTCCTATCATACCACCCCACCTCCAGCACCACAGACATACTCATTAAACTCCAGTGGCTTTCTGTTACCACCAGGAGCTAATACAAAATGCCATTTGGCATTCAAAGACCTTCATAACCTAGCCCTCTCCTAGCTTTCAAGTCTTCTTATATCTTATTCCTCAACACATAGTCTTCAATACAGGGACACTGGCATCCTGGCATATAGTAGGCACTTAAATATTTATTGATTGAATGATTAATTCATGCCCCTTCAGCTGTCTTCTCCTCCATTGCTGGGTACCCTAGACATCAGTTGGAGATGAAACCCAGAGCAAGAGAAGCATTCTGATCCTGAATGTTTCTAATTTGAACATGGTATTATCAACAACTGGGAAGACATAGAGATCTGGCACCATAATTGGTACATTGAGCCCTGAATGACCCCTGAAGAGGACCCTGTGCTGCTCACAAAAGCTCACCAAAAGCCAACAGAGAAAAGACGATATAGGTTATGTTGGAGACCTTCAATAGCTCAATCATATATTTTATCATCCAGGTTGTTCTGTCTCTGTATGCCTTTGCTTGTATCACTGGTATCATGGTTGAATTCGGTAGGGGTGTGATCCACACCCATCTATAAAGGTTGTACTTCTCTCCATGCCATCTTACATCTGGAACTGGCTTGCTGTGGCCTGACAGACTAGAGTCTAGTCACTAAACTTCTAAGTTTCAGATGGACACTGCTGTATCTACCTTATATGAAGGAGAGGAGCTACAAGTTTCCTGATAGTTGGATTATCACCATGATAACCATGAGGCAATGAGAGATTCAGGGGTTCAGACACGCTCTTCCAACCTTCTTTTGGAATCCTGTGGTACACATGAAACTACCTTTTAACTCAGTCATGAAGTATAATTGACATCCATAAGGATGTCTATACCAGCATCATATTGCTTGACAGTACCACCATGTACTCCAGCATTACTGAAAGGATACAACATGAATCACACACAAGATTACAGCTCCAGCACCCAGCTCAATGAAACTCAAGATCATTGCCCCACCTGTGTACAAGTATCCATACAAGTATCCTGGTTTCCCTTCCAGAAGATAAGAATCAGCAAGCTTAGGTACAATGAGTCTGGACCCTCCACTGTCCCCTGCAAATGTTTCTAAATGAATTGATTTTGCTTTCTGTGGTTTGGTTTTTATCAGAGGCT
Source organism: Gymnobelideus leadbeateri (assembly GCA_011680675.1). Lineage (NCBI taxonomy): Eukaryota > Metazoa > Chordata > Mammalia > Diprotodontia > Petauridae > Gymnobelideus > Gymnobelideus leadbeateri. Next base: position 183,749 of record WOXC01005865.1, on the reverse strand, counting down.
ATGACATAATAATTGCCCCCCAAACAGATGAAATTGGCATGGCATTAATTTTTTCTTTGCACTTGACTCAGGATTTAAAAACTGGAATGGTGAAGATGATATGCAGTCTTAATATGTTAGAGACAAGCATACCTGAAGTTCTACCGTGAACCTTCAGGATATACTATGCATTAGTTGCTTTTTAAAAAAATTATTATTCTAAAATTTTTATATTGCATTATTATAATGAGGTATTTATTTCTATGAAGGTTGCCAATGGCAACCAGGTGATACAATGGATAGAGTGCTGGGCCTGGAGTCAGGAAGACTCATCTTTCTGAGTTCATATCTGGCCACAGATACTTATTAGCTGTGTAAACCTGGGCAAGTCACTTAACCTTGTTTCTCTCGTTTTCCTTATCTGTAAAATGAGCTGGAGAAGGAAATGGCAAACCACTCTAGTATCTCTGCCAAGAAAACCCCAAATGGAGTTGCAAAGAGTGAGACATGACTAAAAATGACTGAACAACAACAAATGAAGGTTGCCATGCTCTGCAAAAAGGTCTAGTTACATAAATTCAGATAAGGATTTTGTAGACATATAAGTATAATTCAAGCTAGAATGTGATATAGGCAGAAAGCAGTAAGGAGAGGGCAACCTCAGTGTTTACTTTTTTTTTTAGTGTTATTAATGCATATTATACATACACACACACACACACACACACACACACACAATCACTTCTCAATCCCTTTGTGCTTTTCTCACTTACAAAAGCTGTTTGTATTGAGCACGTGTAAATTATTTAATTTTTTAACAAACCTTTTCATGTTTTCTACCTTTATTGTTCTCTTTTTTTTAAATCATCAGAGCCATAATGAACTCTTCCTCCCTTTGTGCCTCTAACATAGATGTGAATGAAAGCTTTTTACAGCCTTCCCTGGGAGTTCAGTGAGATTGATGTCAATACTTAAGAATGGGAAGGAAATTTACCTGTGCAGTGACCTAAGATCATTCCAGATAAAAGTTTACATGTAAAGGAGGTGGATAAAAAGAAATATAAATGAACTATCTTGGAAGGGGATGGAGTCTTTATAATTTTTAAGTCCTCACACAGAAGCTAGGGCACCATTTGTTAGAGATCTTATTCAGATCTGGGCTAAATGACCTCTGAAGTTCCTTCCAACTGAGATTCCACTTTGTTCCTGAGAGAAGAACTATAAGTAATTTGTGGAAAATACAGAGAGACGTATTTAGACTCAGTGCAAGAAAAAATTTCACAACAGTTAGAACTGACCAAAAATAAAATGGGTTGTAACAAAAGATGAGTTCTCCACCAGTGGAGGTCCACAAGGAGGAGATGGATGACCTTTTGGTGATGTTGTAAGGGAAATTCCTGTTCAGGTATGTGTTGGACTAGATAATCTCTAAAATCTCTTTCAAATCCAAGTTTTTGTGATTCTTTGGTTCTAGAATTTCCTTATGAATTATGCTTATATAGTAGTAGTAGGATAGCAGTGCCAGAAACCCTGCTTTGAAGTAGTGTTCTGTGTGTTCCTGAGGGAGGAGGCCAGGACAAATGACAAATATAAAGCACAATATAGATCACCATCCTCTAATGAGCCGTTTTCTAGCAATTTGGTATGATACTAAGAAAGTAACTAAAACATACATACCCTTTGCCCCAGAAGTCCCATTACTAGACATACCTCAAGAAGGCCAAAAGGCAGGGGGATAAAGTTCCATATATAAACCAAAATATTAACAGTAGCAATTTTATGGTTGCAAAGTGGGTGCCCTTCAATTAGGGAATGGCTAACCAAACTGTGGTACATGAACATGAGGGGTTTTATTGGGCCATAAGCAATGTTGGGTATGAGGAGATCCATGAAACCCCAGAAGAACTGATGCAGTGAAGTAAGCAGAAGCAAAAGAGCAAATGTGCACAATGGCCACAGTCATGGAAAGGAGAACAGAGAAAACAGCAAACCCTGAAATGGAATGTTGTTTAGTGACATTGATGCATCTCGAGCCTGAAGAGAAGATCTGAAAATGCACCTCCCTCCCTTTTTGGAAGAGGTGCAAGACTGTCAGTTGGCAATGTTGCACGTAATGTCATAGTTTCGTTCAGCTAAGCTAATTTTTTTCTCTCCTTTATTTTTGGTTACAATGATTGATCATTAAATAGAAATATATTTGGAAATAGAAGTGGTGTAAAAACAAAGATATAAATAAAAGCAATTTTTTAAAAAAGCCATCTTCCTCAAGCTGAAAAAATGACTTTCAAGCAAGAAAATGTTGTCAAGGTTATTTCTTAAATTTTCCAGAGAATTAGGAATCTGAGCCTTTTTTCCCTGCCTATAACATGTTTCTAGACTTTAGTTTATTAGCTGGTTCAGATTTGACTTTAAATCTAACAAATGTCATTCTTGCCTTAACTGCAGCCTGGAACTTGTGATTGATGACTGTAAGGACATGACATGGTGTTTCTCAGTTCATTGTTAAAATAACCAAGTTCCTACATTGATGGTATTAACTTCAGGAATGTTTACTTCTGAGAAAGGAGAGATGAATGAGAAGTCATGCTGGATTTGTATGCTGTAGACATAGGATAACTTCCTGTATGAATTAGTGTCTTCCAAGTGGCTGTTTGATTTGGGGAAAATGGTGAATTAAATAAGGATAGGGAAGTTGATGTTTTACTATCAGATTAAGTAACAAGTCTCCTGTCACATTGGATTTTCTGTCTCTCCCATCCCCAACCCTTTCTACCTGCCTTTCTGCTTCAAAACTTATCTTTTAGAAGGTGATGGAATTAAAGTCACAAGTGACCTATTGTTGCATTGGTGTCTAGCAATGTGCTTACAATACTGTGACAAGCCCTATTAATGTCAGTAGCTGTGAATATCCATTAAACAAATACTTGGTTTTTAGTCTAAAAAAGAAAACAACTTAGGGGAGATATGATCCCTGAGGAGCTATCATGGGGGAAAGCCATTAGATTTTTTTCCACTTGGCCCAAAAGGACAGAAGTAAGAGCAACCATTAGACATTATAAGCAGCAAATTTAGGTTTGATGTTAGGGGGAAAACCTTCCTCACAATTAGAACAATATTCAAAAAAGAAGAGACTGTTTCAAGAGGTAGTGGCTCCCCCTTCTCTAGAAATCTTCAAGCAAAAGTTTGATGGTTGTCTGGTGTGTTACAGAATTTTATTCATGTTTGTGTTGGATTAGATGGCCTCTGAGGGCATTTTCCACTCTGAGATTATGTGACCAGTGTTCTCTTAGCAGTCAGTAGGCAGAATATTTTGTTGGTGGACCCCAATTTCAGGTAAGCATGCTTGAAGGACCTTCCTAACATCCTGTCAGCACTGCTAATAAAAGACCAGAGCTAAATAGAAACTTTGACATTCAAACACAGGCACTAAGAGAAACATTGAATGGTAAATATGAAGACAATGATAATTGACTAAACAGGAATAAACTACTTATATTCAAATATGAGGAGATAATACTTGTAGCCTCTCTGAAACCTATCATCATTAGGCATCCTAGAGGGAGTCTATTTAGACAAGACCCATGAGTGATTCTATTGTGTCTTGATCTTAAGAGAGGAATGGAAAGAGAGGGGGAGAGCAACCCACAAGGTGAGAGGTGTAAAGGAAATGAAAGGAGTGGTGGGGAATGGAAGTAGGGCAAGATATGGATTGAGAAATGACTACATAAGTTATTGCATACAGGATCATAGAATCACAGATTAGGAGCTGGAAGAAACCTTAGAGGCCCAGTTCCCTGAGGAAAGTGAGCACCAGTCAAAGGGTTCATTCCCAGTCACCTAGAAGCAGCTGTACAAGACCTCTCTGTGTTAAAACAATCGTCATGTGCATTAGGAAGATCAGCCCAGCCCTTTTCTACACATACTGGATGGCTTCTCTATCTCTCAAACTATGAACCATTTGTGGTCACTTTATTAACCCTGAAAAGCTGGGATAGACTGTGGCATGATTCCAGACAGTGCCTTGAAACATTTTTAATAACGGTATTACATGCCTTGCTTTTTAACTATTAATCCTGGTGCTCACTTCCAGAGCTAGATAGCAGCTTTAAGGGATAGTAGTAACCAAGAGTATAACACAGTATATCACATATTATAGTGAAATATGATTGTGCTATAAGAAACAATGTATGCATTGAATGCAGAGAAGCAAGGGAAGACTTAGAAGAACTGATGTAAACCCAGGAAAACCCTGAACCAAACCCAGGAAAACAATATACACAATGACTGCAATGATATAAATGGGGAAAAAATTGAAACTAAAAGCTGTGACCAAGTATGTAGTGACCAAGCATGATTCCAAAGAAAGAGATGAAAAGGCATTTCTCTCCCTTCTCTGTGAAAGTGAGGGAATTTTCTTATTGGGTTAGTTTTGCTGTTTTGTTTTTGTTTTTTCCCCTTTTATTGTAAAGAATGGTTCACACAGAGCAAATTGGTGAAGATGACAGAAGATGAGAGTATTTTGTGTTGGGAGGTTGTGGAAAGACAGGCATTCTAATGCATTGTTGGGGGAACTATTAATTAGTATAATAATACAGGAAAGCAGTTTGGAGTTAGGCAAATAAAATGACTAGAGATTCCATTGCTAGGTATTTACCTAGCACAAGGAGGTCACTGACAAAAAGAAAACTCCCAAATATACCAAAATATTTATATACATTAAAATATTTTATATTTGTATTTCCATATACACCAAAATATTTATAGCAGAATTTTTACTGGTAATAAGAAATTGGGAACAAAAAGATGCCTTTTGGTTTGAGGATTGGCTCAAAAAATTGTGGTAGAAGAACATAATGGAATATTATTGTTCAGTAAGAAACACCAAGTATGATAAATATGGATAGAAAGACTTTTGAATTAATGCAACAAGAACCACAGAATAATATAAAATGAGTCAGAATTGGTAACACATAGTTGTAGTCCAGGCTGCTTGGCAGTTGAGGCTAATGTATCTCTTGAATTTGAGAATTCTAAGCTGCAGTGGACTGAGCTGGTCAGGTGTCCAAACTATATCTAGCATCAATATGGTGAGCCCTCAAGAATAGCTACCAGGTTACCTAAGGGGCAGCAAAATACAACCCAAATTGGATATGGAACAGGTTGAAGCTCCTATGCCAATCATTAATGGGAGCTCCTTCACTTCCAAAAATTGAAAACAGATGTTGCAAAGTTACAAAGACCAAACTTAATTCTGTAGAGATAGGAGAAACATAAAATGAAGAGGTTAGGGAAGGGAACCCATTGATGTGGACCATAGCATATATCAGATTTTTTTTTGATGTATTATTAGATTGTTTTCTCTTCCTCTTTATATTTTTCTTTTTAAAAAATCATTATGTGAAATGATTCTGTGGGAAGGGGGTAGAGAGAAGAAAATAAGGGGAAAATAAAAAAATTCATTAAAAACCTATATTTGTATAAAAGAAAAACTAAGGCTGTCTCTATGGAAGGGGGTGGCAGAGGACTACATTGGAAAATGTAAGTGATATAAAACAAAATATAAATACAAATTTATTTATTTTTTTTGGTTTGGTTGTGTGTGGGTTTTTTTTTGCTTTTTGGGGGGGGCAGTTGGGGTTAAGTAACTTGCCCAAGGTCACACGGCTAGGTTTTTGTTTGTGTGTGCATTAAGTGTCTGAGGCCGGATCTGAACTCAGGTCCTTCTGACTCCAGGGCCAATGCTCTACTCACTGTGCCACCTAGCCGCCCCCTACAAATTTATTTTTAAAGAAATAAATGTGGCAAGAGACTTAAAAGGAAGAAGTTCGGAAGTCACTGGGGAAATGTGATAGATGAGTTTTGTTGAATAGAAGAATTCTCCTACATCAATGAGAGTCCAACTGGTATTATGCAGCATAAAACTTATGAGTAAAATCAGTACAATTGCATTATTTCCTCCAATGATGTTCAGAAGTCCAGGGATCTGAATAGATAAACTAGAGTTAGAGATTCCTTACATTTGAAGATTATTAAGTGGCAGAAAGTTAAGGGATGGTGTGATTGAGAGCTACCCTGGGATCATTAAGGAGTAGTAGAGACATCTGTATGACTGGAGAGAAGGCAAGAGATGCAAGTGATATAATGGAGATAGAAAATTTGGCAGCTGATTAAATATATGGGGTGAATGGATGCCCTGCTCCATGCTTTTCATAAAATTATACAAATAATTTTCTTAGTTTACATTGTTTTCAAATAAAATTAAAAATTTATTTTAACTGTATAACAACATAAAAAATTTAAACATACAGTAAAAATACACACAGCTATTTTCTGATTTAAAATGCTTTATGATTTTCATACTTACAACTTATAAAAATAGTGGCCATAACAATATTGTTAATATGATTTGGGGGCGTGGACTTTTTTTTTTCAAGTGCAGTTTCTCAAAGCATGGTATCATTGATGATAATGCTGCTTTTATCATTCTTTTTCATTTGTTGTTGTTGGTTAGTTGTTTCAGTCATGTCCAGCTCTTCATGACCCTAATTTGAGGTTTTCTCGGCAAAGATACTGGAGTGGTATTCTATTTCCTTCTCCAGCTCATTTTTACAGATGAGGAAACTGAGTCAAACAGGATTGAGTGATAAGCCTAGGGTCACACACAGGCTAGATTTGAACTCAGGTCTTCCTGACTCTGGGCCAAGCCTTCTATTCACTGTGCCACCTAGCTGTCCCTCTTTTTCAATTACTAATCCAGTATTTTTTCTTGAAAACAATCATAGCAAAAAACTCTACACAAATAAAATGTTACAAATAAATAGTAGCATTTGGATCCTTTATTTGACAAAGAATGGAATTCTTTATTCACCCATAGCCAGAATAGAATACATTTTTGGCTTAAATATTTATATTAAATAACCTCTGTACTGTATTCCCTGTTAGTTAGAATAAATTCTCCCTATTAGTCCTGATTTTATTGACTTTGGTTTTAACTTTGTTTTCATAATTAAAAATAAAATGGGTATATTTAGTGGGCTTTGTACTGAAGATATCCAGTAATTTTGGTGTTTGCTCCATGCGCCTCCACTTCTCTTTTCCCCCTGACAGTGAGGGGTGGAGGAGTGGTGGAGGGCAAGGGAGGCCTCCCTGCAGTTTGGAAAACTCTGCCATACTGAGACTCAAGTTGTGGAGGTAGGGTGGGGTACAATATGTGATTTCCATTGTGTCACACAAAGAAGGGAACTTCCCACATCGCATGACTCATCTCTCATTTCTTGCCACAGATGTATTCTTCTACAGCCAATATTGCCACAGGTTTGTGAATTACAAAAGGTTTTGTGTGTTTTTCCCCCTAAATGAAAAGCTGGTGTATTTGAATATTCATCTTCGCTTAGGTTCTCCTGAAATATAAAATTACATCAATCATTGATCAGTCCATTATTGCTTAAAGAAGTGAAAGAATGACTACATAGTCAACTCTCATTTCTTAGTACAATCCAGAAAAATCTGGCAATGCCTTTAGTCACCTCTAGCATCTAGTGCCCAGAAGATTGGGGTGGGGGGCGACAGGGGCGGGCGTAATAGAGAATGAAGAGCAAGGAAAAAGGATCTTTTGAGGCTTAAGCAGAAACAAGAATAGCATAGAATTAGACCCAAATAGTATAACCTCAGGAGAGTCACATTGGAGAGAAGAGGGAAAAAATCATTGTTATGTAACTAATCCCCATATTCTCCAAAAGGCCAATCTTTTGTTTCAAATTAGTGCCTACGTTTGACATGCACTTATTCAAGTTAAGAAATTATGATTTAAGTACCCACTGTGTGTCAAGATATAAAGCTTAGCTATTAACAGGTTTCCTGCCCATGTGGAGCTTATCAATGAGTGGAAAACTGAGCAAGTACATAAAGGGGTACTCCTCTTCTCTGTGGAAGCTTCCTTCACCAAGGCAAACCTTTCATGCTTTTGTAATTTACAGCCTTCTACAGTTTGCCTAATCGCTGAGAGATTAAGTGACTAGCCCAGGGCTACACAGCACATGTATCAGAGGCAGGGCTTGAGCCCATATCTCCCTGACACCAAATCCAACACTGTATAACCACTCTGCCATGCTGCCTCTTAATACAAGATGCCTTCTAACTCATTTGTTAGAGCAGATGAGTATGGATGTCATTTGTCACTCAGCTTGTTTCCTCCTGCCTCTGAGGCTGAAGGAGGTGCGGGGGCAGATAAACTCACAACCACTATGACTAGCTTCCAGTAAATTGTATGGAAAGTTCATCCTGTGCCACTAGGTGGGTGATATAAATGCAATAGATATAGCCTAGGAGAAGGACTGAAGAGCTCTCTATTCTAATAGAGGAGCTTATAGAGAGAACTTAATGGTTTAGAAAGTACTTTTCGGGGCGGCTAGGTGGCACAGTGAGTAGAGTGCCGGCCCTGGAGTCTGAAGAACCTGAGTTCGGATCCGGCCTCAGACACTTAACACACACAAACAAAAAACCTATCCGTGTGACCTTGGGCAAGTTACTTAATCCCAATTGCCCTCAAAAAAAAAGAAAAAAGGAAGTACTTTTCATGCATTATCTCATTTGATCCTCACAACAACCCTTTGAGGTAGTGATAGCACCAGTATTAATGATCCACACATTACAGAGGAAGATACCAAGGCCCAAGGAGATTTAGATGACTTGCCCCAGTTTTCCAGCATTTGAGCACAGCCCTTCTAAGCCCAAATCTGAGACTCTTTGCACTATGCCAGGCCAGAATACTGTCAGTCAAGAAACCCTTTCCCTTGGACTATATTAGCATATAGGACAGAGAGATGTCAGTGAAGAGTGATTTTGGGTGTAAGAAGACTAAAAAGTTGGGGAGAGGGGCGGCTAGGTGGCGCAGTGAATAGAGCGCCGGCCCTGGAGTCAGAAGGACCTGAGTTCGGAGCTGGCCTCCGACATTTAATCCACACAAACAAAAAAAACCTAGCCGTGTAACCTTGGGCAAGTTACTTAACCCCAATTGCCCTAAAGGGGTGGCTAGGTGGCGCAGTGAGTAAGAGCGCTGGCCTCGGAGTTGGGATGACCCAAGATCAGATCCGGCCTCAGAAAATGAGCACCCACGCATAAATAATGACTAGCCGTGTAACCTTGAGCAAGTTACTTAACCCCAATTGCTTTTAAAAAAAAAAAAGGTGGGGAGAAGGAGCTAGGTTATGAAGAACTTTGAACACCAGACAAAGGACTTTGGATGGCCTGTAATGGGTAGAGACTTACAGCATGAAGACCCACCAGCAGGCTTTTGAAGTAGTTCAGACGAGATGATGAGGGCCTGCACTGGAGTTGTAGAGGAGAGAAGAGGGGGAGGGCCGGTGGTATTTGAGAGATGTTTCAAAGGTGAAATCAGCAGAACTTTGACAATAACTTGGATATGGGGGGGAGGCTGTTGTGAAAGATAGTGAGAGATCCAAGATAACTCCTAGATTGCAAGCTTAGGGGACTGGGAGGATATTGTCCTCTGGGGTAATAGGGAAGATAGGAGTGGGGGGAGGATTTAGGGGGAAATAACAAGTCCTCTTTAGGACGTATTGTTTAAGATGTCTACTATACGTCCAATTTGAGATGTGTGAAAGGCACTTGGAGATATGAGATGGCAGGAAAGGTAGATTTGAGAATCATCAACATAAAGATGGTAATTAAACCCATGGGAACTGATGAGATCACCAAGTGAAGTAGTATAGAGGGAGAAGAGAAGAGAACCCAGGACAGAACCCTGAGGGACACCTCAGATGGGTAGGAGAATCAGGAAAGAGTAGCATCCCAAAAGAACAGAGTATCAAGGAGGAGAGAGTGATCAACTGTATCAAAGGGTGCAAAGAGGTCAAGGAGAATGAGGAGCAAGAAAAGGTCATTGGATTTGGCAACTAAGAGATCAGTAGTAACTTTGGAGAGAGAAGTTCAATGGAATGATAGTCAGAAGGGGTTAAGAAGAAAATGAGAGAAGAGAAAGTGGAGGCATCTTTTGTAAATAGCCTTTTCAAAGAGTTTAGCTACAAATGGCAGAAGAGATTGGACAATAGTTAGCAGGGATAGAAGAATGTAGTGAGAGTTTTATTTGTTGTTTTGCTTTTTTTCCAGGATAGAGGAGACATGGGGTCTGTTGGTAAGCAGTAGAAAGGAAGAGATGAAAATAAGTGAAAGAGGGGATAACAGAGGGGGCAATCTGACAGAGAAAATGGATGGAATGAGGTCATTTGAACAAGTAGAAGGCTGGGCCTTGGTAAAGAATAAGACCACTTCATCACATGAGACATGGATGAAGGAGGAGAGAATGGAAGAAGGCACTTGAGTCATAGGAGAGATAGGCACTAGGAGTGATAGGAAGAAGGGGAAAGAGGGCATTCACAGCCTCAGTTCTTTCTGTAAAATGTGAGAAAAGGTATTCACCTGAGAGAGTGGGGGCAAGTGGAGATTTGAGAAAGGATGATGAAAGGATTTAGAAGAGCTGCTGTTGGAAGTGGGATAGTTGAGTCAGTGAGGGAGGCATAGTAGGATTACCTAGAGGCAGTTAGGGTCCAGTTGAGATTATTTAACATAAATTTTGGTGATCTAGTCAGAAAGGTTGCATGATTTTCTCCACTTTCATTCAGCCGCTTATGTGTAGGATTGAGGGTAAAGGCAATGAATAGTAGGAGTGATCCAAGGAAGAGGCTTGGCTCAGTATAATCATTGACATGATAAGGTGACTAAAGATTCAAGATCCCTAGCTGAGTTTTGGGAAGTACCATAATCTCATTAGCAGCACACCCTCTATCCACTGGAAGAACGACTGCTGCAATAGTTTTACCCATTCCATGGTTACCTTATTGGCTGTGTTTCAGAGTAACCACCATTTTCTGGTCTTGCCTATAGGTTCTAAGGCTTCCATGTATTTGAGGATTGGTAGCTTCCAGGTTATAAACTTCAAGTTCACCTTTGTGGATGGTTCACTTGGATTTGGAGAAGTTAACCTGAGACATCTTCTAAGGTGGCTTATTGTTTTTTCAGATCAACATGGATTCCTGGTTCTTTCTAATTTTGCTCAGCAGTGGCCTGACATGCCTCAGTGCCAGCAATGCCACAACAGGTAAGGCTTCCCCTTATTTCTGAGTAAATCTTGAGCACTCTTGCTTTCATCCCTAAAGATGTAGCTAAGAATCCTACCCCCAAAATATTCATTTTAGGGGCTAAATGAAAAGTATATTTCCCACTTTGTTCAACTAATGGCCCCCTGTAGGAAAGGTCAGCTCAATTAAAGAATGAACAGCTGTGCAGCTGGTCTCTGCTAGGGCTACAGCAGATTTCTGGGTATACGCCATAGCAGCCACCCCTTTTTGCCTTGCTTTTGGCGGCTGTCTGGTACCTTGATGCAATATTTCCTTGTGCTTTAGTGTTTGCAGTGTCACCTTCAGTAGGAGTTACCTCATCCACCTCTATGAGATCAGTCAAAGCGCCAACCACAGAGCCTAATAAAGGGGAAACCATGAGCTCCAAGGATTTCAGTCCAAACTCTTCGTTGACTTCCCTTTCTACAACACCAACACTCAACCCACCTGTAATCCTGGAACCTACTTATCTAACAACTGTTAACTCATCAGACTCTCTCATCAATGTGACTACAAGGACAGAAGTAGCAGAATCTAATGTGACATTACTTTCTCCAAATGGAACTTGGCTTCCTGATCCTGGGTATACAGATGCCAAGACAGAACCCTGGGAGCAGAATTTTAGCACTGCAGTAACAACACCAGACACCTTCACCTCTTCAGGTACTGGAAAAGGTCTTTGTTCTCCTTCATGTTTGTGGATTTATTTACTCTTTAGGTAAACCTCTTCCTTGTGTTTTCTCACCGCAGATATTCTGGCATTAAAGTGAAACTGCACAAGACAATTTAATCAAGAACAAATTAGGAAATATTCAGAATGTCTGCTCAGCATAGTCATGAGAGGGGTAAAGAAAGAGCATCCCAAAGGTCATCTCATTCATCTTTCCACTGTGGACAGGACCTTACTTTAGTCAGCCTCAACCAGTGAGAATTGTAACATTTTTTTACAAAAGATTACCAGAGATGATAATTTCACAGTTACCTTGGTTAATAGCGCTTAATATCTCTCAATGTATAAATGGTCTTCCCAGTGCTCTAAATACTTCAGGTTTATATTTTCAATCCACTAAGGATGTGCCCAGTGTTTCTTAGGAATGTTTTTTATGTGTCCTAGATCAAGAGCCTCACAGAGACTCTCATTTCCTATTCCTGAGACCTTAGAGCACTGCCGTCACAAAAAAGCAGTTTGCATTTCCTCTGCCCGGTCTGTTAGTTCACTAAAAACAATACCAGAGATAAAGCACTGGGCCTGGAGTCAACAGACCTGAATTCCAATCCTCCCTCAGACACTTACTGACTGTGATCCTGAGTGAGTCACTTAAGTGCCATCTGCCTCAGTGAGTCACTTAAGTGCCGTCTGCAAAATGGGGTTAACAATAGCATCTATCTCTCAGGGTTGTTTTAAGGATCAAATGAAATAGTATTTATAAATTGCTTAGCCCAGAGCCTGGACCATATTAAGTAGATGCTTAATATGTGCTTATTCCCTTCCATTCTCCCCTTCTTCCTAGAACCACCCGTCAGAACAAGGTTCTAGCTACATCTCCTAACATCGTCTGTCCTCTAAGCCGTTTCTCAATGTTGGATCTGCTACCTTTCTAGTCACCATATTTCATTGCTTCCCACTGCAGCTGTAGGCCTTTACTCTGCCATTGCCATTCAACAACCTCTCTTCCTTTGAACTTCATGCCATCCAACTATACCACACCTTATTGATCCTTTGCTGTCATATACTTACAACCTAGTCACTTCTCTGTGACCCCTGGCTGCCTCTTATTCATTATCCCTTCCCCTTCCATCATCCTCAGAGACTTCAGTATTCATATATGTGTCCCTAAATACAATGAACTTTTTTTTTTAATCCTCTTCCTTGACCTCTCTACAGTCATAGGCAGTATAGATTGGTCATCTATCTTTGATGGCCTCTCTTGATCTATCCTTGATGTCATGCCTTTTGTGACACTCCACTGTCAGCGCTGCTACTCCTACCTTTCTTCCAACCAGTCTTGTCTCTGTTTCTGGCTCTTCATCTTCTTGCTGCCCTATGCCGGGGTGGGGATGCTTTGCCTCAAGGCCACATGTGGTCCTCTAGGTCCTCAAGTGAGGCCCTTTGACTGCATCCAAACTTCACAGAACAAATCCCTTCAACAAAAGGATTTGTTCTGTAAAACTCGGAGTCAATCAAAAGACTGGACCCAAGGACCTAGAAGGCCACAGGTTCCTCACCCCTGGTAAAAGTTCAGACCTCTCTTTGTTCTTTGCTCAGCTGCCTTCTCTTCTCTCTGTATACTTTCTCCCTTGCAAAGCTTACCTATTCTGTAATTCTTCTCTGAATTCCAACCTCCTTACCATCTCACCACATACAAACATAGAACTGAAAGTATTTTTTCCTTCCTCAAAGCACCTCCTCCAGGTAATTTTTTCTCCTTTATAGTTATCATTCTTCCTCATATTATGAAGCATCCACTATGTGCCAGGCACTGTGCTAAGTACTAGGAATTAGAAGATGGAGGAGCTTGTTTTCTGCTGGGGGAGACAATATGTACGTAAATGGATGTATAGAAGATAAGTACTATGGAAACTGAGGTGGGGCACTAGCCACTTCTGGGGGTAGAAAGTGTGCTTGAACAGAGTTTTGAGGAAAACCAGGGATTCTAAGAGGTAGTTAAGTAAGAAGTGAATGGAATAGCCACCTCTTGGACTCTCCTGTAGAAGGAACAACAAGGGTTGGTTGGTTGTACTGGAGAGTAAAGGAACAGAACGTTGAATGATAAAGTAGGAAAGATAGGGTGAGGCCAGCTTGTAAAAAGCTTGAAAAGCCAAAGAGGAGTTTATTTAATCCTAGAGACAACTGGGAGACACTGTGGGGAAGTAGCACAGTCAGACTTGTGCTTCAGGAAAAATGACTTTTCCTAAAAGTGACATGTGTGTACATATCATTTGAAGAGGAAAGACACTGAAGGCAGAGAAATTAATTTGGGGGCATGAGGGCCTGAATTAGGGTGATGGCTATATGGGTAGAGAGAAGGGGACAGATGTGAAAAATGTTGCAGAGGTAGAAATGCAACATTTAGCAAATGGTTTGATATTTGAGGTGAAGGAGAGTGAGAAGTCAAGTATAACACTAAGATTGCTTACCTGGGTGACTTGAAGAAAGGCAGTACTCTTGATGGGAATAAGGAAGGTTGCAAAAGGGGTGAGTTTGGGGTGAGGAGAAAGGTCGTCAGTCCTGTGTGGGACATGTTGAGTGTGAAATGCTTATCAGATATCCAGTTTGAAGTATCCAGTAGGGAGCTGGAGATGTACTACAGGCTCTTAAGAAAGAGTCTAGGGCTGGATTTATAGATTTGGGAGTTATCTGCATAGAGATGATAATTAAAATCATAGGAGCTAGCAAAGTCATCAAACGAATTGAGAGAGAGAATAGGAGAGTGTTCAGATCAGAGGCGTAGGAAACACCCACCATTAGGAATTGTGATAGAGACGGTGAGTTTGCAAAGGAGACAAAAGAAGCTATCAAACATATAGTAAGAAAATTAAGAGAGAGGGTAGTGGTGTGCCCACAGGGGAGTGAGAATCTGAAAGGAGAGGGTAGGTAGCAATGTCAAATACTGCAGAGGTTGAGAAGAATAAGAATTGGGAAAACACCATTAAATTTGACAATTAAGAGATTATTAGCAACTTTGGAGAGAGCAATTTCAGTTAAGTATAGGGTTGGAAGCCAGAGAGCAAAGCTATTTGTGCCCTGTCTTCCCCACCCTACAATTATGTTACATATTGCTTAAAGAGCAGGGTCTGATATGTCTATTTTTTGTATTTCCAGTGCTGATCACATAGTAGGTGCTTAGTAAATATTTGTGGAATTCATTGAGAAAGTTGCCTGCGAGAATTAGTCCCTGGATATTGCTTCTGAAATAAATGAGGGAATTCTTGAGGGTCTGTGGTAGAAAGTTAGCACATACTCAGGTTTTGAAGCATTTCATCTATGTCTTGTCCAAAAGCTCCTTTGTCTTTTCAGAAATGGCTAGTGAGAGAAGTTCTCTTATCTCTCTGTCTCCTGGGAGAAATCAAGAGACTAGATTTAACTTACAGAATGTAAGAACCTATGTCGTTCAACTCACAATCATCACCCCCTGGGCACTGTTCTCAATTCCCATTGTTCATGAAGAGTCTCTCTTTGAGTTCTCATCATTTCTGTTTCAGCAGCCAAGTTCCTCCCTGTAGTGAAAGTCAGGTCCAGAATAATGTCACTTCCTTTTCCTTTGAAAGGATTAATTATAATTTTGACAAAAAAGAGAGCTCCAGTCAGTATCCAGACAATTGAAATTCCCCTATCATCCAGGTAATGAACACTTGTGGAGATATGACCTGGCCACTACCTTTTTAAAGGAAAAAAATATTTATTCTTAACATTCTTTTAAAATTTTGAATTCCAAATTCTCTCCCTCCCTCCCACCCCCTCCCCCACCCACTGAGAAGATGAGCAATATGATATTAATTATATATGTGAAATCATGCAAACCTATTTCTACATTAGCCATATCACAAGATATAAAAATAGAAAAAATAAAGAAAGCAAGAAAATTATACTTTACTTTGTACTCAGAGTTCATTGGTTTTCTCTCTGGAGGTGGGTAGCATTTTTTCATTATGTGTCCTTTGGAATTGTCTTGGGTCATTATATTGATCATAGTAGCCAAGTCTTTCACAGTTGATCATCATTATAACATTGCTGTCACTGTGCACAATAATCTCCCACTCCCTCTTACTTCACTTTCAGTTTCTATTTCAGATCTATTTCAACAATTTCCCGATGAGATATTTCATATTTTCTTTTATTTTTTCATTCTTTTGACTTTATTTTGTTTCTTGATGTTTCATGGAATCATTAGCTTCTACTTGTCCAGTTGTGATTTTTTAAAATTTATTTATTCTGAACTTAAGAAGTAAAATAAGCATTTCCATAACTAAATGGGATAGAACAACAGAGGATTGCACCTGAAATTTCAGATTCATTATGTACAATTTGCTTTTCCTTTATATGACAAAGTTATCATGTGACTTTTTTCCTCCTTTTCTAAACTCATTAGACACAAATCTGTGTGTATACATACATACATACATATATACACATACATACACATACATGCATACACACATATACATATACACACATATCCATGTATGTATATATACAAATCTATGTTTGTGCACACATATCCACATCCATGCTTATTATATATGTCAGTTCTTTTTCTGGATTCAAACAGCATCTTTCTTCATAGGATCCTTGCTGTTAATTTGAATATTTACAATAGTCAATGACTTGGTTGCTCAAAGTTGTTCTTAAAATAACACTTCTGTTACTGTATACAATGCTCTCTTGGTTCTCATTTCACTCTTCATTATTTCATGGAGCTCTCTCCATGCTTTTCTAAAACAATTGAGCTCATCATTTGTTATACCAGAGAAATATTCCATCATGAACATATATGACAATTTGTTAAGCACTGATAGGCATCTTTGAAATTTCCAATTCTTTGCCCCCACAAAGAGAGCTGCTGTAAATATTTTAGAACAGGTTCTTTTCCTTTTCCTTAATCATCTTGGGAAACAGATCTAAGAGATATCAAAGGGTTCAATAACTCTTTGGGCATAATTCCAAATCTCTCTCCAAAATGGCTAGATCAGCTCACAGATCCACCAACAATAAATTAAGGTCCCAGTTTTTCCACATCCCAGTTGTAATTTGTAATGAATTATTTTTGTCAGTGAGCTTTTGTACCTCCTTTTCCATTTGACCTATTTTGCTTTTAAAGTTCTTTCTTCAGTGAATTTTTGTGCCTCTCCTCCCCCCGTTTAATTTTTTTTTTTTTTTTTTTTGCTTTTTGGGAGAACAATTGGGGTTAAGTGACTTGCCCAAGGTCACATGACTAGTAAGTGTTAAGTGTCTGAGGTCAGATTTGAACTCAGGTTCTACTGATTCCAGGGCTGGTGCTCTGTTCACTGCTCCACCTAGGGGCTCCCCACCCCTTTTTTTTTCACCATTAGGCCAGTTCTGGTTTTTAAGGTGTTATTTTCTTCAGCATTTTTTGTGTCTCTTTCACCAAGCCGTTAATTCTTTTTTCAAAATTTTCTTGCATCCCTGTTGTTTCTTTTTCTCATTTTTCCTGTGCCATTCTTATCTTTTCTTTAACTCTTCCAGGAATTCTTGCTAGACTTGTGTCCAATTAGCATTTTTCTTTGAGGCTTCATCTGTAGCTATCTTCACATTGTTTTCTTCTTTGATGTTTTTCTCAGTGTTCTCTGCCAGAATATGAGCTTTTTGTGTTTTTGTTCAGTTTGGGGTTTTTGGAGTGGAGGTGGGGATGTTGTGGGAGTTACTTGGTTTTTTGGCATTTGCTTTTGCTTTACTTTGACTTTTAACTCTATGTTAAAGTTGGGCTCAGCTCCCAGGGCAGATGCAAGCTTCAGGTTGTTCGTACTGCTGTTTCAGAGCTAGTTCTGGGTGTCTATAAGTTTAGTTCTTCCAAGATCATGTGATCCTGGGAGAGGTATGGTCACTGCTCTCCTGGTTTATACTCTGGTCTTTACCCAGGAAGGGCTCTTGTTCTCCTGCAACCCCAAACTTTAGTCCTCCTCTCCGAACTGTGATCCAGAACTTCATATGGGCAGTAGAGTTGCCAGTCAGCACCAGCTATACCTAGTGCCAGCAAAGGGTCCCGTGTAATCTCTTTATGATCAGTTATCTGACTCCCCCTTACCATGTCTTATCTGAGAGATCCTAAAGCTGCTGCCACTGCCACTGGTGCTGCCACTGCCACTGGTGCTGCTACCCCAAGGCCCACTGCTGGTGCTACTGTTGTGCTCTGGACCAGCTTCCACCCTGGTGTCAGACCTCTCCTGCCAACCTCTTACATTGCCTTAGGCTAGGAAAATGTCTCGTTTTGGTTTTTTGTTGGCTCTGCCACTCCCAAATTTGATTTGAGGAGCTAAGTCAATGTTGTTTAGAGGGGATGTTGGAAGCGTTCAGCTGGGTTGCTGCCTGTACTCTGCTATCTCCTGGCTTCATACCACTAGCCACTGCTTCTTTTTTGTTGTTGTTGTAAAAATTTATTCCCAGTTTCCAGTTTTCCTTCTAATTTTGGCTACATTGATTTTGTTTGTGCAAAAACTCCCCCCCAATTTATTAACTTATTTGTTTTCAGTTTTCAACATTCACTTTCCATAAGTTTTAAATTTTCTCCCCCTCCCTCCCCAAGGTGGCATGCGATCTGACATGGGCTCTACACATACGTTCCTATTAATCACATTTTCACATTAGTCATGTTGTATAGAAGAATTATAATGGATGGGAGAAACCATGGGAAAGAAAATAAAGCTCAAGAAAACAAAACAAAAGAGAAAACAGTCTACTTCACTCTCCATTATGACTCCCTACTTCCTTCTCTGGATGTGGATGGCATCTTCCATCATGAGTCCTTTGGAAATGTTTTAGGTCCTTTCATGCTGAGAAGGGATTAGTCTATCTAAATCAGTCTTTGAACACTGTGCCAGCCAATACTTCTACAGTTATTGTGGCCTTTGCTTCCTCAGCAGCCACAGCTATGGAACATCTAGAAGACAAAGTTCTAGTTACAAAGCCCCTGTCACTGTCAATTGATTCTGTTTCATAAATGCATATAATTTTATCATTGGAAATGGCACTAAAGAATAAAAGGTAGAAGGAGATACTTGACTATATGTTTTGCCAGCACACCCACAAGACCACGCAGCCTTTCTGCCTGTCTTGCAGCTAGAATCTCCAGTGTATGTTGTCTCCTCCTGTTATAATGTAGACTTCTTGAGAGTAGAGGCTGTTTTGCTTCTCTATTTGTGTACACAGTGCTTTGAACATAGTAAGCATGTGATGAGTTCTTTTTTATTCATTTATTTTTCAGTGCTATACTTTGCCTTTGTTTCAGGTTTGTTATCTCTTTTCTGAATTCTTCATCTATTTCTTCATTCTTTGGAGGATAGTCTATAGTATATCCTAATTATAGTATTTCTTGTTTTTGCTTCTTTTGCTCATGACCCAAATGCTCTCTATCAAGGTTTCCCTTCTCTGGTTCCTAGATTTACTCAGCATATCTTCTTATTATACAGTGCTAATATACCATCCTTTTAATCTGTTCTATTCCTTTTGACAAATACTTCTAACTCTAGAGTGTACATGGGCCATCCCACAATGCCTCAACAATTATATTTCCCTGGAAAATTTCAATTACAACCGATGGGTATTCATTTCCAATAACCATGACAGATCACAGAATTAGATTTTGAGAGTTGGAAGGAACTTCAACAGTCACCTGGTCAAATTCAGGCCCAAAAGTATTCCCTACTGCAGCATACTTAACAACTGGGTATCTAGCTTCTGCTTGAAGACCTCTCAAAAGCAGCAAACCACCACTTCTCAAGGCAGTCCATTCTACTTTGAGACATCTCTAATTGTTAGAAATATTTTCTTTTTATCAAGGCTAAGTTTGCCTCTTTGCAAATTACTCCTAGTCCTTCCCTCTGGAATCAAACAGAGCAAGTTTAATCCCTCTTCCATATGACAGCCCTTCGCATGCTTGGATAGAGAGAGAGCCATCACATCTTCCCTATCTTTCTACTTTTTCAGTAATAGAAATCATGGCTAATACTAAAACTTTCCATCATCCTCCTCTATCCTTTTATTTTGGCTTGGCTTCCTCCTCCTTCACTTTCGGAAACATCTGCTCCAGTACTCAGGCCATTGATTCCCAAATTACTATTCACTGGCAGCAATATTATTAAACTTTACCTATAACCCACTTCTAAAAAGACTATCCAGTGTGTATTTGTTTTTAAATGAATTTTATTTTGAGACTGTTTGAAAAATTTAACACTATCCCATGAGACAAAGGCAATCTTGTACGTAGAGTAGAATTATAAGTCTTGATTGGTTTTTCCATGCTGTCTAGTCAGCAAGCATTTATTAAATACCTACTATGTGTCAGGGGGAAGCTAGGTAACAGCCTGGAGTCAGGAAGACTCATCTTCCTGAGTTCAAATCTGGCTTCAGACTCTTACTCTTGTGACCCTGGGCAAGTCACTTACCCCTAACTTAGAGTTAGGGTGTGCCTCAGTTTCCTCGTCTGTAAAATGATCTGGAGAAGAAAATGGCAACCTATTCCAGTATCCCCAAATGGGGTCACAAAGAGTTGAACATGACTGAAGAAAAATGATTGAATAACAACATGTGTCAAGAACTGTGTTGGGGATACAGAAAAAGGGCAAAAACAGTCATCGTCCTTAAAAAGTTCACAATAAAGAGGAAAGCTCCATTTGTAGTCACTTTTGGAAGACTGGCTAAGGACAAATGTAGCTGAGAAAGCTATAAGTATGCTCACTGTATTGTGGGGAAAGCCAAGGAGGCTGCTGAGAAAGAGCCAGGAGTTCATCTTCTCTTTATGCCTAATAAGACCCTTCCTGGAATTTGTTTTGTAGGAGAAAGTGGAAAGAGGGAAAGAGCTCAGAGAAAAGCTATAAAAATGATTCATGGGTCCAAAGGGGTGATTCAGAGGATGACATTCCATTGCCCTTTATTTCTCCTCAGTTCAGAATGAGAAGAAGCCTAGTCTAGTGAAAAGAGCAGGAAGCAGATTTGGAATCATAAGATCTGGTTTCAAGACCCAGCTTTGCTGCTAACTTCTTGTGACCTAAGACAAGTCACTGCTCTTCTCTGTGCCTTAATCTCTTTAACCATCAGATGGGTGTAGTAGTACCCCAGGCTAGTGGAAATAGCTTTACTTCTTGTTATAAATGCCTTCTAAGAAATGGAACTGGGAGATGAATGATCTGATGAGAATTGATCAGCAGTGTCATAAAGGATTATCAAGGACTAACACCCTGAATATTCTGCCACAAGCTAAAAGTCATTAAAAAACTGAAGATCAAGAAAATTCTAATAAATTGTTGGATAGCAGACAAATGATTTTCATTGCTGAATTTACTGGTTCTGTATTTTTGTTAGAGGACAGCCCCTTTTCCTTTTTCCCTGTCTCCTAGACCAGGATATGGATCAACTGAGATAATGCATGTGAAAGGACTTTGTAAACTTGAAAAGCCTCATACACATGTAAGGGATTATTGTTAACGAGACAAGGAGGTGGGGAAGAGGGTACAAAAAAACAAAGGACTGCTTTCTTCAACGCCAGTTTTGTTTTGGCTGTTTTTTTCTCTCTGAGCCACTGGATCAAATATTAAATTGTTAGGGAGACTGAAGAAGTGCTACTGGTTATTGTCTGTTTTCATCTTAATAAATGTTTCTATTTTTCACTTATCATACAGGTAATTCTGACTCGGAGAGAAGAGGTGAGAAACTCACCTTATTTATTGTCACTTCATTTAAGAAGTCAGTTCATTGTGTGGTGACCTCTTGTTTTCCTTTCCTACTCCCTTCTCCCATTCTCTGTCAGTCTGTGATGAACATATGCATGTGTGGCTGTGAGAGTTTCAACTTTTATTTTATATTTTCATATTGACCTAACAGGAAGTAGGAACAGAAACAAAATCTACTACTACAAAAGACTTCTTTTCATACCTTAGAGATTCTAATAGCTATTATGTATCATAACTTAGAAATCAACTACAAAAGGCTACTTTTCATATCATAAGATTCCAGTAGCTATTATATATCATAACATATTAACAGAAGAGAATTATATTTACAAATTATTACAGCTTATGTTATGTCATAATTTTGTTTGCACTGATAGCTTATGAATTACAAAGTACTTTTCTTGGATCCACTCCTATGAGGGAGGTAACATAACTATAATTCCCATTTTATTTACAATTGATAAAACTGAAGCTCATAATAGAGCAGCAACTTGCCTTTAGTCACCCAGCTAGTAAATTATGAAACCAAAAATCAGAGTCACTCTTCTGTGTAGCTACTCAGTGTATAGATTTCATACCTTTCAGTGATTTTGGCACTATGAAGCACTTTTTTCCTTCTTGATGAAATTTTCTAAGAAATTTCCATCTTACTTGGGGGGGTACAGCAATGTTTAATTTTAATTGGTGGTGGCAATTTGTCTTGTGCTATAATCTCCTAAATCTTATTGAACCAGGCGTTAGTTATAGATGGATTTTTCTGTCTCCATTGTTGAGTTCTGCAGAAATTTGCAGCTATTTAGAGAAGAGTAACAAATAAATATATGTTCATCCCATTTTGTAGTATTTAAATAGATCCTGAGATAGTGCTTGTCCAAAAATAGGAGATTATAGGTTAATGTTCTATCCAAAAGTTTCATTATTTAAGATCATAATCTCCAAATAGATGAAAAGGAATATCTTTCCCCATAACTTCTTCAGGTAAGCCCTAATTCTGACATGTATAATAGGACCAGCAATATAAAAATGAATGCTTTATAGACAAATGAGAGTAGAAAATCAAACAAGCATAAGCAGTCTTCGTCTAGTGGGTCATCAGTGTCTTGCTCCTCCTTTCTGATATATCTTTGTTAAACTTCCTCTGTTTTCATAAATTCCAAGTAAACAATTAATTTAGACAGGAGTCTTTTGAACACCTAGATCCATAAACTCTCAGTTTCTCAAATTTCAGGATAGTTTTTGGTTGCCTAGGAAGGAATTCTAATCTTCCCGTAAATGTTCAATTTATAAACATTCAAATCATGGTATTTAAACATTCCCCTACTCCCTTATTTCCCCCTTAGTTCTTTACTAGTGAGTATCGTGGCATTCCAAACTATTTGGTAAGGGCAGTGAAGTGGATTCAGCATTGTTGATGTTTGTGAATTTATGCCTAGTTGGAAACATTTCTGTCAAATAAATGTCACAGCCAGTGGCCTTTCTGATACTATTTTGTTTTTCTCTCTTCCATGTATATATACAGCAAAGTATTTATAGCAGCACTTTTTGTAGTGGCAAAGTACTAAAAATGAAGTAGATGTGCCTGATTGGGGAGTGGTTGAACAAATTGTGATACTTGAATGATGGAGTGTTATTATGCTACAGAAGTAAATAAGTATTTTAAATAACAGGGTGAAAAAAGGTAAGGAACACTCCTGTCAGACTCATTAATATACCTATAGGATATTAGAGCTATAAACGATCATAGAGACCAGCTAGGCTAATTCCCCTGATATATTATGTAAGAGGAAACTGAGACCTAGAGAGGTTAAGTGAATTGCTCAGGATTGCACTAAATTACTAGCAGAACCAAGCCTGAAGTTAGGTCTCTTGCTTACTCCCTATCTCCTTCCCCTCCTCCCTCTTCTTTCCCCTTCTTCCTTCTCTCTCCTCCCTTCACTGTTTCCCTCCTCCCTTTCCCTTGTCCATCTTCCCTTCCCCTCCTCTCCTTCCCCTTCCTTCCTCCTTTCTCTTTCTCTCTTCCCTTCTTCCCTCCTGTCTTCTTTCCACCTCCATTCTCTCTCTCAATGATAGAAGCATTAGGGTAAGGAGCCATCACTAACTTGTTTTAGTTGGCTGCCCAAGCCTACCCTTATAAGTGATGCTCATCTTCTAACCTGATTTTGTGTGTGTGTATGTGTGTGTTCTTGGTTTCAGATGAGACTCCTATCATTGCAGTGATGGTGGCCCTGTCCTCTCTGCTAGTGATAGTGTTTATTATCATTGTTCTGTACATGTTAAGGTAAGAAACTTCAGTCTCTCCATTCTGGCTTAATCCAGTTCCTTGTCCATGGTGTACAAGGCCATGTGTGTTTGGCCCTTGGGGGAGTGGGGGAGGGTGAACATGCCAGGATGGAGAGCAAAGTTCCCTGTACTCCTGCCTTTGCAGTCTAGTAGGAGGGTAAGAGATGTAGTTATATCATGATGATATAAGTTAGGATGTCATAGGTGTGTAGCAGAGATCAGACAGGATGAGTGCCTTCATATTCCCTGCTTTAGCCTGGAGTAAGCCCTCTTTGTCTGATGAAGGTCTGAAGGGGTGCCATTTGCTCCTCAGCATTTATATGGGGGAAAAAGCGACGTGGCGGCTGATAAGCCACCCAGGGCTTCAGCAGTAAAAAATGATTTCTTGGGGAAGCAAAGCAACTCTCCTCAAGATGCTGAATACAGTCACTACTGTGGTGATGCTGATGGCAGGGTATAGAGTGCCCATCTGTGGTCCAGGCTTCCTAGGGAAGAGAGTACCCAGGCCTGATGAGATGGAATTCAGCCTGCAAGTATAGACTTCATCTCTTAAAGTGGTAGACACTTTATTATAGGATTTTCCTCTGAGTTTGTTGTTTTTAAAAACATGTTCCCTTTGTCAAAGAGGGAAATTTCCTTGGCCTGAACCTCTGAACATTTTGAGGAGTTTGGTGGGTTTTAAGGATGGTGAACTTTGAATGTTGTCATAAGAATAATAGCCCAATGTGTGGGTGAGAAAGCTGGTCCAGGGATCAGCCCTGCCTTTCTGCCCAGCTAATGATGGAACTAGCCTCCTTTCCTACTCCTTGAAGATGCTAAAGGCTTTGTGCCTATGAAATATTCTGAATCTTAAAGAGCACCATAGCAATAGAGGGACTATGAGATTATCAGTATCACCATGGTTACCCGTGGCATTAGGGGTAGGCATGGGAATATGGGATTTTTTACTCTTGGGTGAAGGATGATATACAACATCTTAAGATATACAACATGTAGCTTTGCATCCCTTCCTCTCCTCAGAGAACTAGCTTTCACAGAGATTCCCAGCCCCTGTCCTATAGCTCCAGATAGTAGGTCTATATCCAAGAAATCTTGCTGGGGAGATGGGACAGATCCTTTGGCTAGGGCTAGCATCTAGTTTGGAACCTTCTAGGGAGATAGAGAAATTACATGACTCCTTTGAGGCCTCAGACTACTATGTTTAGGTACTAGGACTTCCACCTCTGCCCCGTAGAGTTACAGGTGTTGGGGGGAGAAGGGCGGTCCTTGTATTAAATAGCCTGACACAGAAGCAGGTTTTCTACCTATGATATCCAAAAGCCAGAGTAAATCTCCTGACTCTGACACAGGACAGATCTCTCTCACTCTTCTTCCTTTATCCCAAGAAGTCATGAGAGATATAAATGGACAGTTGTGGTATAGGAGCTTTTCCTAGGGGGCCATGTGTCCCAATGGACATACAATGTGGTATGTGATAAGTACAAGATCCCATAATTTTATCTCCAAAGGGTGTAGAATTGTAATGGCAGGAGGGGGCTGTGTGATGTCTAAAAAGGGAGTTAGTTCCCTATTCTCACTGAGCAGGGACTTTTACCTATTCATCTGCTCCTGGAAAGGTTAAAATGAACTCTACAGAAAATGGCCTCAATCACAGTGACAATTCAGCCTTCTTCCAAAGAACACCATTTCTATTCTTGGGCTCCAGGTGCCCATTTTTATATGCTTTCCCATTAGGTTCAAGAAGTACAAGCAAGCTGGGAGCCATTCCAATTCCTTTCGCTTGTCGAATGGACGCACTGATGACATGGGTAAGGCTGCTGGCAGTGGGCCTGTCTCTGCATGAGATTCAGTAGACAAGGGAAATGGGGATCTGGCAATACCCCTATGGGTAAATGATCATCAGAATGCTCCCACACATACCCTCAGCACCTGAGACTGACCAAAGACAGCAACCCTGTTCATTTATGTTGATACTGGGGCTGGCTTGGCCAATGGCAGCAAGCAGCAAGTTATCAGGCAGGGGGATGGCCTTTTCTAGGCCTTGAGTGACTGACCACTTCCCCCTTGTGCTGCTGCAGAGCCTCAAAGCATGCCACTTCTGGCCAGGTCTCCAAGCACCAATAGGAAGTATCCCCCGCTGCCAGTGGACAAGCTGGAAGAGGAGATTAACCGACGCATGGCTGATGATAATAAGCTCTTCCGAGAAGAATTCAATGTGAGCCATTTGTTTCCCATATGACTGGGCGGGCAGGGCAAAACCAGTTTGGGCAGTGTGGTTCTAGGAAGTCATTCAGGAATCAGGCTGTAGTCTAAGGATGACAGACCTGGTCATTGGCCACCTGTTTGCAGAGAGAAGTTTATAATGTGCTATGGGTGAGACACTTGGCTGTAGCCTCAGCTAATTCTACTGGGCAGAGAAAGAGTTGGCTTCTTGCTCTCACTCCCCTTCTTGCATTAAAGTTATCTGTGGGTCCATAATTCAGGATGCTTGATAACCTAGGTGGGAACTGTTAGGTGAATGCAGAGTGCTAAATGTATTCAGGGCTAAAACATTAAGAGAGTTCCTAGTTGAAAATGATTTAATTGGCAAGCCAGGCTCCCGAGCAGGTCTGAGGTTGGAGCTTCAGCCGGGCCTGGGCTAAAAGGAACTTTGCTGCCATCTTGTGTCTGTAGCTGGTTTAGAAGTGTCATGGGCCCTGAACTCAGAAGGAAGTATCCTGCGTCACAACTGTTCTTGGAATCACAGAAATCCCAAACTGGAAAGGGCCTTAAAATTAAGTTGTCTGGCTTATGTCCAATCAAGAATCCCCTCCACAACACCCCCTCTAAGAATCCATACAACTTCCATTCTCCATCTCTAGCAGTAGAGGCGCAACTGTTTTCCAATGCAACCCATCCTACTTTTGTACAGTTTTCATTGTTAGAAAGTTTTCCCAAGCCAGAATCTGCCTTCTCACACACCTCAACCTCCCAGCTTTGTTCTTCTGCTTTCTATGGACAAGAACAAATTCAGTACTTCTTTTGTTCTGCCCGGTAGCCTTTTAAATGCCCCAAGATAACCCATGCATGCTATTGTTGCTATTGGTCAGTGAAGGAGATTTTCATGTTCAACTCTAGAATGTAGGGAAAGAAGAGTCTCCTTTATCTCCTTTCCTGTTGACCTTTGGCTATTCAGTCTGACCCTTCCTATCCAAGACCCCATTTTTAAGGACCAGTTCCATATATTTTGGGGGAACACAGGTATCCCACTTTCCTTTGTACTGGTTGTCCCTGTTTTCCCAAGTTTTCCTGGGGTCCAAATCCAGACCTTCATGAAGGCACAGCTTGGATCCAATGCAAGAAATCAAATTAGAAATCAGCAAGCATCTATTTAATGTTTACCATGTGCGAGGCATTGCACTAAGTGCTGGGAATATAAATACAAGCAAAAACATAGTGCTTGCCCTCCAGTAACTTCCATTTTAGTGGGAGAAGAAAATACTTAAAAGAGGAGGTGAGAGGAGAGTGTGGGAGTGGAGAGTCAGCAGAGCAGCCTGGAGAGGAGCAAAGGGCAGGGAGGAGTCAGAGCTCTTGCAGCATCACAAAGTTCCAGGGTAAAGGAAGCTTCTAAGGTGAAGAAGTTTCCTAAGTTCTGGCTTTGTGCCAGGAACATGCCAATGCTGATGATCCAGACTTTAACAAAACAGGCCTCGTCTTCAGGGAGCTCGAATGCTGCTTTAGGGCCACTGCCATGTACACAAACAAGTCTAATACAAGGAAGACTGAGGCAGGAGAGAACACTAACAAAGAGAGGACGGGGTTAGACAAGGAGGGACACTGGGGAAGGCTTCATGGAGGAAGTTTCTATGCCCTACGGCACAACCACTTGTGTTCTTCTAAATACTATTTCCTTTTCAGTTAGATAGGGACAGTGATAAAGGAACCATAGAGCTGGGTGGCAAAGAAAGGAGTCTTAGTGTCTTGCTGAAAAAGTATCTTTCCTGCTGCTGTGTCCACTGTTCAGGCCATCTCTGTGTATTAGGCCAAGACAGATGATACAGTGTTTTAGACATTTAAAAACAACTTGGATTTTTTTTTTTTTTGGCAGGGGGGATCACAATGAGTGCTAGACAGTAAGCGTTACCATGGTCATAGACCTGTCATACTTCTCTCACAAGAAAGGAAAGTACCCACTTACCACCCAGCATGGACAGCAGAAGTTTGCATTGCAGGGAGGCTTACTGATTGTCGGTCGTCATTTTTAGTCATTGCTCTTATTTCTCTTACATCCTTCAGGCTCTCCCAGCCTGTCCTATCCAGGCCACCTGTGAAGCTGCTTCCAAGGAAGAAAACAAAGAGAAAAACAGATACGTGAACATCTTGCCTTGTACGTGCTTCTGGAATGTCTCATGAAGCTCTCTCTAGTTGAGAAGTTACAGGGCCTCCCGAGTCAGTGCTCTGAGGGTTAATAGTAAAGGTAGAGTTTTGCTGCAGAGTTTCCAGAGGACATTCCTAGGCCCAACACCACTCAGTGCTTGCTTCCATCACTCTAGACTTGTTCACTTAACAAACATTTCCTGAGTTTCTGCTCTGTGCAAGGGCCTGTGCTTGGCTCTGAGGAGAAGAGAACATCAATGATTCCAGAATAAACTCAGCTCACGGGGAGCTTATCTAGTCCTGTGCTTGTGTGCTAAACTACAATGGCTGATAAACCTCCTCTCAGACTCAAAAGGCTTCCACAGAGAGCATGCTCCTGTTGGCTTTGCCTGACTTTGAATATTTGTTCCAAGCAGATTCCTCAGAACCAAGCATAATGACTCCTCTGGGCCCAGCAGAGTGCTTGGTGTCAATACCAGTACATTGCACTGTGTCCTGCTCCAAGGTGTCAGATGTAAGGATTCTTACTTTGCTAGGCTGTCCACCTCTGCTTCAAGCTAGTGTCTTTTATTTATAAATCAGGAAGGAGATGTCAAAGAAAGTAGAAAATGGGGCCCTAGGTGAGCCTGGACCCAGGGGTGATAGTGGAAAACCATCCTTCAGGAATCTGAGGGGGATGTAAGACAGAGAACATCAACTGTGGGTTTCAAAGGAAAGAGTCATGGCTGTTGCTTTCTCTTCTAGATGACCATTCCAGGGTACACCTGACACCGGTTGAAGGGGTTCCAGATTCCGACTATATCAATGCCTCATTCATTAATGTAAGAGCTTCAGCTCCCTTCGCCACTCACCTAAATGGCTGCATGTCACCACAGCCTGCCTGCCCCTGCCCAGCTTGCCTGGGGTATCCATCTGTCTGTCTGTCTTTTACTTGTGGTACCTTTGCAATGCTGCTGTGGCCAGCAGGGAAGTCACTGTTTCCCTGTAAATGGAGACTCTGGATAAGGATTGGTATCTAAAAAGACCCCAACAAATTGAAATGGTGCTAAAAACAATAAAATATCAAGTGATTGGTGGGGGGAGGGGTTGGGAAGATGCACCAGATGAGATCTTCTGAGCAACGGGACTAGAATTCCTAATACCTCAGGGTTACCCCCTAAAGCCCTGAGGAGAGAAGTTGTTGGCTACTTTCACAGCTAAAAAGTATAAGAGCTCGGTGGCGCAGTGAGGAGAGCGTTGGCCCTGGAGTCAGAAGGACCTGGCCTCAGACACTTAACGCACACACAAACAAAAAAACCTAGCTGTGTGACCTTGGGCAATTGCCCTCCAAAAAGGGCAAAAAAAAAAGTATAAGAGCTAGGATTTGAAACAAGGCTCTTCAGATTCTGAGTCCAGTACTCTTTCCACTATGCCATTCTGCCTCACTTGTGACTCCTCTGTCCTGTGTGTAGCAGATTTTTTTAAAACCTAAATCTACTTTACATTTATCCCAGCATTATGTCCTTTGCTAATTTGATAAGTGTATCATCTCTCCATTTGTGTAAGTTATCACAGTCTGTTTCTGGATTTAAGGAAGAGGCACAGCTCGGACTTAGAACAGACTTACCAAGTCACAATTTATTGCCATCAAGGCACAGAGTACGTACTGTGGTTATGGCACCTTGGGTCACTTTTTACCTAGTCAGTTCTAGTCAAATATACTGAGACTTCAGACTGATCTTCTCACTACTGGGGCTTACACAGTTTTATACTTGGGAATAATAAACAGAGGGAACTGTTGCACTTTATAAAACGTACACATCTAGGATAAGTCCAGGTACCCTTGATTACACCAGTCATGAGTAGGGCAAAGAAGAATGCACACAGGGGTTGGGATCATTCCTTTGATGCACAGTGATTACACCTACAAATTCGTCAGCTGGTATTTCTATCTGTATGCCCCCTCTTTCCTTTCTAAGGGAAGGGTCTGATCTGATCAGTCTACCTCCCACTGATAAAAATGTTGAACAGAACAGAGCAAAAACCAGAGGCCTCCTCCTCCTTCAACTCATCATCATTATTCTTCGAGTCTAGTCATTGAACTGGTTTTGAATCCATTTGATGCACGTTTAATGTATCTTTCTTTCTAAGGCAATTGTGATAGATCTTGTTTGTGAATAAGAAAGGAGAGTATGGAACATTTAGATGAGCCAGTGAGAAGGGGAATAACTGATGCCTCTATCTTCACCTTAAGGGACATTAATATTGACCTTCCTAATGAGGATGAAAATTACTTCAACCAGGAGGCCTAAGTAGAGTCACCTCTATCTCAGTTTTCTCATCTGTAAAATGAAGGGGTTCTGTATTCAAGGGTGTCAGAAACATTCTGCATTCTTCTTATGGTCAGTGCTATCCAAAGCTAAAGGATTCTGCATATTTTCCCCCCCGAACTGGCTCCATAACTGTTAAGTCGATCTATAGTATGTTGAGGATCAATCAGGGTTTATTATCTATAAGCCAACAAAGCAAGATACCATCCTTCCCGCTATTAACAGTAAAGTCATCAGGAAGACCAAATCTGACCTTATTACTTCCTCACACCTTGTTTGATTAACCAATGACTACACATGGACACATATACACATAGGCACCCACATACATGTACTTAATAATCCTAAGGAAGGATCTCAGCCACAGGATTCCTTGGCCACCCACAGACCCTGCCCCTGCGGGATGGTCTAAAGAACAGTGCTTCAGTGACCATGTTTGGTTTCAGGGACCATGTTTGGTTTCATATTTTCTTTGCTTCATTGTTTCTAGAAAAAGCTAAACAAGGACTTTGATGAGTTAAAAGGGCCTCAGACATAATTTTACCTATCTCTTCTACATCTTACCTAACACATGGTCATCAGCCTTTGTGGGAAAATCCACTGCCTCCCCAGATAGCCCATTCTACTTTTTAATAACTTGTGAGGAAGTTTTTCTTTGTATTGAGCCTAAATTTCTCTATGTAGCTTCCACCTACTACTTCCATTTATGCCTTCTGAAGCCAGTGGGGAGAGGGGGTAGTCTAATATGTCTTTTATGTGAAAGCCTCTCAAATACTTGAAGACAGTTCTCCTCTGAAGGATGCTCCTCTAAACTTTTCCTATAGGCTAAATAGTCCCATTTTCTTCAGAATTGGTCCTCATATAGCATAAATTTAGGGTCCTTTACCCCCACCATTTCCCTTTCCAGAAACTGCAGTTTATCAGTATCTTTCCCTCTTCTAATACTTATGTGACCATGTGTAAGTCATTTGAATTCTCTGGGCCTCAATTTCCTCATTCGTAAAATGAGATTGGACTAAGTGGCTTCTGAGTTACCTTCTAACTATAAATCTGTGAACTTCCATATGGGACCCAGAATTAAACCCAGTATTCCAGATGTGACCTAACCAGAGAAGCGTATAGTGAGACTATCACTTTCCTAGACCTGGACAGTGCCTCTCTAATGAAAGCCTAGCATTGAATTAGTTGTTTTGGTTGCCCTCTCATACTATCAATTCATGTTGCAGCACTGCACTTAAACCCTAGATCTTTTTCAAATAAAATGCTCTCTAGCTATGTGTCTCTCATCTTGTACTTGTGAAATTGAATTTTCTTGGCCCAAATGTAAGACTTTGCTTAATGTTCCAACTTAAGATAATTTTGAATTGTGGCATCCATTGTGTTAGCTGATTTCCCCTGCCCCTCCCACTTTGTTTCTTCTGTAAATTTAGTAAGTATAACATGTATTTATCCAAGTCACTGATAAAAGTGTTCAGTAGTATAATGCCAAGGACAGATGGCTGCTGTACTCCACTGGAAATGACCTGCCTACTGACATTTCCTACCCCAGCAATCTCTATGCATCTATTCTGGAGCTTAGCCAAATAAATTTATATCACGAAACAACAAACTCTTAGTAGGAGCGTGGGTTGATGGTGCAAACAGCAAACTTCTATGTAGGATAAGAATAGAGTGTTTAAGAAAACAAACTTCTGTCAGTAAATGCAACCTGAGGCTGGAGCCTTGGGAATTGCAATGTAGACTTCCCATGGCAGCTATATATCAGACCACACAGGAGGTGGTGCTCTGTCTTAGAGCTTATGAACAATTTTATCTCTACATACCTTGAGTTATGCCTGCTCAGGGAGCCATAACAGATGCTAGTGCTTGAGAAATTGCAGTCATAGAAGTGCCTTAGAAGGAGGAAGCTGTATTGAATTTTATTCCCAAGCTTTGATTTTTACTCTGGATGTTGGCTCAGTCATAGAAGCTTGCCTGGCAGGGCCCTTTTCCCCAAGTCTGGCAGCTTTTAGAGAAGCTGCATCCATGAGCAGCGTGGGCTTTCTGCCATCGCTCTAGCAAGGGCTTCCTTCTCTACATTTATGGTACTTCTCTAGGCAGCAGAAGAGCTAAGAATGAACTAATGAACTTCTGTAGGCATCCCTTCTGCCACTGACAACATCATAGTATTACTTTAGAGCTTAAGAAAACCAACAAACAAACCAAACTCTTCGAAGCCACCCAATTCAACCCTTCAATTTACAGATAAAGAAACAGGTAGTGGTGACTCTAGTAGGCCTTGTTGATTGAGGTGTTCTCATACCTATTTGAAGGTCATTGTTAATGTCCCTCTAGGTGAAGGCAGAAGTATCTGTCTCTCAACCCATGGAACCACTGGGAATAAAAGTATGGATGCTAAAGTCTTAAGAAGCAGACAAGCTGGGACATGGTTCTGAGGAATATCTTTATATGTTTTTAAGGACAGGTGCTACATGCCCTGCTGTTTAGCCCCAACTTTAAAACCAGAACCACCAAATTTAAAGGGTTCGCAGTCCCCAGGAATGTAGCAGCTCTTAACTTAAGAAGTGCTGCCTGAGTGGGACCTGTAGAGCTGAAGACTCATTGGTCTCTTTCAGTGACAGGGACTGAAGTTTAGTGGGTCTAGTATGTGATAAATGGTCTGAGGCAATGGAACCAAATAATAACTGGTTCAGTGGGAAGAGTTCAGACCTAGCGGTCAGAAGAGCTAGGTTCAGATCCCACTTGTGATGCTTACTACCTATGCAATCTTAAAAGTTCTTCAGCCTCCCTTCATCTCAGTTTTCTCATTTAGAAAACAAAAGGATTAGATGAAACAGCCTCTAAATTTACTTCTAGTCCCAAGTGCTATATCTGTAGTTTGGAGAACGGAGTTGGTTTAGTGGGGAAAGAGTTCCATTTTGGATCTCTTGAGTTTGAGATGATAGGATGATTCAGTTGAAGATATCTAATAGATAAAGAATTGATTCAGGACTAGAGTTCAAGAGATATTAGGGCTGTATATCTAGTTTTAGGTACCATATGATAAAATAGAATTGAGCCAGTGGAAGCTTGTGAGATCATCAGGAGGGCTGGTCATAGGAACATAGATTGGAAAAGACCTTTTTCTTTTTTTTTCTTTTTTTGCTTTTTGGAGGTGGGAAGGCTAGGCAATTGGGGTTAAGTGACTTGCTCAAGATCACACAGCACATGGCTAGCAAGTGTTAAGTATCTGAGGCCGGATTTGAACTCAGGTCCTCCTGACTCCAGGGCCAGTGCTCTATTCACTGTGCCACCTAGCCACCCCATGGAAAAGACCTTAAAAGCTATCAAGTACAGCTCCCTCATTTTATAGACAAAAAAATCTAAGATCAAAGGTTAGGTGATTTGCCCAGTGTTACACAGTTAGCTAATTTCTGAGGTAGAGTTTGAACTCAGATTTTCCTGACCCCAATTCCAGAGCACTAGCCACTACCACCCTAGGCTCATTCTCTCAACCTTCAGCTGACTGTTAATCTGCCCTCAGAGTTCTAGGGGTAACCCCACTATGTTGAAGATTTTAAAGCTATCATTAAGGAACCCCATCCAGTGTTCTCTCTCCAGATAGAGATTAGTCGGATGATATCTCCATAATATCAAATAACTAGTTTTACATCGATTTTAGCCTTTGCAAAGGGATATTTACTGAGAAGTTGTAGTAATGATAGAAGTACAGCAATATTTCTCCCAGCAGGAGACACAATGTCCTCTATACACCCATTTAGTCCCTGGGAATAATAGAATACAATTTAAAGTGGTTGCTACATAACAACTTTGAGAAGGGGGAAGGTACTTCCTGGCCCCTAGATTCCTTTTCTCCTTTCATGAAGTGCCTACCAAGTTCAATTCTGGGTGTAGTGTTACATCTTTAGATGTGTCACTGGGATAGATAAGTCACTCCCCTGTTTATTTGAACTGGGTCAACAAGATCACTCCCCTTGGTATAGAAAGAGAAAAGAGGGGCCAGGACAGAGCCTTGGGAGCATGAGTAATGTTCTAACAAATGAGACTGAGAAGGAAAAAACTAGAGGACAGTGGTGTGAGTGGGAAGAGAAGTGGATACAGGGAAGATTAATGGGTTTTTCTAAGAGTTTGTGAAAGGGAAGGAGAAGATAGGAAGACAGTCTCCTATTTTAGATCATTCTTGCAGGAGGCTATGGGAGTTGAGGGCTACAGGTGCGCCTGCTTCTCGGTAGTCAGTCAATCAGTAAGCATTTATTAAGCACCTACTGTGTGCCAAGCACTGTACTAAACTTTGGGAATACAAAGAATGACAAAAAACAGTCCCAACTTTGAAGTAGAGTTCACAGTCTAATGGCAGAGACCATGTAAACAACTGCATACAGACAAGGTATATAGTTATATATGTCATATATAGGTTTATATGTCACATATACATGTGTGATAACTTAGAGATACTCTCAGGGAAGACACTAAAATTAAATATGCCTTGCAGAAGGTGGGACTTAAAGGAAGCTGGGAAAACCACAATGTGGAGATTTTCAAGCATGAGGGATAGCCAGTGAAAATGCCCAGAGCTGGGAGATGGTATGTGATGTGTGTGGAGCATCAAGGAGGTCAGTGTCACTGGAGCAATATGTATAGGGAGTAAGGTGTAAAAAAAAAAAAACTGGAGAGGTAAAAGCCAGGTTGTGAAGGGCTTTAAAAACCAAACAGATGGGTTTATATTTGATCCTGGAGATAAAAGCCACTGGGGTTTATTGAATGATAGGTGTGGAGTTGAGTTTGGGATGCTCTCCCAACCCCCAAATGACATATACCTATACTTTAGGAAGAGAAGTTTGACAGTGTTTGAGTGGAGGATGGACTGGAGTAGAGATCGGCCCAAGGTATTCTGTTCCTGTTGTGGTCAGATGACAAGGTACCAGTGATCCCTAATGTTCCCCTGGTCATCTGGTCCTGGTTTTCCTTGTCCTCTTCCCTGTCTGAGCCTCTTCTTCATCTGTGGAGGGGCCCAGCTTAAACCAAAACCTAGATGAACAAAGTGATGGGTGGTTGAGATTCCATTGTACCCCAACACTCAGTTGTCCCCAGTGGGAAGATTTAAACATTAAGGGTTCCCTCTAGTATCTATCCCATCCCCCTTCTTTCCTTAGCTTGGGTCAGAGGAGCCCAGATTATAAGTGGGAAAAGGAGGTGTCTGGTATTGATTTCCCTGGAGCTGCAAAGATATAAACCAACCATATTATTGTTCCTACTCTTCTATCATGTGGATTACTGCTGCTCTTCCCATACCTTTGGTACCCTCTAAATTCATCTACTTCTGGGAAAATACAGATACCTCACCCGGTATCTGTATTGAAAACAGGTCCTTCCAAGTCTCCATCTTTTAGTTTGCACTAGGTTTATCTTTGTTAGATTTTTTTCCCCCTGAGATCTGGAACTGACTATAATCTTCCTTATTAGAGTGGTTGTGCTGCCAGTCATTATTGCTAAGTGATTTAAAAGTCCCACCTAAAACTCTTGGGAAGATGGTTGTAGAACAGACTCTGCCTTCCTTCCTCTCCCACTTGTCATCCTGCCCTCCTCTTGCTTTCCATTGTCATTCTCCCTTCTCTTCTTGTGCTCTTTCGACCTCTTGCTCTCTGCCTTACAGCCTCACTTCTCTTTCCCTGAACTGATACCTCTGAGATTTCTTTGTCCACTTCTTCCCTCATGAATGTTTCATTTGCAGTCAAGCTGACAGCCTTTGTCTCTTCCATTCTTCAGTGACGCAGAACTCAACTGTTTCATACCAACCCTTCCTCTTGGCATCATCTCCCAGCCTCTTTCCTCAGTGAAAAATTCACTTTGCCTTCATGTAGACACTCAATTTGCTACTCCCCCCACCCAACACACCTCTCTATACTAAGGGAAAAAAACCCCCAAACAAACCCCAAACTATATTCATTAAGTCAACTTAGAAAGGAAGCAATTTTTAATTGTTCATTATCAAGTGTGAGTAACCAAGAACCTTTTGCCTTCCTTCTTTTCTGCTGCCTACTTCTTGTTCCCCATAGTGTCATAATGCAAAAACTCAGACTGTGAAGCAACTAATTAACAGATTTGTATAAGTTGGGAGGAGGGGAAGTTAAGCTGTAGGTTTTATTTGGTGATACCGTTCCTCTTCCCCAATCGTCTGGGTCACTGAGATTTAGGGACCTTGTTCATTTCTGCTTCCCTTTATTGTAGAAGCAAGGTTGTGTATTTTGGGTGGCTCCTAATACACCATGTGGTCCTAAGCAAATGGCTCCAAAGTTGGGCTCTAACCAGTGGCTCCTAAAGACTTCTTAACCTCAGTTCCTTCCCTTTTCATCCAACAAGATTCAGATTTGACCATTTAAAGTACCCCTCAGATGAGTGGAGGAGTTCTATTTTATCCCCATGCCCTCCAGTCTAGAGGCTCTTTGTCTCTTTATAGTTTATACACACAGGCACCATTGCTTAACTACTCAACAGATGTGTAGGAAGGGAGTGCCTTCAGTACTCCTGTATACATTCAGATGGGTATGTCTGCTGGACATAGTGTAGTCCAAAGGAAAACTGTTCCTGGGATGGAACACCATGTCAGAGTCTCCAGGAGACTTTGTAGAGCCATCTCCTAATAGTTTCACAAGTCCGTATTCTTGGGTGGAAATGGCCATCCAACCAGACAGATTCTTTGGAAACATTAAGGTCTATCTATCTGTCTTCCATTGTGGCCACAGTCCTCATTGTCAGTTACCGGTGGGGTTTCAGTTGGGAATCTAATCTGCATTGGTAAGATAGTGCCCTATTTGGTCGGTCTTATTTAGATATTTCTCACCAATATTCATAAAGTAACTGTGTGACTGAGGATACCAATCTAGTCTCTTGGTATTTTCTACTCTTTGTTTTCCCCATGCTTCAGTTAAACTCGTTCTTGGGGACTCCTGGGAAACAGGACCTTTTTTGATCCCAAAGATCCTAATACCAGGATCAATGTGGTCTAGATACTCCCAAGCTAAATAAGGTGAAGTTTTCCTTTCTCTCCATTGCTAATTGTCACTTCCATTTTTTCTTCCTCTTTCTCTCCAGGGCTACCAAGAGAAGAACAAGTTTATTGCTGCACAAGGTAAATTTATGTTCACTTCATGCCATTGGGCTTATCCTCAGGTCACTGGGCCTCAGAACTCCTAATGGAAATCAACCAGCTTTTCAGGTTTCAAACTGGTCATATTGGACTCATTCTGCCTAGAGTGCTTCTTTATCATTGTTCACCACTTAGGAATGTTTAAAATAACTGAAATCTGCCTGCCACTTTACTGAGAAGACCAATTTGTTGTTCCCATCAAAATTTGCAATGTCCTTTACTAGGTCTTGTGAGGGATACAAAATATTGTCTAGTAGAGAAGATAAGACATGCAAAAGAATTGAAATAAATACTAGAGGAAGCTTTGTGCAGAAGGTTAAAAAAATCCAATGAGAGTCAGCTAGGTGGCACAGTGAATAGAGCACTGGCCCTGGAGTCAGGAGGACCTGAGTTTAAATCTGGCCTCAGATACTTAACACTTACTAGCTGTGTGACCTTAAGCAAGTCACTTAACCCCAAGTGCCTTGCCTTCCCCCCTCAAAAAAGTCTTAGGAGATTCAGGAGGAGAGAGAGTACTGATGATATGGTGTCCAGAGACCCTTTATAGGATTGTCATGGAAGTCAAAGATCTGAAAACTGAAGAGTTCTGAAAGGCACCTAGTTCAATCAGGTCTTGAACAGCCTCAGTTCGAATACCTTTAGGACTAAGCCCATAATAGGAAAGGTTAGCTACATTTGGTTATGGCCAGTTCTCTCAGAAACCTTCAGAGGTTTCATAGCCTCCAATCCGAGTTTCTAGAGTGGCTCAGCTCCATACCAAGCCTTAAATCTCTAGATTCACACTCACAAACATTTAGGGATCTGAAAGTTTCTGGAGCACTCAGTACTCTGCTCCAGAACATGATCAGCCTCTTGCTGCCCCTATTTTTGGCATTGACCATAGCAGTGAGGGTCAAGAATTGAAAAAATAGTGGTCTCTGACCAAAGTCATTATAGAAAACTTGTGCAGAGTGTAATCCAGACAATAAGCCACTGAAAGGAAGAGAAATTGGATGTAGCCAGCAGGTCAGAAGAGGCCCTTGGGACTTGCTCTGAACAAGTAGCTGCTGCTGCTTTCTTTCAGAGGGGACACATAGACAGAAATTTCTAAACAGTCCAAAGTAAAGTCTAAAGTTCCCTTATGCTTCTGGTTTTCTTGCCCTCCATGTATTATGTGAACACATTATAGTGTCTGCTTCTCATTCCTCTTTGGTATTGGCTGCTTTTAGGACCAAAAGAAGAAACAGTGAATGATTTCTGGAGGATGATCTGGGAACAAAATACAGCCACCATTGTCATGGTGACCAACTTGAAGGAGAGGAAGGAGGTGGGTATAGAGGAGTAATGTGTTTATTTCCTTCCCTGAGCCACAGCAGGAGCAATGACTAGACCTGAGAGTAGGTCCTTGCAAAGGTAAGGTTAGGGGGCTATGTCTGAATATGTGTGAGTCTGGCTCTCACCCCAGTTCCAGAGAGCTTAGACTCTCTTTAGGGTCTTGGGAACCATTCCAAGTTTGGCACAGAGAGTTAAGTTACTTGTCCATGAGGTCAAACTTCTTTCCCAACTGAAAAAGAAGTCAGGGCTCGCCTTCCCAGGTGCTAGCTTCTGGTGCTGTCCAACAGCTGTGCCTGGGTGCACATTCCTGTGCTCCAGCAGCACCTGAGTAGGTCAGGGGATACTTGGGCTCTGGTCCCAGGGCTCCCATTGTCCCCAGTGTGAGACTTGTGGAGAACCATGAATCCTGTATCGTACGGCACTTCCCACTTCCCTCACAACTACCCTGTGTGTATTATCTCCATCTTACAGACAAATAAACTGACCAGGGTCACAGTGTCTGAGCCAAGGCTTCTCCAGATGCCTGATTCAGGTCTGACTCTTCAGTCTTCCTGTTAGGATCCTTCCTCCAAGACTGCCTTTCACGGACTGTCCAGCAGAGGGTCTTTGAATCCACTGAGCCTAGGGAATAGAGAGTTCTCTGGAGGAAATGAATAACCTCCTTTCCTCTTTTGGAGCCACTTGAGCATTCAGATTAGGAGGATTAAAGAGGGAACAAGTGTTCTAGAAAACTACTGGCAGCCTCCAGCTGGTATGGTAGAGGCTGGGTCCAGAGCCTCTGCCCTTCAACCCTGGAATGGAGGCCCAAGACCCAGCATGGAAGGGCAAGGCCATTGGCTTGGTACCTAGGCCTCCGTCATATGGACTGACTTGTGGAGAGTCAAGAATTCACTTCAGCCAAAATGTAACCAGGAATGAGACTGGCCTAGTCTGCTCCTCAGACAGTTCCTAGTGCCCTTCCCTAAGCAGAAGAGAACACAGGCAGGATCATTTACATTGGGCACATTTGGACTATGGAAGGGGGTAGGATTCCATGGTTTAGAGCCCTTAAAGAATATGTGAACCCCTCAGAGAATCTTCCCATCCAGAGCCATCCTGGGCCCAAACCTAGACCTAGGGAACAGGAGCCTGGGAGGGAGAAGAGAGGAGAGCTTAATTTAGACATTCTTTTTTTTTGTCACCTTCAGTTTTATTGCTGAGTTTTGTTTTTACATTATACGCAGTTACAATTACTCTTACTTCATAAGAGGTCCTTGTAACAAAGTGAACCATTTAAGCAATACTAATAATACAGTTATGTGATCTGAAAGTAAGAGATAGCTGAATCTGTTGGTTGTTACTGGTATCCTGAACTCAAAGATGGATAGAAAGGACCTGTACAATGCTAATGAAACATAGTGCCCATCACTACAAGACAACTGTAGACAGATGAACACTTCCACAAGCAAAAGGAGAAAAAAGACTGATAGATATGCCCAGAGCACATGAGTAACACAAGAAAATTTGGAAGATGAAGACGTTGCATCATCATACATTAATAAAAGCTGGTAACCAGTACCTATTATTGGAGCTATTGAATGTTACTGAAAGCAGCCTACTCTGCACACTGTAAGTGTGGGAAATGGGTGATGCCTTTGCACAATACGAAGAAGTGTGGTCAGATTAGCAGGAGGAGAGCAAGGAGATAACAGTGTTATGGAAACCAGATGAGGAGGAGGTTGTTGTGGGCTGCAGGTTAATTCTTAACTTTCAAGTACTACTGAATGATGTGGGAGAAGGCCCCCCTTTCCTCTGTCCTTTGTCCTTTCTCAAATGTCTGTGACTGAGGCATCTCTGAGGTCATCTGGGTTGCTTCTGTCTTCCTCTCTAGTGTAAATGTGCCCAATACTGGCCGGACCAGGGCTGTTGGACATATGGGAACATCCGTGTGTCAGTGGAAGATGTAACTGTTTTGGTGGATTACACAGTCCGGAAATTCTGCATTCAGCAGGTATAGAATCCTCTCTCTTCTCTGGTTTTGTCAGTGACTTGGTAATAATCCCCAGAAGGAAAGAGACATTTTTGAGAGCTTTCCCAAGGTGCTTCTCTGTTGGGAGGAGGCTTGCTGATGACCGTGACACACCTTTCTAGCCCTCTATTCCCAAGCCAATCTTTTCCTACCACAAAGAGTGGTCATCCAGAATCAATTAGTCATTTTCCTTTAGTAACCCTGAATTAATGGGGTTCTTTGAGTGGACTGTAGTGTTTGGGGCCATTCCCTGGTCCCCAATCTCTTTTTTTTTCTTGCTTTTTGGAGGGGGAGGCAGGACAATTGGGGTTAAGTGACTTGCCCAAGTTCACTCAGCTAGTAAGTATTAAGTGTCTGAAGCCAGATTTGAACTCAGGTCCTCCTGACTCCTGGGCTGGTACTCTATTCACTGTACCACCTAGCCACCCCCTAGTCCCCAGTCTCCTGGCTCCACCGTGTCCTTCCTCTTTTTCTAATGGCCATCGGAATTCTTTGTGCTTGGCCTTACCCTAAGCTTTCACAGCTCTCTTTCTGCTTGGCCCTGCCATGCCAGCACCCCTAACCCAAGCCTCTACAGAGTCCTCAGAAGGATCCAAGTGCACCATACCTTCTCCATTCCCAGGTTGGAGATGTGACCAACAAAAAGCCCCAGCGCCTTGTTACCCAGTTCCACTTCACTAGTTGGCCAGACTTTGGAGTACCCTTCACCCCTATTGGAATGCTCAAGTTCCTGAAGAAGGTGAAGACATGTAATCCTCAGTATTCAGGAGCTATTGTGGTGCACTGCAGGTCAGTCCTGGCCTCTCTTACAGTCCATTATGCTGCTACCTCGAACAGAGTCCCACCCCCAACTTAGCTCTGCCCTCTTGATGGGTAGGTGGGTAGGAGGCCATCATGGGGAATCATGGAGGGGGTGGGGAGGTGGGAAGAGGGAGGGTCCTTGATATCGTTTAAGCTGCCAGCTTTGGTGGCCACAGGGCCCAGCCAGTCTTGACCAAATATTTGCAGCCCATGGACCTTTCTCAGAGTTGGGAAATGCAGGGCAGGCTAGGGCTCCAAGCCCTAGGGGTAGCCTCCTCTGAACCAGCATTCAGATGCCTTGCCTGACAGCCCAGGGCTGCCTTCTAACCCATATCGTTCCTGTCTGGTCTCAGCGCGGGTGTGGGGCGCACAGGCACCTTTGTCGTCATCGATGCCATGCTGGACATGATGCATGCTGAGAGGAAGGTGGATGTCTATGGCTTCGTGAGCCGGATCCGCGCCCAGCGCTGCCAGATGGTGCAGACCGATGTAAGGCACTTCTCTGCTGGTGGGAAAGGGGACAGAGAGTAGGGCTAGACACTGCCCAGGTGAACTGAGATAGCCAGCTTTAAGCTACAGGCCCCATCAGC
Organism: Gymnobelideus leadbeateri; assembly: GCA_011680675.1. Lineage (NCBI taxonomy): Eukaryota > Metazoa > Chordata > Mammalia > Diprotodontia > Petauridae > Gymnobelideus > Gymnobelideus leadbeateri. The sequence goes on along the minus strand of WOXC01005865.1, from coordinate 141,426 downwards.
TCTCCCAGAGTGTCCTACTATGGTACTGGTACAACCTAAGAGAGGAGAAGGGGCCAGAGAAATAGCAAAAGGGAGTGAGCATGGACTCTGAAGTCAGAAGACCTGGGGTCAAATCTCACGTCTGATTTGGACTACCTTTGTGACCTTAGATAAGTCACTAACCCTTGCTGGACTTCAACTTCCTCAACTGTTCAAGATGAGAGGGGAGGCTGTTGACTAGGTGGTCTCCAAGGCCTCTTTAAGCACTAAACCCATGATCCTTATGAGTTAACGTCTGTCATTCAGCAACCCTTTCCTCTCCTGACAAGCTGAGTCTGGGAGGCAGAAGTCCTCCCCCAGCTCCGTGACCCAGGCCTTTAGTGCATCATCCACACAGAGAATCCCAGAATTGTAGACCTTCAGAGTCAGAGGACCTGGGCTCATCTAGTCAGAAGCCCTTATTTCATAGATGAGGAAATGGAGGCCCAGGGGAAAACTTGTCCAGAGTCACCTCTCAGATCAGGAGCAGAGCTGTTGCTGCAGCCTGTCCTCTGACTCACAGTCCTGTAGTGTCTCTGCCATGCCATGCTGCCTTTCTGCTATATCTGTGTGACCCTGATTCAGTCTCCCTGGACCTCACCAGATGGCCTCCAACGTCCCCTCCAGCTATAAATCTGTAACCTTTCACCTAGGAACTTTTTCTTAAATCTGAAACCATCACCTCCAGAATAATAGAAGCAACAACTAGCTTTCATATAGCACTTTATGGTTTACAAAGGTTTACTTTGTATAAATATCTCATCCTCACAACCAACCTGGGAGAAAGGTGCTATTACTATTTTACAGTTGAAGAAACAGGCAGACAGAAGTTAAGTGACTGGCCCAAGGTCACACAGGTAGGAAGTGCTGGGCACTGGGTTTGGGTCCAGGTCCTCCAGACTCCAGGTCCAGTGCTGTATCCATTGAGCCACCAGTTGCCTCAAGAAAGTTCTTCAGATTAATGGCATCTATTCACTAATCCAGATTAGTTCCTCCTTCTTATGACTATTTGCCCACACTCTATTTGCCCATCTGTTTGTACGTTTCAGTTAGACTAGAGATTCTCCAATGATGTGTCTGTGACTCCCTCCCCAGACCTCAGGCTGGTGATAGTATCCATTCCACTCTAGCTAGTCTAGCGGGTCTGTGCCAGGAGCCCAAATAGACTAGCTCCTGATGGTGTCATCCCAGGGAGTGGCTTGTGAGTCTAGATTTGGGTGATGGACACCACCTATGAGGGGTGCCTCCCTTGCTCCTTTAGATGCAATACGTCTTCATTTATCAAGCACTGCTAGAGCACTATCTCTATGGAGACACAGAGCTGGAAGTGACGTCTCTGGAAACCCACCTGCAGAAAATCTACAACAGAATCCCAGGAAGCAGCAGCAATGGGCTTGAGGAGGAATTTAAAGTGAGTGTGGGCTGAGAGCTGGGCTCTAGCCACCCTTGCCAGCCAGCATCTCCCTTAAGTCTGGAGAACTGTGGGCTGGGGAATGGGGGAGAGGGCAGGGAGGCAGTGGGAGAGGGTCAGAGACAAAGGACAGGCTTTCCGGACTCATGAGAATCAGAGAAAGGTGTGTCAGGGCCTAGCACCCACACTGGAGGCACCTTCTGATGAGGAAGCCCTGATTTCTCCAAACCAGCAATTTGGAGCTGAAAAGGGATTTTAGAAATCATCTAGTGCAATCCCTTTGTTTTATAGATAAAGAAGCTAAGGCCCATAATCCATAGGGAGGGTCAGAACCAAGAATCAAACCACAATAATAGAATTTAGAGCTGGGAACTCCCTAATTTCTTTTTTCTTGGGCCTGCCTCCAGACTCCTGCTCAACACCCTTTGCTGTTCTCCACAGACACACACACACACACACACAGAGTTTGCAATCAACGTTTTTGACCGGGGTGGGGGAGTGGGACTGAAGGGAGGCATAGCTGAGCCCAAACAAGTAAGCCAAAATACTGGCTTCTGGTGGAGAATCCTAGAGATTGGGTAACCTATGAATTACTTGATCCAAAGACTGTCCCCATCCCCTGCCCAATACAGAAGTTAACATCGATCAAAATCCAAAATGACAAGATGAGGACAGGAAACCTGCCTGCCAACATGAAGAAGAACCGGGTCCTGCAGATCATTCCATGTAAGAGCAGTTCTGTCCCCCTCCCAGAGTCCTCCCCAATCCAGACCTTGATTGATGAGAGGTTGAGTACACTAGACCACATGGCCTTGTGTTCACCTCCCTGCCCCCTGCTTGATCAATTCTAAAAAGAAAGAGCTTGTAAAGCCAAAAGCTTCTTCCTGCCACTCCCGTCATCCCTTCCTCCAAGCCTCTGCCCCACCACTGTGGGCAGTGCCCAGGTCGTGCTGTGCCTGGCTCGGTGACAACTCTGCTAGAGCTCTAGAACCAGCAGGAGAAGGACCCCAAGGTGAAATTCAGGACTGGGGTCAGCTGGCAGCAGATGCTCTGTTCTCTGTTACAGATGAATTCAACAGAGTCATCATCCCCGTCAAGAGGGGTGAGGAAAACACCGACTATGTGAATGCTTCCTTCATTGATGTAAGCAGTGTGGCAGCAGAGTAACCTGGACTCTCCAGTGCCCCAACTTTAGTCACTTCTGTGGACACAGAGATAGGCCTCCCTCTCCTTCATCTGTTAGGGCCTTCTCAGACCCTGAAGTGAGAGACACACTGTCAGAGGCCTTGCCCCACCCCCTGTCCCCTATCAGGCCTTTCCAGAAATGAAAGAAATAGAAGCACATCCCAGCTTGGGGTAGGAAAATACTGGGTATGTGCCCAGATCAGGCAACTAAAAAGGTAAAGAAGGAACTCTCCGCCCCCAAAACCTTCCACCTGTTCAGCCAAGGGCACTGTTTCCCCAGGCCCTACTTGTCAGACTGTTGTTTAGATCAGTCTTTGAGTGTCATTTGGAGGAGAGCCTCTGCAGGAAAGGCCAGTGTACACACCCACACACCCCACCATTAACCAATGGCCTTTACCCCCAGATAGCCTTATGTTTCCCATCCCTGACCCTCACAGGGCTACAGACAAAAGGACTCTTACATCGCCAGCCAGGGTCCTCTCACGCACACCATTGAAGATTTCTGGCGGATGATCTGGGAGTGGAAATCTTGTTCTATTGTAATGCTGACTGAGCTGGAAGAGAGAGGTCAGGTAAGTTGGAGGGGGTCAGATGGCAGAGTGCCCTAGGGAAGAAGGGTCCAGAAGGCTACCTTCACCTGAGTCTGTAGTTAAGTACCTTTCCATCCATACAGCCTGCCCTGCTGACACCTGGGAGAGTAGCAGCATCTCCCAGAGTGGGACAAAGGACCCCCAGGTCCCAGAACAGGGTTTGCAGAGGCCTTAGTCCCGCCTGGCCACCAGGCAGCTTCCAAGAGACCGTGAAGTCATTAAAGTGGCCTCTCCTGCTTGCTCCTCCTTAGCTGATTCACTTCTGGTCCATGCCCAGTCCCCCACTCTGTGGAAACAATTTGCCGCATAGCTTGTCCGTCGGAGCTCTCTTTTAGTACAAGGGCCTGGATCACTTTCTCTGCCTCGTCTGCCCCCACCCAGATCACATGGAACTGCAGTGTCTGCCCTTCTGCATACAGGCTCTCCGAGGCCACTCGTCAGCAAGCACTCAGCACTGCTTGGCACATAGTCAACAATGATCCACTTTGTGGGTGGGTCTTATGCTGAGCCCTGGAGGTGCAGAGAAAGGAAAAGATAGTCCCTGCTCACCAGGAGCTCGAGATCCCATGTTGGATGCCTTATAAGATTGCATCTTCTTTGTAGGTTTTGTATGTGCTCAGACAGTGCCCGTTGTTTTCCCCATTAGGATAGAAGTTCACTGAGGGCAGGGACAGTTTTGTTTTTGTCTTTCTGAAACACATGTGTATATTGATAGATTTGATTCAGGACATAATAGAGAAGACCCTGGGCAAACCACTTGGACCTTATCTTCTCATCAGGAAAATGAGAGTGAAGACACTTAAAACATGTTCCCCAAGGATGTTATAAGGCTTGGATGAGTTACTGCATGCAAAGCACTATGTTAAGTGCTACATACATGAATATGTCAGCTATTACCAGATTAGTATTGTTGGTCAGTGCGGGAAGATGAATTAGAAAGGAGAATGAGGAGTGACAAAAGGATAGGCTTGATGAAAAGAATAGAAGGAGAGGAGACTCGAGGACAGAACCAGGAGGAACTCTGTCTTAGAGGGTCAGGAGCGGGAACAAGGCAAGAAACCAGAGGTGAGGTAGGAGCGGGGCGTCCAGAAAGCCAGGACAAGCCAGGCATCCAGTCGGAGAAGCGCTCAGCAGTGTCTGAGGTCTAGCAGACTCAGGATTCAGAAAAGGCCACTGAGTCGGGCAATTAGGAGATCTTTAAGGACCTTGGAAAGAAAGACAGAGTGGATGGGAAGGCAGTGAACACATTGGCTATAGACAACTTTCTCAGAAGGTTTACAGTGAAAGAAGAGGAGGGTAAATGAAACTGTAATTACATGGGTCAGAAGAATGAAAGAGAAGGCTTCTTAGAATTGAAGAGATTTAATTGAGCATGTTTGTAAGTAGAAAGGAAGAAATTGTGGAAGGTGCACAAGAAAGAGTCAGGCAGTTGCTGGTTACAAGTCCTAGAAGAGGAAGTGCAAGGTGGGAAACAAGATCAAAGGCACAAGTAGGGGGATTAACCTTGGTGGGGAGAAGGGATACTAGGGGAAAGGAAGGAAAGGCTTGACTCTGTTGAGATTGAAAAATAGAGAAGGTACAGGAAAACAGCACACAGAGGAGAGCACTGAGATGCAGCCAGACGGCTGTTCAGTTGTCAGGACTAATCTTGGCCCTGGGAAAGAGATAAGAAAAGGTGCCTTCTTTTCCTTGGATAGGTGGGGGAACGTGGGTGCAGAATCAGACATAGTCACAGTCATGGATTGTGCCTGATCGTGTTTTATTAGGCAAGAGCAAAGGAGGCACAGTGTATCTGAAAATGACTTTTTTTAAAAATAAAAAGACATCAATAAAATCTCAATTAAGAAAGAAAGGGAAGCTGATCTAGGATAGGCCAGATACCTTAAGGAAGCACTGAGAAGGGACAGAGGAGAAGCATACTGCTGTGGATGCTCAAGAACACACACACACACACACACACACGGTGACATGCTTGGTCAGATTTATAGAATTCCTGGGGGTCAGCCTTGCATAGTCTCACTCCTTATGAAAGAAGACTTCCCTTCTTCATGTGTGCCCGTCTCTGGCATGGCTAGGGCCCAGCCCTCCTGGGTATCCTCATCACAGCCCTCAGGACGCACAACACCTCCCTCCTTTCAAATTTCAGTTTCAGTTGGCCTAGGCCAGCTACCAGCTCTGCCCATATCGGGATTGTCGGGGTGTTTTACAGGTTGGTCTTTTCACCTCCAGAGGAGGAACTTCACAAATAACAATAGCTTACATTGCTGTCGCACTTTAAGGTTCACCAAGAGCTTTGCTCATCATAGCCCTGTGATATGAGTAGTAAACACCCTATTCTCATGAAACTCCACAACTAACTTCAAAGCCACGCCCAGATCTCTCCTGCTTTTCCTGCTACATCATCCTGTCTCCAATCACCCAACTATGTATATATATTTTTTTGCTTTTTTTGGAGGGCAGTTGGGTTAAGTGACTTGCCCAAGGTCACATGGCTAGTTTTTGTGTTAAGTGTCTGAGATTGGATTTGAATTCGGGTCCTCCTGACTCCAGGACTGATGCTCTATTCACTGTGCCACCTAGCCACCCTATAATCGCCCAACTTTAAACAAACAGTAATAAACACATTGAGTTTCCACTACAATTAGAGAAGGGAACTAAATGTTTAATGTGATTTGATTGTTTTGCCAAGGAGGAAACTAAGGCACAGGAAGGGGAAGAGACTTGTCCAAGGTCATACAGCAAGTTGGTGGCAGAGCCAGTGTAAGAGCCCAGTTCTGAGAAATGCCAGTCCAAGCATTCTGGAGGCCAGACTGTTCCTTTCTTGGTGCTCATGTGCCTTGTGTCCCCAGGAGAAGTGTGCCCAGTACTGGCCATCCGATGGCTCAGTGTCCTACGGGGACATCACCGTGGAGCTCAAGAAGGAGGAGGAGTGTGAGAGCTACACCGTTCGAGACCTTCTGGTGGCCAACACCAGGGTAAGGGACTGGGCAGCATGAGATGGCCAGAGGAGGGACAGGAAGGGACAGAGAGGGCAGAGGGAAGCAGCCTCCGCAAGCCTCCCCACTCTTAGCCAGCTTGCGCTCTTCCCACAGGAAAACAAGACCCGGCAGATTCGACAGTTCCACTTCCACGGCTGGCCCGAGGTGGGGATCCCCAGTGATGGTAAGGGCATGATCAACATCATTGCGGCCGTGCAGAAGCAGCAGCAGCAGTCGGGGAACCACCCAATCACAGTGCACTGCAGGTACCACCAGCCTCTCCCGTAGCCAGGCCCCACTCCTTCCCCAAGGCCAGGGAGCAAGAGGAGGCTTCACCTACGTGGTCTCGTTGGCTCCCCAGAACAGCTTTGTGAGTCGGTGCCGTGATTCATCCCATTTTACAGAGGAGGAAACTGAGGCAGGATGTAGCCTTGGGTCTTCCTCACTCCACTGCACCACACAGCCTCCAGTGAGGTGACAGCAGGTTCAGTGTTGTTACACCGGAGAAGTCATGTAATGGGGGTACAGCATTGATCAGAGGCCAGGACTTGGAACTGAGAAGGCCCACACAGGGCTCTCACTAGAACCAAGGCATAGACCAGGATAGGGGTGGGGAGCCTGCAGCTTCGAGGCCACACGTGGCCTTCTAGGTCCTGAGGTTCGGCCTTTTGACCTAGTCCAAGTTTTACAGAACAAACCCTTTTATGAAGGAGTTTGTTCTGTGAGGTTTGGACTCAGCCAAAAGGCTGCGCTTGAGAGTAAGGTTGAGGGGCTTGAGTTCAGTAAGTCATATGATGTGTTCTCGAGGGGACCTCACCAGTCATCCAACCCCTTCTACAATGTACTAAGAAAGTGGCCATCTATCCTCAATTTAAATACCTCAGGTGATGGGGACCTCACTGTCTCATGAAGGAGCCCCTTCCTCTTTTGGACAACTCTAATTTTTGTAGTTTTTCTTTGCATTGTCTAACTTGACTTGTACTAACTTTCACCTATTCTGAAGCCAAAGAAAATAAATCTAACCTTCTTCCACAGGAGAGCCCCTCTGATTCTTGGAGACACTGGGCATGTCCCCCCAAGTTTTCTCTTTCAGCCTAAACATCCCGGTTCCTTCACCATCTCCTCATATGGCATGTTCTCCAGCCCCCTCCTCCTTATGGTTACCTCCTCAGCTTGTCGGTGTCCCTTCTGATATATGGCACCCAGGGGTTAGAGAGAGACAGGACTATGTCCTAGTCATTAGGATGACCGTGTCCATTACCACTCACTTGCAGTTCATTTGCTTTTCCCAGCCCCGGTCTCCATCAGTGGCACGGCTAGTGCTGGCAACGCCCAGGGATTCCATCCCCCAGGAGAGAGATGATCTGGGACCGGAGGGTCTGCCAGCAAAGCCCAGTGCAGCAAGTTAGAAACAGTGACAGGGAGAGGAGTAGGGAGAGAAGTAGTCAGGCCCGTCCCCTCCGATTTCATTAGAACACCAGAATTTCTCATGACTCTGCTCCTAGCCAGGGCTGCTGTGGGAATTGGAATCACCTCTTCTGTCTCTGTCCGTCCCTTCCAGTGCCGGGGCAGGAAGAACAGGCACATTCTGTGCTCTGAGCACAGTCCTGGAGAGGGTAAAAGCCGAGGGGATCTTGGATGTCTTCCAGACAGTGAAGAGCCTGCGGTTACAGAGGCCACACATGGTCCAGACACTGGTATGTCCAGACTATGTCTCTGCACCTAGCATCATTGAAAGAGTGTAGGGGAGCAATCACTGACCACCTCTGTCAGGAGGTCAGAGAAATGTTGTGGTTGGTGGGGAGAACTAGTCAGCACCGTGTCTGTTTACAGCATATGTGTCTCCATCCCCAGCCTCTAGGCCCCAGGCCCCAGCAACAGACAGCAAAAGAATCCACTGTTTTCAGGAATTGATTATATTATCTCTTGTTCTGAAGATCACTTCAAATAGTGCTGCCTCTCAGTTCCCTTTGGCATTCCAGAAGCCCAACAGACCCGGGCTGGTCCAGAGGAGCTGAAGATGTATTCATATGGCTCCAATTCTTCCTTCCCAGTCACCTCAGACTCCTTGTCCTAACAGCCTGGTCACTGGCCTCAAAATCTGGGGGAGAGGGCTCTGTTTGCATCCCTGGCTAAATACAATGAGGCTGGAAAAAAAGGAAATTAGATTTTTTTTTTTTTAAGTTCAGGCTCCAATGGTCCCTAGGAGCTGAGACTGTGAGCTCTGGGCCCCATTATTCTAGTCAGCCTGACTCATCTCACCTGTCTCCCTGATCAGTCCCCAGTCCATGCATAGCTTTGCTGTCTGGCCTTTGAAAGGGCCAGGCCAGTGTTTCTCTTTCCTCCTGTTTACCTTTGAAGATTGCCTCTGCTTGATGGGAAAAGATGGGCCAAGAGGGGAACCTGACGCCTTCTCTTCATTTCCTCTGAGGTGGCCTTTGTGTTTGTTTCTCCTTCTCTCCAGGAACAGTACGAGTTCTGCTACAAAGTAGTGCAGGAGTATATTGACGCCTTCTCAGATTATGCCAACTTCAAATGAGAGACGCCAAGGGCCTGCACACAGAAGAGTTGCCTTCTTTACTATTTTGTACCATTCTATTTGTTAATATGCCCAGCTCTGTGTACATATCTTACCTGTTGGAGAGGTTGGTCCATAGGCTTCCCATTAGCTGAGATTTTATATGTAGCTGTGTTAGCGCTGATAGTCTTTTTTCCAATGTTTGATTGGGGAATTAAATAGCGTGCTGTTTGGATTCATATCGGGACACCCTTTGCTGGAGAGTGGGCCCAGCTGGTGTTTGTTTTGTAAATCTTTTCCTGAGGAAGAAAAGCCTTTTTAACAATACTCATTCCAAGCAAATCCATACGAGGTGAAGCACAAAATTCTTATTTTACATGGAAAATGGTTGCACATTTTCCCCTCCACGGCCCCTCCCACATATCCTGACTCACCCTTGCCATTGTAAATACCCCCCTTTTGTACCAGAGAAAACTCTCCCCTGGGGAATGAAGGGACCAGGACTGCAACCCAAGGGTCCTTGCTGCCGTCCCACCAGGACCCATTAGGTAATAAAAAGGCTTTGTCTTCCTGCAGACCCGTGACATGTCTGTCCCTCTGTCCTATCTGGGGGAGGGCCAGATGCAAGTGGGTGGGGATTCCATGCTGAGAAAAATGAATGCTAAGCACACCTCTGGTCTTGGGGAGAGGAGACTGAGATTAGCCCCAACAGCTTCTGTCATCTGCTCCCCTATCCATAACCCTAACACTGCCAGAGTGTCTGCCATCTACCAGAGGCCAGGGACCTTGTTGGGAGGCTGCCTTTCCCCCCACAACAGCAGGACTTCAGGACTTCAGCTGCAAGATGTCCTGCCACTAAGGAGGAGGGGTCTGGGGCAGATCATGGGAACCTTGGTCCTGGTCCTCTGGGGCCATTGAAGGAATCATTGCTCTTTATCCAAAGTCAGCTTGTATGTGGCCATTTCAGTGATGTTGTGGATTCTCCTAAGGTGTACAATGGTTCCTTCTCTTTAATGCCTGTGGAATGATGTAGTGTGTGTGTTTTTTGGGGAGGGGGAGAAGAGGAAGCTTTACCCTCACATGTGGTTCCCAACCAGGGGTAGACCTGGGCCTGCCCCTGTACTCCTGGAGAAAAACAAACAGCCCTCTCCCAGTTGTCTGGACGTCTGTAGAAGAGTGGCTGACCCTCTGACCTCCCATCTGCTTCACTGCTCCCTCTCTCCTCATTTTCTCCTTCCCTCCCTGCCCTCTTCCTTTCTCTCTCTCTCTCTCTCTCTCTCTCTCTCTCTCTCTCTTTTTTCTCTCTCTCTCTCTCTCTCTCTCTCCTCTTCCCCCTCTCTCCCATCTCCTCCTCTTCTTTTTCCTTTCCCTCCTCTCCACTTCCCATCATTATCACCTCATCACCTTTCCCCCTTACTCTTAGTTCTCTCTCTTTTCACCTCATAGAGCCAAGGGAATCGAGAGTTTATACTTACATCACATCTCCCTTGTGGGCCCCATTCTTCCTCTTTCCCCAAGCTGGAAGACATGACACCCAGGCAGGACAATGGCCATAGGATCTGTTGGACTGCCTCAGAACACCTGCTGCCATCTGCATGGTCAGTGCTGCATCCCTGGCCACACTGTTTCTTCAGCTCAGAAGGCAGTCTTCAGTAAAATGGCCCATTTGGGATCCTGTACTATTTAAATTACATTGTCATCAATGACTTGGATAGAGCCACAGTGAGCATGCTCAGCAGATTTGTGGATGCCACAAAGCTGGGAAGGGCAAAATTAGGATCCAAGTTGGGCTAACATGTCAGACAAAACCTGACAACACAAAACTGAATGATTAAAGTAAAATTCACAAGTACAAGATTAAGGAATTCTTGCTAGGTGGCAGTTTATCTGAAAATAATCTGAGAGTTTTAGTGTCCTTCAAGCTTATTACAAGTCAACAGTGTGAATGGCAAGCCCCCCCCCCCAAAAAAAAGAATGTGACCTGGAGCTACGTTAAAAGAGGCATAATTGGGGTGGCTAGGTAGCGCAGTGAATAGATTAGCAGCCTTGGAGTTGGGAGGACCTGAGTTCAAATCCAGCCTCAGACACTTAACATAAAACTAGCCGTGTGACCTTGGGCAAGTCACTTAACCCCAGTTGCCCTCCAAAAAGCAAAAAAAAGGTGGGGGGAGGGATAATTTCCTGGAATAAGGAGGTGATGTTCTATACCAGGGGTGGGGAGCCTGTGACTTCAAGGCCGTATGTGGCCTCGAGGCCGCAGGTGCCCCACCCCTGGTCTATACTCTGCCTTAGTCTGACCATATCTAGAGTATTGGAGTTAGTTTTTGGTATCACATTTTTGGAGGAATCTTGAAAGTTGGATAATAATTAGGAGGATAATAGCTGAGATCATCCCATAGAAAGACCTAGAGAAGGATCTAAGGAGGTTTAATCTGGAAAAAGAGAATGTTAGAAGATGACATGATGGCTTCTGTCAAACACACAGAGGGGTTATCACGTGAAGGAGAGCTTAGATTCTTTTCTGCCTAGGTTCTTAGAATGGCAACAAGTTTCCTCTTATGAGAGGCCCTCAAACAGACTGGATGACCACTTGGGGGCGCTGTAGCAGAGAGCCTTGTTCAGGAGGTTGGAATACATGACCACTGAGGTGGGTCAACAAGTACTTTTCAAGCACCTGTGTTTCAGGAACAGTGATAGACCCTGGAAAATCAAGGACAAAGGATGAAACAATACTACGCCCAGGGAGCTTATGTTGTAGTGGAACAGAGAGTATAAATGTGAAGTGAGTAAATACAAACACATACAAAGTTCAGCACAAGGAAACTTGGAAGGGGGGATACTAGCATTGGATCCAGGAAAGGCTGCATGCAGAAGATAGTACTTGAGCTGCTTCTTAATGTAAGAAGACTTTATGAGGCAGATGTAAGGAGGGAGTGCATGGAATGATGGCCAGTTCAAAGGCACTGAGAGGAAATGGTCAGATAGGAAATAGATCACAGAGCATGAGAAGGAGTAATGTCCAGTGGGACGGATGTGTTGGGGTGAGATTATATAGTTTTAAAAGCTAAACAATTTATATTTAATTCTAAATAGGAAAGCAACATAATTGAGTAAGGAAGTCACAGGATCAGATCCACGCTTACAGTACCATCAATATGTAGGATAGACTGAATAAGGGAGAAGTTTGAGACGAGGAGGCCAACTAGAAGAAGGCTGTGGCAATAAGTGGGGAGAGCTTGAATGAGGGTGAGTGGAGAGATAGGGTCAGATGAGAGGCGTCTTATGAATGTAGAAATGTCAAGATTTGGCAACTGATTGGATGTGTAGGGTGAGGGAGATGAGGGAGGCCAGGATGGTGCCAAAATTGTGAAGCTGAGGCCCGAGAAGGATGTTGGTACCTTCTACAGAAATAAGGAAATTTAGAATAGGGTTTAAGAGAAGATACAATGGGCTCAGACCCCTAACAGCACTAGAAATTCTTTATGATTCTATGATTCTGTAGCTATAGTTAAAGTTTTATATGTAAGAGATTTTCAAATTATCTCAAATCAAAACAATGAAACCATATTGATGGGTCCTAGCCCTTCTTTTACAGTTATAAGTCATGGCCCAGAATCCCAGCCTTGAAGTTTATATGCATAGGGCTTCCTTCATCAGGGCTTCCTCAAAAAATCTCTCTTCGGCCCCACCTAACTACTTTTTTTCCCCTGGGAACACCTGAATATTGCTTGTTTGGGCTTCTCTTAACATGGGTAAAATCATATACAGGACAGCTTTTATTTCACTCAAAAGAAAATGCAAAACACAAAATGGATTCCCAGGAGCAAGAGCCTAAATAGTCTGGACAACTTTTCTTCTGTCTGATGGAAAGTCCCACCTTCAGTTCCCTGCGTTTGGAGTTATCCTGTAGTTGGAACGGTGCCTGTACATAGTAAGTGATTAATAAATGCTAGTTGATTGACTCTCCCACAAAGAAAACCCCAAGGCTCATAGAGGACTCCTCAACCTCAGGGGAGAGCCTTCTACTCTTTAGTAACCTGTACCCATACCTGTGGCCCCAAACACTGCAGGCCCAGTTTGTGCCCTACCAGATAAGACAGATCTGGACTTCAGCTCCTCTGGAAAAAAAACCAAACCCTTTGGATACGATCACCCTCACCCCCAATACCAAAGACTACCTACCAAACACAAGCCTACGCTTTACCTCCCTTTCATCTCCCCTGTTAAAAAAATAAAACACTAACTACCTGTCCCTTTCAAATATCCTGAAAAATATCGCAGACCTGTTCTCTTCAAAATCTAGACATAACCTCCTGGACCTCCACCTCCAGACACTTGGGCCTCTCCTCTCTTCCCTCAGCTCCACAGAGGCTTACTGTGTCAGGGCTTTGGGAGGGGTAGGGGAAGGAGCAGCCACTGCTTATCCCGAGTTATGACGTCAACAGATAAAGGTTCTTTCCTAAGCTAGCAAATGAAGACAAACTCTTGCCCCATTTAACTGCTTCCTCTCTCTCCACTGGGGAGCATTTTGTTTCCTAGTACATTGAAAAGCTAATTCCCCATCCCAGTTCTACAAACACAGTCAAGGCCATGGCTATTAACCTTGCAAACAGTTGCTTAACTCCCAATGGGAGAAGGGGAGATGTTCTCCACTTAACATTTAATGAATGTCTTGTTTTCAGGCAGAGCCAGAATAGGGGTCTCAAGGGTTGTCCTACTTCTGTGGATCTCTAAAAAGGGCTGATCTGTGATCTTTAATGTGACTCTGTCTATTCAGAGTCCTAACCATTAATTTTTCTTTGACGTCTCACTCCACCTCTCACATTGGTAGAGAGAGATGGGAGGAATATAGGGACGAATATAGGGACTCACTTGTCCTGTGTCTTTCTTTCCCCTATCTTCTGAACAGAAACCCCAGGAAAAAGGAACTTTGTCAAAGTTGAAAGGATTCTTAGAGTTCATTTAGTCCAACTCTCACTTTACAGACAAGGAAAGTGAGCCCCAGAGAAGGAAAGGATTTGCCAGATTCTTCTGACCATGATTTGTCAGTTTCAGTCTTTTCTGCATCATCTGTACCCCACTCCTTAACTGTGGATGACCCTCCAAATTTAACTCTGTCCTAGGCCTTCTCTTTGCTATCTACAATTCCCTTTTTAATTCACTAATCTTGGGATCATATGATAACTCAAGAAGCTAATTCAGCTGCATCAAAATGAGCAATGTCCCCTACAAGGGAAGGGACCTCAGAATGTATGTAGTCCAGCTGGTGCCTGAATAAGATGCCTTTCTAAGATGTCCCTGACAAGCAGTCATCCAGCCTCCCCTGGAAGATTTCCTTTGAAGTGGAAGTTGTTATCTCTCTATTCAGACTTAGTCTACTTGCCCAGCAATGACAACACTCCTGAGCTCTTGGCCCAGACAGCTTCACTGGAAGCCCCTTGGCCATCACTGACTTAGATCTCCAAAACAGAACTCATTCTCTTTCCTTCCAAACCCACCTGTCATCTAATCTCCCCCGTTTCTTTTGAGAACATCACTAATCTTCCCTGTCTTCCAGCTTCATATCCATGAAGCCATCTTCAACTTTTCACTCAACATCTCCACCTCCAATCAGCTGCCAAGTATTGTTGTCCCTGTATCTAAAACGTTTCTCCCTGCCCTCCCCTTTTCTCCGCTCACAGCCACCATCCCAGGCCTCTTCATCTCTCCCTGGATTATTGCAGTCACCTCCTAATTGGTTTTTTTTGCTTCAAGTTTCTCCAGTTCATCCTACACACAATTGCCAAAATAATATTCCTAAAGCATAGGTCTTGCCATATTGCTCCGCTACTCAAGAGCCTTTGCTGATTCTACCACCTCCAAGACGAAATACAAACTCCTGCGTGTGGCACCCGGACCTTGCCTCCAACCTCTCTGTCTGAACTTGTTTCATGCTGTTCTCTCTCACACACTCTACAATCCAGCCAAACTGACCCTCAACTCACACCTTCCACCTCCATTTCTTTGCCCATGCTGGAATTTCTGGACCTTCTGCTTATTAGAATCTTTTAGCATGTTTTAAGGCTCATCACAGGTCTGCCTATAGGACAGAACCTTTCCTGATCTCCTAGTTCTGGGACTCACTCCTGAAATTACCTATATTCACTTATGTGGTTACATGTGTATCTCCCCATGGAATATAAGCTTTATATTCCCTATGTCTAGCCCATTGTGCCTTCCACATTTTTAAATCCAGCCTATGATTTCCTTGGTAGAAGATACTCTCAGTGTGTAAAGCCCCTCCCTCAGTGCATATTAGTACTCCCTCTGCAATTGCTATTCTTGACCTGAGTCACATGGTCATTATATGTCAGAGGCAGGACTTGAATGCAGCTCTTCCTGACTCCAAGCTGGCTGTCTCCCAGCTAAGCCTCATTGCTTCTCTACCTTTCATACAGTAGATAACAAATGCTCATTGAATTGCATTGTCAGTGATGCCTCCATTTACCAATCTTGAGGTCAGACCTTGGCATGAAGAAGAAAATTGGTATAGGGATGAAAACACTGAAGCTAAAGTCAGAGGACACCTGGGTTAGTTGTGTGGCCAACAGTGGGTCACCTGATGTGACTCAGTTTCCTCATCTTTAAAATGAGGACAAAGTTGAAAGAACCAGGCAAGATTTAAAAAACAAACTGAAAACCAATTACCAAACCTGCTCAGGGTCTCTCTCTCCCAAATTTTCCATAACTTTCCATTTCTCTTCATTAAATAATTGCTAATTATTTAAATCTCTGCCTTAGTATGGGTTCTTTCTCCCTATCACCCCTTAGATCATTGTCATAGCCTTCCAACTGATCTCCCTGATTCATCTCATATCTATCCTTCACCCAGCTTTCAGACACTCTTCCCAAAGTAGAGCACATCAGGCCTTCATCCCTGCCCTGCTCAACAATCTTAAGTGGCTCTCCATCAGCTCAAGGATAAATGTCGAGCTTCTTGTTTTAGCTACTGGAGCCTTCTGCAGTCGGGCTCTAACCTATTCCCATTTAAAAATTTAATGTCAACCAAACAGGACCACTAGGTATTTCCTGATCTCATCCTGCCCCCTCCTTCCTGCTTGGGTGTACTCATTCCCCTGCTATAGATTGAAGTCTCTCCCTACCTTCAAGGCCTAATGCCCCCATCAAAACTTTCCTGATCCTCCCGGCTAAGAAGGAACTCTCTCCACAAACTTTACTAGAGGGCTTTGCTTGAATTCCTCATTTGTTTCAATCACAATATACTTAGTTGTGTACATGTCCTTTTCCCTAATATATTGTCAGTTCTTGAGAAGGACTGTGTTGCATTTCCTTTGTATCTTCCCCAAATTCCAACACAGTCCTATACATGTTAAATAAATATATAGTATTGAATTGAAGTCTTGATGGCTTGGGGACTCTCCCTCTGACTCCACAGATATACTGCAGAAACAGACATAGAAGTCCCCTACTTGTCCCAATGGACCCTCGTTCTCCATCCTGAAAAGGAGAAACCAGGGGCCAGCCCATCCCAGGGTCCCCTAAGCTTATAACCCTATCCCAAATCCTGGCTCTCTTCAAGGGTGAGTGGAGAAGAGTGTTTGTGGAGGGGTTCTGACTTTGGAATGAACTGTCTCATGCTGATCTTCTGCCCATTTCACAGATAGGAAAATACCTCCTGAGAGAAAAAGGCTGAAATTTATCCATGCTCACAATGAAGATAGCTGCCCACTGAGGAGCTATAAAGGGATAACCGAGAATGAATAAACATTTACTAAGCACCTTTTAGTGAAGAGCTCTATGCTTAGTCCAGGGAGAAATATACACTTTGGTCATAAGAGTCTGCTGGCCTTGGAGTCAACGGATCTAGGTTGGAGTCCCAGTGCCAATATTGATTAGCTGTGTGACCTTGGAAGGTCACTTCCCCACCCTCACCCCCACCCCAGTATCCATTTCCTCATTTGTGAAATAAACAAGGCAATACTTAAAATGCCTACCTTATTGGGTTGTTATGAGGAAAGCACTTTTTAGCCTTAACATGCCATAGAAATAAAAAGAATTATATATCACTTATAACATGATATAATAATCCATAACCCTTTCATGGAACCCATAGTCTAGTAAGGGGATAAAAGATAACTATAGATGATATGCAATAATATATGATAAATACTTTCAAGTATGACAAAATTAAGTCTTATTTGAGAGAAGAGGATTAGAAAAGTAGATAAAATTCAAAGAATGCGCCAGGAGGTGATATTTGGTAGGAAGGATAGGACAGCAGGCAGAAAATCAAGAAGAGAAGACATTCCATGGCTAGGGAAAACTGTGGGTGGTAAGACAGAATGCAGGTTGTGTAAGGGGGAAGAAGCATACTCCAGAGATTTTAAAGAGGACAGTAACATGAGATAAGACTGAAATGTCTCAGAGTGTCAAGTTGCCCATAGTCTGAATGCCAAGGAGTTTGATCTTGGTTCTATAGGTGAAAGGGAACTGCTGAAGATGTTTGAGCAGAGAAATGATCGAACCACCCAAGAAAGATTGTTCTGAGAGTGTTTACAAGGGATAGTTTAGCAGAGTGGATGGAGAAAGGACATTATTGATGTGGGAGGACTCATCAATAATCCAGACTGGTGGTGATGAAGAGTGGTCACATCTGGAGAAGGAAAGCATCAAACTCCAGGGTTCAGATAAGAGAAACTGGATTTTCCCATTGACGATAGAAATCAAATCAGGTAGAAAGGCAGACATAGGGTTGGGCTCACCTCCTTTCCCCTCTCTGGGCCTCAGTTTCCTCATCTATACAGTGATAGTACAGAACACATCTCAGGCACATTCGATTTGGTGAGTGATTCATCGTGTTAGTGTTAGCCCAGAGAGGGACATTTCCAGTCCTGACAATTTGTGAGTAAGTTACCTGACCCCCATGACCCATGGCTCGTGTTCTATACTTCATCCCTGTCCCCATCCTTCCGAATAGGTGTATGTGTAAGACTCTCCCTTCTCTGAAGTCTAGACCCAGACAGACTGTCTGTCTGCCCTGCCCTCTTCTCAGCCCAGCAACTGGAGGGGGGAGAGAGAGGGAGAAGGAAAATTGGGGTGGAGCCAGTCCTAGATAAATACTCCCAGTGGCCAGTCTTGGAGTCTGAGTCTCTGCTGCTGTCACAAAAGCCAGGAGTCTGAGCCCTCTCTCAGGTAAGTAAATCTGCTGCCTTTCTCTCCTTGCCCAGGTCCTTAGGTTCCTTGATTTTCCTATTCCTTCCTAAAGAGGGCTCATCCTTGCCCCACTCCCTTGGCTTTTCCCTCTCCTTTCAAAGTTTTGTTTCCCTCTATACCCTTCCCATTTACCCCAAGCTCCTTCTCCCCCTGCCCACAGGACTCCTCCTGTGTCCTGTCCCTTCTCCCCTTGATCTAGGATGTCCCCTTCTTCCCTCTCCTCACCTAAGCTCTCCCTATGTCCCTTGTCCCAGATTCACCCTGTCCTTTCTCCCTTAGCCTCAAACTTCTTTCCTTTGGGCTCCTCCAGTCCCCCTCTTCCCTTGCTCCAAACCTTTCCTTGTCCTCTCTCATTGCCTCTGGGATCCTCCCAACATCCTCCCTTTCTCTCCAGCGCTCCTGGTACCTGTCTTTTCTCTGGATTTTTATGTTTTGCCCCTTCTGTCCATCAATTAGAGGAAAGTCAAATGAGAGGGAGGGGGAAGCAGAGACAGAAAGATGTGGAGAAACTAGCACTTTCTTGTCTCTTGATGGTAGGTTCCCCCTCCTGCTACCTTCATTCTCTCCTCTTTTTGTGTCTTCTACAAATTTGTCCTGGAGAACACCCAGCCGCTGCTTACCCTGACACATGACTTTACATGCTATCTTTGGGGCTGCGGAACAGGCTGTCTTTCCCACCTTTCCCGTTCCCTACTTCTGAGCCCCTCTAACAGGGAGTGAATAGTTGACTGGTGGAAGGAACTCCCTGCCCTCCTGCTTCCAGAGTAAAGGACATTGGGACTGAGGCCCTCAGCCTTAACATTCTCAGGTTTCAATTTCACTTTGTGACTTGAGAAGCTGCATCCTGGGATATAGCAATCAAAAATACCAATGCAATCTTAGACTGAATTGAGAGCTCTGATGCACAGTATAACAGTACCCAGCCCTTGTCAGGTCACATCTGGTATGTACCGAGTTCAGTTCTGGGTTCTATTTTGAGGAAGTCTAAATAAACCAGAGAGCATTCAGAAGAGGGTTATGAGAATAGGGAAGGAACTGGAGGCCATGGCATATAAAACCTTGGGGAAGAGAAAACTTAGGGGAGAAATCATAACTTTCTTAATGTATTGAAAGGATTAGATTTGTTCAGCTTGGCCCTTAAAGGTAGAACAAGTTAAGGGAACTTGGATGTAGGGAATGGGAATGGAAGCCTAACAAATGAAGGACTGATATAAAGAAAAACTTCCTAATATATCAGAGCTCTCTTTAGAAGGAGAATAGGCTTCAATGGAGAGAATTGGTCCTCCTTCCCTGGAGGTCAGTCAGGCAGTCAACAAGCATCTATTAAACATTTACTATATGGCAGAGACTGTACTAAGCCCTGGGGATCCAACTGAAGATAAAAAATATTCTCTGCCCTCTAGGAACTTACATTCTAAAGGGGTGGACATGTAAATAACTACATACATAGAAGATATATGGAGAGTCATTGAAAAGATTATCTCAGAGGGAAAGGGACTAGTAAGGGGGGGAGTTGAGAAAGACCCTCTTCAGAAGATGAGATTAGAGCTGACTCTTGCAGGAAGAGGAGGAGGGAAGGTAACACATTCTAGGGATAGGAGCAGCCAATCAAACAGAGATGGCATGTTCTGTTCAAGTACTAGCTTGGAGGCCAGCATCACTGGACCGTAGATGGCTGGGAGGGAACTGAAGTGTAAGAAGACCAAAACAGTTCTGGCTTTTTTGATGTATTCATCACTTATGCTAGTTTTTCTTTCTTTTTCATTTTTTTGTCTTTCAAAAATACTATGTTTTATGGGATGACTGGGCTGGGGAAGAAAGGGCAAAGAATACTTGGGAAAAACTATGGTGATGTAAAAAAATACATCAATAAAATTTTTATTTTTTAAAAAAGAAGACTGGGAAGGCAAAAGGAGTCATGTTATGAAGAGTCTTAAATGCCAAACAGAAGATTTTATATCTGACCCAAGAATTAATAGGGAGCCCCTGGAGATCGTTGAGCAGAGAAAGGACATGGTCAAACCTGTGCTTTAGAAAAAATCACTTTGCTCCTGATAGGAGGATGGATTGGAGACTTGGGCAAGAAGACCAGCCCTTCACTTCCTCCCAGATCCCCCATTCTCCAATGAAGCCTGAACCTCCCTCCACCTTCCTTTCTAAAAGCAAAACAAGCTTACCCCCTCCACCCCTGGAAGGGATTTTATAAGATCACACACCTAGATTTAAGGGATGAAGAAGCTGAGAATAGGAAGGAGATGAAATAATAATAATAAATACTTAACATTTATACGGTGCTTACAATGGGTCAGGACTGGGCTAAGTGCTTACAATTATCTCATTGGATTTTCACAACCATCCTGGGAGGTAGGTATTATTATTATCTTTATTTAACAAATGAGGAAATTAAAGCAAACAGAGGTTAAGTGACTAGTCCAGGGTCACACAGTAAATGTCTAAGGTAGGATTTGAACACATGTCTTCCTGACTTGAAGACTAGTGTACTGTCTACTATTCTGTACCATCTCTAGTTCTTTAGGTTCCCCCCAGAACTTCTGGGACAGTTAGCAGAATTTAGAGTGAGGGGGGATAACAAAGTGAGGTCTGAGCTGGCTTCCTTGGGGATGGGAGGCTGACTAGAAGAAAGGGACAGGTAAGTGCCCCTGCAGAGGGGTTATATTTTCATGGTGCTTCAAAGGTTTGCAAATTGCTTTTGCCACAAAACCCTTTGACACAGAGAATGAAGTCTATTACTGTCCTCAACAACAACACATCAAGACCTTGACACCAGGTTCTAGTGTGCTGAAGCAGGACCGGTGACTCTCTTCTGCCCCTCTGTTCCATCCTCCAGGACATCTGGATAACCTCTCTGCCATGTCTTGTCTACGGCCCCTCCTGCTCTTAGTGCTGCTGGTTCTAGGGACCCAGATTTCTTATGCTCAACACTGGTCCCATGGCTGGTATCCTGGGGGGAAGAGGGCCTTAGATGGGATCCCAGGCCTAGAGGTAAGTGAAATGTATGTCCATTCCTCCTTCCTCATTCTCCCTCCCTCATTACTTCTACCTCCTCTCCCATGCAGCTCTCCAGGGTGCACAGGGTTACTCTCCACTATCAGAGAGTCTGGTGCTGGAGATGATGTTCAAAGGCCAGATACCTTGATCCAAATGTCGCCCATGGGAACCTGGGCCCCTGAACCACCTTCATCTTCCTGGGGAGGCCAGAACTATGGATATGGGCAGCCCTTCTCCCACCCTTTCTATCTCTAAAGCTTTGGGGGAGACCTAGGATTATAATTTCTCTCCCCACATCAACAAGAAAGAAGGAGAAAAGGCCTCACTCTGCTTTCCATTCACTGCTCAGGCCTCTGAAGAAGGGAAGCCATGGGATGGTGGTGAGATATCCCTGCTGAAGACGCTGCTGGTGAGAGCAAGCCCTGAGTCCTCTCAGCCCTACCCTGACCACCACTGCTCCACCCGGGGCCCTTGGAGACAAAGGGAGTAGCCTCTTTCTGCCCTTCTCCCACTGTCTTATCCATTCCTCCTCTAGCCCCATCCCTCCTAACCTCTTTTTTCTAAGTGAGGAAATGGAGTCTCCCCTGCCCAGATGAGAGAAGGAGACCTCAGGCCAGCCAAGGAGGATCTGGGTTCAGTAGTCATCTGTGTGACCTTGGGCAACTTGACTCCTCTGGACCTCAGTTTCCTCATCTGTAAAAATAAGAAGGTTGGGTTCTCTAACACAAATTGTTTTGATCCTCTGGAAACTCCTGTGAGGCAGGAGCTATTTTTAAAATATCAATTTAATTAATTTATTTTTGTTATATTTTAAGTCTCCTTCTCCACCTCTCACTAGAGAAGACCACCATTTGACATATATGGGGTATATGTATGTATACTACACACATATATAGTGTGTATCTATATACATACATACACACATACATATATGTAAAACTGTACTATGTGTATTTCTCTTCATTGATTATTTCTTTGGAGGAGGATAGCATCTTCCTTCCTAGGCCCGTTGTAGTTGATTTGAGTATTTATAATACTCAGAATAATTTAGTTGTTCACATTTGTTTTTTGAATAGTATCACTGTTAACAATGTTTTCTTGGTTCTGCTCATTTCATACAAGTCTATACATGTTTTTCTAAAATCAACCTGCTCATGGATTCTTCCATCAGTTCATTCACCACAACTAATTTAGCCATTCCCCAGTTGATGGCATCCTCTCAATGTCCAGTTCTTAGATACCACAAAAAGAGCTGCTAGAAATATTTTAGAACGGGTAGGTTGTTTTCTTTTTATTCCCTGCAGGTGCTTTTGTTATTCCCATTTTATAGAAAAGGAAACTGAGGCTGCCCAGGGTCACATTGATAGAAGGAATTTGCTCCACTAGAGGGCCTATACCCATGACATCCCTCCAAAATTATTATTTTACATGTGAAAGTACTTTGTTTTTGTTTTTTTTTTTTTCTGGAGGGCATTTGGGGTTAAGTGACTTGCCCAAAGTCACTCAGCTAGTTTTTGTGTTGTGTCTGAGGCTGGATTTGAACTCCTGACTCATGGCCGGCGTCATCTAGCCACTCTGAAAGTACTTTGAAAACAGTAAATCCCTTTGCACATTGTAAAACATTGCAAGAAGCAAAGGCAGGCTTCATTTTTGCCACCATATTTTCATTAGTCAAGTGAACTTCTGATAAGGAAACTCCTTCTACCACGAAGATCCTCACCCACCCCTCTGCAAGGGACTTCCTTAGAGGAAGCTTGAGGACAAAGACTGTGATGTGTTCAGGGTCAGGCAGCTGAGAGGTGTCGGATGCACCAGATAACCCAGACCTCCTCTGAGGCTAGCGCTGCATCCACACAACACCAGCACCCTGTGTTCATTAACATCATTAGCACGGTCTTCTCTCTTCTTTGCAGGCTGAAGTTCTGGCCCAGCAACAGCAGAAGAAGTGACCCAACCCAACATCCTTCCCCCAGGCTGTCAGCAGACACCCTTGCCCTCAGCTCTTGGGGCTTCTCAATCTATCCTCTCTCCCAGGAAGCACCTGGAAGACTGGGGAAGGGGGGTATGGTTGCCAGGTCAAACTTTGTAGCCCCAGGGCGTTGCTCAAAGTAGGTAATTAATAAATGTGTTATCCATATTCTATATGGTTTCATTTGGTGATCTCATCAGCTCCCGGCTTTCCTATGATAATCTCTCTGAAGTTGACTCACATCTACTTGTCCAGCCCTAACTTGTCTCTCAACCTCCCATTTCCTCGCTGTCCCATTTGCACTTGCCCATCAGGGATTCCATACTGCATGGCTTAAGTTCAACGTCTCCAAAACGGGATTCATTATCTTTCCCCAAAAACTCGCCTCTTTCCCCGGTTCCCCTATTGAGGGTATTCTCATTGTCCCAGTTCCCCAGCCTCAAAACTTAGCTGTCACCCCACCCCCACCGCCACACCCCCTCCTATCCAATCAGTGCTCGGGTCCTGTCATTTCTGCCTTTGCAGCATTTCTCACCTAAGCCCCCTTCTCTTCTCTGACACTGTATCACCCTGGGACAGGCCATCAGCTCATCATGCCTGCAATATTGCCACAGCCTTCCGGTTGGTCTTCCTGCAGTAAGACTTTCCTCACTCCACTCTATCCTCCACTTAACTCCCAAAATGATTCCCCTAAAGTACAGCTCTGACTATGCCACCTCCCTACCCACGCCAATGGTTCTCTATCACCCCCAGGATCAAACATCAGATTCTCTGATTGGCTCTTAAAACCATTCATAAATGGCTGCTTCCTACTTTTCTAGTCTTTCTATGCCTTACATCCTGTGGTGTAATCTGCCATCTAGTGACACTGGTGTCCTTGCTGTTATTCCAACAGGACAGGCCATGATCCAGCCCCAGGCATTTTCTCTCACTGTCTGCCCTACCCATCACTCTCTCCCTCCTCTTCTCTACCTCCTGGCTTCCTTTGAGTTCCAGCTAAAATCCTACATTCTATAGAAAACCTTGCCCAACCCACTTAATGTAATTACTTGTATAATCTGTGATTATTTCCAATTTATCCTGTCTATTTTATTCACACCTCATTGTTTGCATTCTGTCTCCCCCATTAGAACTCCTTGAAAGCAGGGCCTATTGTTTGCCTTTTGGGATCCCCCATACTTAGTGGCTCATGGCAGGTATTTGATAAATGCTAATTGACTGACTGACTAATTAAATTGAATGAGGGGCTCTTCCTCCTCCACCCCCTCCATTCTTGTTCTGTCCCAGTGAAGAGGCCTCCTCTGTCTTCTCAGGAGGTAACCCACTATGCTAGACTTCACCAAGCAGTCAATCACTGTAGATGCAGTGACCCACACACAGGTGGGCATGGCTCAGCAGCCCCCTCAGATGACTGCTATGGAGCTTTTCCTTATATTGAAATAAAATCTGCTTCTCTGTAACTTCCACCGATTGTCCCCACTTAAATTGTGTCATTGCTGCCTCTGTGGCATCTGATGCTTGCTGGACTCCATGCTTCTGGGTCACAGGCTCATAAATTAGAGCTGGAAGGCACCTTAGCAGTCAACATTTTACAGATGAAGGAACTGAGGCCCACAGAAGTTAAATGACTTGCCCAAGGTCACAAAGGCAGGATTTGAACCCAGGTCTCCTGACTCCAGAGTCAGTGCTTTTTCCATTGTTCCACAATGCCTAAGTGGATTTATCTGCTGGCCCAGTGGGAGCAATTGCTGCCGAAACCAGGCTGGTTTTGAGGCATCTAGAAGCAATAGTTATAGGGTTCCCTTCAAAGATTACTACATGGTTTGGAATTGTGATTGCTACCCAACACCCATGGCAGTTGTGAGGAAGATATGTTTCATAAAGCTGGGAGGGATGTGTGTGTGTGTGTGTGTGTGTGTGTGTGTGTGTGTTAAGAAATTAATTGCTATAAGGAGTTGGCCAAAGGAGCACAATGAAACAAACCTCAACCAAGGCTACTAATGCTCTCCATGGTCCTTAAGTATTTTCCAGGCAGCAACTGTTTGCTGATTTATAAGAAAGCACTTGACTGAATAAAGAAAACAGCCTTTATAGAACCTGAGATTTGGAAGGGACCTAAACATTTAGTCTAACCCATACATCAATCCTCAAAGGCTATCCTTCAACAAGATCCCACAAGATCCCCCGATGAATACAGTCAACTACAGGAACATCTTTATTCGGAGAATCTTTAGACTGTCATTATCAAGGGAAGCTTACAATAGGGAGTTGTATGCTTGATACAAGTATTACACAGTCATGGAGAATGTCTTATGCTGAAGGGAGTGTCTATTGGTGGTAAGGTCCTCCAGATTCTCCTATTTGTGGCAGGCATTTCATTGATTTTTACCAAGCTCCAGAAAAGTCCAGAGTCTTCTCAATGAGATCTGTGAACACTCAGAAGAGATGGGCCTAACAGTCTACCCTGGAAAAACCAAGGAATTAAGCATGACTGGACTTCAGTGTCCAGCTGCATAGGCAGTCCAGCATAAATACTTATATCTTGCACCGGTAACAAACTGGGCCCAGAAGAGGTGAAAGACAATTAGCAAAGTTGTATTCAAAAAACTGGACAGCACTTTCAGTGACCATGGGGGTGTTCTCTGATATAAAGCTCTCTTTTTTCAAACACTAATATTCTTCTGATGACGTGATACAGCTGCAAATAATGAAACAACACAATCCTCAGCAAATCAAAATTCCCCATTGTCCGAAGTGCAATGGAGAGTTGTATAGTGACAGATTTTGATGTGTTTCCAACAATGACTTGTGCAGCTAGAACAAGGAAGGACAGTTGAAAAGCTAAGACCAGGAGCAGGGGTTCTTAACCTTTTTTTTTTTTTTGTCATGGGCCCCTTTTGGTACTCTGGTGAAACCTACGGATTCCTTTCTTAGAATAATGTTTTTTAAACGCGTAAGACAGAATACATAGAATTATAACGGAAACCTCGTTGTCTCCTGTCCTCGCCATTCCATTAATTCTACAATGTTCCACTGGAAGCCTGCTCTTTCGGGGTTTTTTTGACACCCCCCTGTACAAATGAGCACAGAGCTGGTAGTGTGACTCTTCCCACAGTGGTCAGCCACGACAGCTGCCTCACATTGAGAACTTAGCACAGTGTCTGTACACAGCAGGTGCTTACTAAGTGTTTACCCCGGCTTGAGGCATAGAGGTCTTAGAGATCTCATCCAACCAACTCTTCACTCTATGGATGAGGAAACTGAGGACCAGAAAGGTTAAGCGTTTTGTCCGGGATATTATAGCTTGTAAGTGGCAGTCTGTGATTTGAACCCAGGACCCGGGACTGGAGCACCAGGGCTGTCCCACGGCACCAGATGTTTCCCTACTACCGCCTCTGCTCTTCTCTCTGTCGTTACTGTCAGTCAGCATTAAGCATTTACTAAAGAACAGGAGAAAACAGTCCCTTTCCTCAAGGATCTCACATCCTGAAGGGAAGACAACGTGTAATTACGCGGATACGAGATGTAAAGGGTGTCCCAGAAGTCTTCGTGCAGTTTTAAGCTATTAAAACTTTAAATCTCAATTTCGGGACAACCTGTATACAGTCTAATTGGGGAGTGACCTCAGAGGGAAGGCGTGAGCACTGGCGGGGGCGGAGGCAAGTTGCCTGTAGAAGGTGGAAGTTTAGCTGGGATTTGAAGGAAGCCAGGAGGTGGAGATGAGGAGGGAGTGCGTTCCAGGCACGGAAGACGGCCGGTGAAAATGCCTGGAGTCGGGAGATCGAGGGTCTCGCTCGGTGTCACTGGGTCGCAGAACACGCGGTAGGTGTAAAGGGTAGCGGTCGAGGGGAGGAACCGGATATAAAGGACGAGAAGGGAGAGGGAGCCACAGAGTTGATTGAGTACGGGAGTTGACATAGTCAGACCGACGTTTCACCTAGCCTGGGAGCAACCACACTCAGTCCTCAAAGGACAAGACTGAGACTTGGCACCTGCCCGAAGTTAAGAGGAGGAAGGCCAGGGCGGGACGTCTAAGGCGATTGGCGAGAGGAGGTGGAGCCTTTAGACGGACAAGACAGTGATTGGCGAGGGACACACGAGTATGATATGGGAGGGCGGAAAGGCACATCTAGGGTGATGATTGGTGAACAGAGACAGGGTGATGATTGGCGAAAGCTGTGGGGCTAGAGCGTGCGGAAAGCGATGATTGGTTAGCAGAAGAGGTCTCGGGCATGCGCTGAGACACGAGATAGTGTTAGAGACTCGCTGTCCCAGAATGCCTCGCGGTTACGGCCATGCTCGGTACTTTGAGCCGCTTGGTTAGGCCTCCGGTCCCGGCTCCTTCTTTACCGCTGTTGCTGCCTCCCGCACGGGGCCGTAAGAGCCGCAATGACCCGCCCGCCAAGTCCAAGATCGGGCGCTTGCGAACCCCGACCGCCGTAGACCCCACCGAGATGTACGTGCTAATGGAGCGTTATAAGAGTTACAGACAGACTGTGCGAGCGCTCAGGTATGGAGGGATAGGGGAAAGGGCGGTGCACGAGCTTGGGAGGGGAGGAATCTGCGGCAGGGGGCAGGGCCTAGGGTAGGGGGCGGGGCCTCGACTTCCCTACCCCACCCTAGGAGAAGAAAGGGACTAGGCTTTGGAGATGGGTATTGAGAGTGACAATTCACCAGACTTTGATTAAGCTTCTTACTGGGAAGATATTTATTTGCTCAGTGCATGGGATAGAAAGCTAGGAGCTTATAGTAATAATAATTCATAATTACAAGAGCAGTCCGCATGTATATATCCCCATGAGGCTGGCCACAGCCCTTTGAGGTGGACAGCTGCTGTTGTACCCTTTTTACAGATGAGGAGACAGGCTGAGGGGTACATATCTTTCCCTACTAGAATGCGAATTCCTCGAGAGTAGAAACTGATTGGATTTTTCTCTATGTATCCCCAGCACGTGAGCACAGGGCTTGGCACATAGTAAGCATTTAGTAAATACTTTTTCATCCACTTATCCATTTGAGTGACTTGCTCAGGATCGAATAGCTAAATAGTATCTGAGATAAGAGGAAAGTCTACGTCTTCCCAACCCCCTAATTTAATCCCATCGTGCTAGCACCAAGGAGAGTGGGGAAAGAAGGCACCGGAATTTTAAGAAATAGAGATGGAACAGGGAGACCATTGTAGCCATGGGGAGAATGGTGGTGTGGGGGGACAGTTAAAGGGGCAGGACTCGAAAGAGGGTGGAGAGTTCACCAGTTTGGCTGGAGCACAGAGGGCACATAGAGTGCTGAAGATATTAGAGAACAGGAAGTCTTTTATAGTGGAATCAGGAGCAGAGGTATCTGGCACACTTAAACAGAGGTATCCAGATTAAAATGTCATTGGGAAAGATTTAATAAAATAATAAAATTTATCCCTTATTAAATTTTATTTAATAAAAGTACAGTAGAACACAGATAATGTTAATATGTGGTTTTCTAAATCAGAGATTCCTCCTCGGGAGGACTGGGGAAGGATGGGAATGATCTCCAGATTTGACTTTTGATGCCAAGTTTCTGAATCCCAGGCTTGAGTTCATGGAAGAGGTTTGGAGAAAAGCACATGAACAGAAGTTTGAGAGACTGAAAGACGTGCAGGATTCTGAGGAACACAAGGAGCTCATGGCCTGGAACCAAGCAGAGAATGCTCGGCTGCAGGTGCTGAGGTGAGGGGTTTGTTCTGCCTGTCCTGTCGATGGCCCAGGGTCCTGCTTGTCACAAGGGTGGGGGGCCTCAGATCTTATAGGTAAGGGAAGCCCTGGCCTGGGAGGGAACCTCGTGCTCTTATGGATCCCTCCCCATAGGATCTCAAGGCTTCAGCAGCAAGAGCAGGAGCAGGCGAGGCTCCGGGAGATGGAGCAGATGCAGAAGGCTCAGGAGATGGAAGCTTTTGTCCAAGAGAAGGAGAGAGAAGTTCTACAGTTGCAGGTGGGCCAGAGCTCGGGATGTGGCCCTTTCCGGGGGGAAGAAGGCACTGCTGCCTGTGGGTTAATGCTGGCAGCTTCCTGGAGGTATCTCTTCTGCTTTCCCCAGGGCTTTCAGGCCAGTGCTAAGCAGAGGGCTTGGAGCCCTGCAGCTCCATGGCCAAGGATATGGCATCCCTCTGCCCATTTCAGGGGGTTCTGCCCTTATTGCCCCTCCTCCCAAGGAGGGCCCCCAGGTGTGCTGTGGCACAAAGGTCTGACTCTTCAGTATTATGTCTGAGGTTGGGAAGGGATGGCTGCCCTCCAGAGGTTATCAGGGAGAAGAGGCATTAGACCCATTCCTCTTGGCCCCAGAGAAAAGGAGCAGTGAGAGGGCCTGGACATCGGTGGACATTCAGAAGAGCCTTCTAAGAGTCAGAGCCATCCAGTGATGAAACTAGCTTTCCTGCTAGGTAGTGAGCTCCCCATTGTTAGAGGTATCCAGCTGAAGGCTGACAGGCCCCCAGTAAGAGAAGCTGTGCCCAGGATTCCTACCAGGGGCAAGGCTGGACATAGCACCTGCCCTCTGGGTTCAGTGACTCTAACCCTCTGATTTCCACTTTGTCCCCAACAGGAAGATGTGAAAACATTCATTACTCGGGATAATTTAGAGGAGAAGATTGACGCTGCCCTCGACAATCCTCAAACCTACAATTGGGCCCTAACCAAGGAGGGCCAAGTGATTCGAACCCCCGGCGGGACTTAGGGCTGCCAGGGTCCCTGTCACAGTGGGGCTCCTCCAGCCCACCAAGCTTTATCCAGCCTCATGGCTCCTTATTGGTAAATAAAGAAGAAGTAGGTGTAGAATAAAGGGATGATGCCTCTTTTGGGAGCCCCCTCAGCATTTCCTTTCTCAGCTTCTCAGGGCTGGGGGACAGGGACTTCTTCCCTAGCCTAGTCACTCAGCCCTTCCTGCTGGCCCCACGTCTCCCTCACTCTCCTTAACATAGATCCCTCTCTTCGGTGCCAGGATCAATCACAGAGCCATAGACCATCAAATTGAACACCTTCCTTATACAGAAAGGGAGACTTTGGTAAAAAAAAAAAAGGGGGGGGGGTGCATGCGACTTGAAACATTAATGCCTGAGATGGGCAGACAAGCATTCCTTCCCTGAGTCCTTGGGCTGTGACCGCAGGCAGCCCCTGTCCTTTGGAGACTGGTCAGACTCCCAGTTCCTCTGTTGTCTCTGACTTTGCCATGCCATTGGCATGGCAGGGACCAGGAAAAGCGCCCACGAGGGAGTGGTAACTGACCTTGGCCTGGAAGGAGCAGGAGTGGACGGTGTGGGCAGAGACTTCCTTGTCCTTCCCCAGCCACTCTCAGGAGGAAGAGGGGCTCCCATAGTTCCACCAATATCGGCTCATCCCCATAAGCATGAGCCCATGGTAGCCATACACTGACAAGGCCTTTATGAAATTAGAGCTGGAAAATGCCAACCCAGTTGCCAACCTCTGCTTCAAGTCACTGTGACCCCAGCAAGCTTGAGAGTTTGGGGGGAGGGAAGACAACCTCAGAGCTTCCCCAGGACTGTCTGTGGTCTCTGGGCAGGGAGTCCCCCCACTTCATTGTGTGGGTAACAGCCTTAGAAAAGGGCCGTAATTACTCCACAACCCGCTATGTGCCCTCCCCATTCCCATTAAAAGCAAAGATGGGATGAGAGCAAAGGTTCTGTGCCTTGGAATTCAAAGCTCTTCCTGATTCACAGACCACATGAAGTGGCCTCCTACCTCCCCAGCTCTGGGGCTCCATCATGGGACTTTCCCTTGCCCATTAACACACACACTGCAAAAAAGTAACTGAACAACGACTAATGTCACAGATTCAGCTTTATTGAAGGTGAAGGGCTAGGAAAGGAGCTGCTCCATCTGACTGGATCTGTCCAGGTCTAGGAGAATGTGGCTTCTTGGTCACAGACAGGGTCTAGTCCACAACCATCTGCAAGAGAAAGGAAGGGTGTTTCAGGTGGGAGAAGCCTAGGATTCTGCCTTTAGTACCTAATCCTGGAGAGAAAGGGAAAGCTGCCCAAGGGCAGGAAGGAAAGGTTTTGGGCGAGGGAGGCTGTCAAGGTGCCCTGGGAGCTGCACTATCTGGCACAGGTGCTGGGGCCCAGGAGTGCCCAGCCTCTCACCGCTGCTGCAGCAGATCCCGCTGGCAGCACAGCGTCCTCCACTCCCGCAGGGTTTCTGACCAGACTGGCACGGGGAGGGCAGGTAGCTCTCTTCCTGGCACCTCAGGCTCTCTGCTGTGCCCATGTAGCAGCCTAGCTCTTCCCCGCAGCAGATGCTGGGTCCGAAGCAGCGTCCTTTGCTTCCTGGACCACAGGGGAGGCACTGAAAGATGGGGAGAATGACGGTGAGCATTAAGGGTCAGGACTCTGGACAGCGTCTCTGAGCCACGTTTCCCAGCTTCTGGTTTGAGAGCTGGGAAAACAGGATCCCACTGGGTAGGAGAGACTGCTCACGCGGGAAGTTTCTCCCCTGCACTCTGAAGTGCAGGGGAGAAACTAGGACTAAGTCCAAGCCGGGGGCTCTCCCTCCGATGTCCTGCTCTGCCTTACTGTCAGGCGTAGGGAGCAGGGATAGAGTGCGGGGAAGTGGCAAGCGTCGGGGCTCTAGGGCAGCTCTGGTACCCGCAGGTCCTGGGGATTTGGGTTGACGGTGGCCTTTGGCCGCCGTGTCCCCATACCCTAAAGTCCCCCCATGTGGGGCCGGAGGAGCGAAGAGGGATCTCCTGGCCTGGTTCTACCCAAGCCGAGCCTCACCTTGCGCACGTCCATGTCCAGCGCTGAGCGCTTCCCACCAATGGGGCAGTTCTGGATGTAGCAGGCAGAGGCCAGAGCCAAGAGAGCCAGGAGATAGCAGCAGGCCAGACCGGGACGAAACCGGGGGGTGAGGCCAGGTAGGGAGCCGGGGCTACCCATGGTGAAGCTGGCTGCCACAGAGGCTGGATTGGGTAGGCTGAGGGCTGGGTCCTGGAGGCTGATCTTCCTTCCCGGAGCTCTGAGCTCTGTGCCCTGAGCTGGGCCTATTTATGCCCTGAAGCCAGAGGCCTAAGGGGGCAGCTGCTTGGAAGCTCACGCCTGGTCAACGGGAAGTGAGTGCCACCAGTGCCCCCTCACTTAGCTGGGTCAGGCTGGGGCACAGGGTCAGGTCGTCTGGTCAGGGTCGAGCTTGGGGCCAGAACTGGGGCACTGCCCTCATTAGGCCAGGACTGAACTTAATGCCCTAAATGCTCCCCTAAATGAACTTCCAATTAATTCTTGGCTCTAAGCTCTGGGCCTGCAGGCCAGCAGCCCTTCCTCATTTACTCCCTCAACTCCATCTCTTCCTCCAAGAATTACTCCTCTTTACTCGGATCGTTTCCAGATCCAGAGGAGCTTGTTCCAAGGACCCTTCTTAGATGAAAGGTTTGTCTCTCTTTCTCAGAGCAAGAGATAGTCTGCTCCATCTGTCTCCTGGGAAGGCAGAAACCAAGGTCCAGAGAGGGAAGGGGCTCCCAGACAGTGGACCCTAGAGTCCCAGTCCTTATCTCCCTCCCCTTTATCAAAGGCTGCCTTCCCCAGGAGATGGGGTGCCCAGGGATTAGGAAATCAAGGTGCAGGAAAACTGTGGCCTTGGGCCAGGACACAGGCCCAACAGTAAAAGAAGCACAGACTGAGAGAAAAGCAGGACTCAAGTCAAGGAAGAGACTGACCCCAAGAGAAGCATCTGCCCAGGAGCTGGATACAGCTGGGCCTAAGTGAGGGAAGATTCCTAGTGAGGGAAGATTTGGTTCTCAGCTGTCTCTGAGCCTACAGGAGAGAAGAATGGTGATAAAGAACTGCTATCTTTCTCAGTGCCTTATGTAGTAGATGCATAAAGGTAGTCTAGTGAATAAATAAATAAACTATGAAAGCTAACAGGGTTTATAGCCACATTCATACAGGCATAGCATCCAGAACAGAAGGGCCCATGGCCATGCTGTCTTCTGCACCCTATCTGGGATGCTGGAAGGGCAATCAGGGAACTGGGAAGACTGCTGAGCTGGGATCCTTGGAGGATATACTCTGATTTCTAGTTACCATGGCATCCTTGTTTCTTGAACCCAATGCTCCATCTCCTGGCTCTGGATTGTTTTTCTGCCTGTGCCCTTTACCTAGAACTCTCTCACCACTCATCTCTGCCTCCTGGCTTCCTTCAAGTCTCAGCTAAAGTCCTACCTTCTGCAAGAAGTGGGGCTCAATTCCCCTTGGTACTAATGCCTTCCCTTTGTTGATCATTTCCAATTTATTCCAACTATATTTTTTATGTTATTGTTTTCATGTTGTCTTTCCCATTAAACTGTGGGCTCCTTAAGAGCAACGAAATTTGTTTTATTTTGTTTTGGGAAGGAATTACCTTACTTTGTACCCCCAACCTTAATATAGTGTCTGCCACATAGTAGCTGCTTAATAAAAACTGCTGGAAAACTGGGAGAAAAATTTACAGCAAGCTTCTCTGACAAGGAACCTGGGGGAAATTTTTTACAGGAAGTTTATCTGATAAAAGCCTCATTTCTCAAATATATAGAAAACTTAGCCAAATTCATAAAAATATAAGCTATTCCCCAATTGATGAATGGTCAAAGACAGGCAAGGCAGTTTTCAGAAGAAATCAAAGCTATTAATAATCACATGAAAATGCTCTATCATTACTGATTAGGGAAATGCAAATTAAACAACTCTGAAGTAACACTTCATATCAATCAAATTGGCTAATATGACAAAAAAGTGATAAATGTTGGAGGGGATGTGAAAAAGTGATACTAATGCACTGTTGGTAGAGCTGTGCACTGATTCAACATTCAGGTGAACAATTTGAAAATAGGGTCAAAGGGCTATGAAACTACCCATACTCTTTGGCCCAGTGGTACCACTACTAGGTCTGTACCACAAAGAGATCAAAGGAAAAGAAAAAGCACCTATATGTATAAAAATAATTATAGTGACTCTTCTTTGGGGTGGCAAAGAAATGGAAATTGAGGGGATGCCCATCAATTGGAAAATGACTGAGCAAATTGTGGTATATGATTGTAATGGAATACTCTTGTGGTATAAAAAATGATGAGCAGGATGGTTTCAGGAAAACCTGCGAAGACTTACATGAACTGATGCAAAATGAAGTAAGCAGAAACAGAACACTGTACAACAATAATTGTGCAATGATCAACTATGAATGACTTAGCTACTCTGATCAAGACAAGGATGCAAGACAGTTCCAAAGGACTCATGATGAAATACATAATCTCCTCCAGAGAGAAAACTGATGAACTCTGAGGGCTGATTGAAGCATATATTTTTTACATTCTTTATTCTTCTTGGCTGTGTGTGTGTGTGTGTGTGTGTGTGTGTGTGTGTGTGTGTATGATTTCTTTTGCAACACGGCTAATAAGGAAGTATCTTTTTGCATCACTTCACACATATAATCCTATCATATTGTTTGTCTACTCAAGGAACGGGGGAAGGGTAGGAAGGAGGAAGAGAATTTGGAACTCAAAATTTTATAAAATGAGTGCTAATTTTTTTACATGCAGACGGAAATATTTAACAAAATAAATAAAACAATTTTTTAAAAAGAAAAATACCTGCTTGCTGACAGTCACTTTGACCTGGGAGATAGTGAGGAGGGATGAGGGAGGTGGCAGCCCTTTAGGAGTAAACTGAATAACCAAGGCTTGGAGGGAGCAGGGAGGAAGTCAGCACTGATGGGGCCAGATTGAAGCTAAGCAAGCCTGGTTCTCTGGCACAGCTTTATTCAGGCTCCTGCTCCACCTTCATCTCAGCCAATCCTTTATAAAGTCCCTGGAATGATCCCCTTCCTTACTCTCTCCTGCCCCCCGCCCCCATCCACCCAGCCAGAACTGCAGTGTTTGAGCCTGAAGAGAAAGAGACCTTAGAGAGACAGAGTAAGCAGGGCAGGGGAAAAGGCATGAGGAGGGGCAAGAGGGGAACAGAGGGACAGAGGAAATGGGGAGAAAGATGGACAGTATATATGGAGAGACAGAAAGCACAGAAGGAAAGAGGAGGCAAAGGCACTGGAGAGGAAAAGGGGGAACAAAAAATGAAGGAGTGTAGGTGATAGAAGGAGATGGGGAAAGGGATTGAGGGGACAGAGGGAGGAAAGATGTGGTGACAGAGAAGCAAGGAACAGAGGAGATAAAGGGAGCGCCCAGGGGGACATGGCAGAGAAACAGAGAAACTGAGAAGGGGAGCAAAGGGATAGAGGCAAGGAGGAAAGATGGAGGAGAATAGTTCAATGAGGGGTGGTGGGGAGAGTCACAGAGACCGGGGGCCACAGTACAAGAAGAAAGAAAACTAGTGGTGAGGACTGAGGGGCAGGGAGAGAGAAGAGCAATAAGATAAAGGAAGGGGAGCCAAGGGTCGGGAGGTCCCGGGAGGCGGAGAGACACCGAAAGCTCTAATGCTTAATTGAGCAGGAAGCTTTACCCTGCAGGGAAGCAGCTGGGCCTGGGAACCACAGTTTGACTTTAAGTTTAAGAGACCTCTTGGTCCTCATGGACTGGAAGATTTGAAAGAAGAGGAAGAAAGGACATAAGTAGTTCTAGGGCACGAGGAAAACGGTGTCTTCTTTGACGGTGGCCTTTCCTTTAAAGATACTTAGTCCCTCTAAAAGTGGGAAATCATGGTTAACCGATAGTCATGGTTAGCTGCCTGAGAGGTATAAAAACCTCTGTGTGAAACTTTCTCTTTGGGGATAGAGGTTTAATTTCCTTCTGCTCTTGGACTCTGTTTGTCTCTGTCTCTGTCTGTCTCTGTCTCTCTGTCTGTCTCTGTCTGTCTGTCTCTGTGTGTCTCTCTGTCTCTCTCTCTGTGTCTCTGTATCTCTTTGTCTCTTTCTCTTTCTCTGTCTCTGTCTTTCTCTGTCTGTCTCTCTGTCTCTCTCTCTTTCTCTCTCTCCCCTTCCCTCACTCCCTCCTTCCATATCCATTACTATCTGTCTTGCTAAGTGAAGTCTCTGTTTCTATATCTCTCCGAGTCTCTGATCTCTCTCTACCTCCCAGTCTCTGCCTCTACCTCTCTGTCTCTGTCCCTCCTGTCCCCAGATTATTGGTTTTAATAGCTCTGGTTTCATGTTCCTATGGAGGCCATGGGGAGTATAGGGGCCTGAAAGACTGTGAGGGGAAGAGTTTTTTATTCGGGGTGGCCACTCCAGCTGAGCAGGCCAACTGGAGACCCAAGGTTATTCAGGAATAGTTAGAGCAAGTCACTAAGTTAAAGGAAGGTGAGCAGAACCCACTGGGAGAGATCCTGTGCTAGTAAGACCAGCCCATTCCACTCCCAAACTGCTTATTATGCTCAAGCCCCCAATCAGGGATGCCCCCTGCCCCAGATGACCTGCTCCCTCCCAGGAGGGAGAAAGCCATGAGTACTGGCCAGAGTATGGAATGGAGAAAAAGATGGGGGAAAGAGAAGGGAAAGGAGGATGAACCCTGATTTGAAGAAGTAATTGAGCCTTGACTTGGATGACCCACACTGTGGGATGAACTAGAGCTGGATGGGGGAGATCATAGATTCTGGGGAAGGAGCCAGTGTTAGGGGGACCAAGACACATGAGTGTGAATCTGGCCTTTGACACTGTCTAGTTGTATAAGCATAAGCAAGTCATTTAACTGGCCACAGCTTCCTTATGGTATCTACCTCCAGGGGCATTATGAGGATAAAATGGAATACTATATCTGAAGTACTAAACCTTAATATGCATGTCAGATACTGTGATTATTACCACCACTGCTGCTGCACTGTAGCCTAGTGGCTAGAGAGCTGACCTTGGAGCAAGAAGCCCAATTCAAATCTTTCTCTACTAGATTCTGAACCCTGAAATTCCCTTAACCTTTCAATATCCCTAGGAAACTCTCTAAAATGCTTTTTCAGAAAAGGTGACAAGCTGCACTGGTAGAGGGTTTCTTCATCTGGGGCCTCTCTACACCAGTGAAAGCAGGGGCAGTCTCTAACTCCCTTATCATTGCCAGGAGGCACTGATAAGTGATAGAGAGGGATAGAGAGGAAAATTCAACTCAATACAACAGGCATAAATGCCTCCTCTGTGCAGAAGCCTGCACTGGGCAAAGAGGTAGGGGTGGGAAGGAGAAGTAAGATGTTTAGGCTAATTGAACCCCAACTCAGTGAAGGGAACAATAATTATTTATATACATAAATATGTTATATAGAACATAATTATAAGACACAATAATCCAAAGTGCATCAGGTTGTAATGGAAGACTGAGGCACAAGCTGGAGCTCAGAGAAGGCTCCCTGGAAGTGGTGACTTTTGAGCTTTAAAGAGAATAGGGAACAGCAGATGAAGAGGGGAAGATATATCTAGGCTTAGAAAAAAATTTCAAGGGGGTGGCTAGGTGGCTTAGTGAATAGAGCACTGGCCCTGGAGTCAGGAGGACTCGAGTTCAAATCTAGCCTCAGACACAATGCAAAAACTAGCCATGTGACCTCGGGCAAGTCACTTAATCCCAAATGCCCTCCAAAAAGCAAAAAGAAAAAGAAAAAAGAAAAATCTCAAGCAAAGGCTAGATTCCTTCAACAAGCATTTATTGAGTGCAGAGCACTGTCCAAAGTGCTGTGGGACCTAATATTTAGATAAGACAAAATCTCTATCTTTATGTAGTGTATAGCTGAGAAGGCAGAGTACATCAGTTTGCTTTTTCTGGAGCATAAGGTATATATGCAGGAGTGCAGGAGGAAATAAGGTTGAAAAAGACGGGAAAGTGCCAGGTTATGGAGGACTTGGAACATCAGGCTTTAGTTAGTTAGAACTTTACTTATTGAGCAATAGGGAGCCCCTAAATAATTTTGAGGAGAGGAGTGACAGGATCAGATCTATATACATGAGAGGTTTTTCTGGCAGTAGTGTGAAGGCTGAATTGCAGCAGGAGGGACCATAGGCAGAAAGGCTTAGTTGTGGCAATAGTTTAAAAGGTGAGAAGGAGAGGTTGTAGTAAAGTGCTCTTAGTGGGGATGGAGAAGAGGAGATAGACGAGGTTTGTTTCAGAAATGGAACCAAGACCAGACAACTGGACATGAGACATAAAGGATAGACATAAAAGATAGAAAAGTAAAAAATAGTCCTATGATTACAAACTTGAGACATGAGGTAAATGGTAGAGACAGACAGAAATAATCATCTGCAGAGTTAAAATCTTGGGAGTGAATGTCATTTCCAAGGCGGAAGGTGTAGACCCCAGACCCGCACAGAACACTCTCCGTAAGGGGTCAGGGCAAGGATAAAGTAGGAAACAGAAGCTTGCTGGTTAGAGACAAGGAAGTGAACTAGGTGTCTAATACTGAGGGAGTTAAGAACATCCAGGAGGAGGAGGTATGGGCAACCGTATTAAATGTTGCAGGGGGTGGGGAGGGTTCAGCAAAGATCACTGGCTATGACAACTGAGAGGTCATGAGTGACCTTGGAGTAGAGTGGTGGGTACCAAAGGTAGATTGCAGAGGACTGAGGAAAGAGGGTGATGAGGAATAATCTATTTTTCTGGAATTTCGTCATTGAAGCAGTAACAATAAATAGGAAGGTAACTAGGTAGGCTAGAAGAGTGAAGGAATGGAACTAGTGAATGGAGAGAAAGAAGAGGTGTGAGAGACCAGGACGATTGTGGGAGCAAACTCCCACTACAGAAGGTGGGAGGGAATGATGTTGCAGAGAGATTAACTTGAGTGAGGACCAGTTGTGACCAGTGGAAGGAAGGGGATAATGGATGATGGATTTCAATTCTGGACAAGTAAATGAATTCTGGGAAATGGAGGTGGAATTTGAGAGATGGAGGAATTGAGTGGTCTTGCAAAACAGCAGTCTTGTGGAGCTAGAAGGGACCTGCAAAGCCATACAGTCCAACCCATATCTGATCAGAAATCTCTCCATTCCTGAGAATCAGTCATTCAGCCTCTGCTTGAAGACCTCCAGTGAAGACAACCCAGATCTCTGCCCCACCCCTCCATGAGAGACAGAGACAGAGAGCCCAGTGCAACTGAAGACCTTTATTTGTATTTGCTGTAAAGATAGGAAGCAGGGGAGGTCATGTGGAGAGCAGGAACCATCAATTGGTGGCTTCTTCCTTTCCTGAATTTTGGCCTGCCAATTGTATCAGATGAAGGAGGAAGGCGATGGCTGACCCATTCGGTTGAGTTGCATTGCTCTTCTCACTGGCCCTTACCTTTCTCTTGCTGCCTGCCTCCTCTTGGCAGGCTGGTTCCATCATACAGCTCTCTGCAATTAGAAATGGGGAAGATAGGTTGTCGTAGACCCTAGATTGTTGCCTGAATTAGAATGGCATGACTGAAGGGGGATGGTGCCCAGGAGAGAAGGTGACCTGAAGAGGGCCCTCCCCCACCTGTCTCTGGGCAGGGCTTAGTTGCCAGGTTCTGACTACACCTAGGTCCAAGTGCTCCAGGTCTAGTACTAAACCTTCTGAATGCACATCTCCTCCTCTCTGTGCTTTCTCCAGGTTCCAGAGGACACTGGTTCCCAGTGCCCACCCAAACTCCAGTTTAAGAGGAATTGACTTATCTGGGCTCTGGGTGTACAAGACTTAGAACATTTGCCCCATGCCCCTCCTCAAGCTCTAGAATCCATTCCAGTTCAACATTCCACATTTGACAAATACTGATTACTATTATGCTATGGAGTCCTGTGCTGGTCACCAGGGGAGACAAAGAGTTTCAATTAAAACAAGGTTCCTGTCCTCATGCAATTTACATTCTAATAGTGTCTTCCCAGATGGAGCATAAGTGGGAAGTGAGAGGAATAGCAAAAAAAATTGTGGTACATGAATCAAATGAAATGTCACTGGACTCTAAGAAGTGAAAACCATGAAGAATTCAGAGAAGCTTATAAAGGATGACATATGAACTGATATAGAATGAAGAAAGCATAATCAGGAAAACAATATACATAATGACTGCAACATTGGAAATAGAAAGAACAACAACAAAAAAAAATCCTGAAAGTTGTGTGATTACAGTTGACCCAGGAGAAAAATTTAGAAAATGTACTGCTCCTCTTAAAGCCAGTTCGCACCCAGCACTGCTTACTCCCTACCTATTCTGTGCTGTTGCCCATGAGCAATGGTCAATGGTAAATTCTCTCTCCATTTGTCAAGGGCCCTGCCTCCAGATTTACTGCCTCTCTCTCCCTTTATGCCCCACACTGCTTCTTGCAGAAGATCCTTACTCCCCAAGCCTTCAGTATTTACCATTATTACAGCAGATCCCAGCAGCAGCGCAGTGTCCTCCATTTCCACAGTGTTTCTGATCAGGCTGGCATGGGGAGGGCAGGTAGTTCTCTTCCTGGCACCTCAAGCTCTCAACAGTGCCTATGTAGCAGCCTAGCTCTTCCCCACAGCAGATACTGGGTCCAAAGCAGCGCCCTTTGCTCCCAGGACCACAGGGGAGGCACTGAAGGGGAGACAGAGGTGAGTGTCAGGGATCAAGACTGACAATTCAGCTCTAAGGGCTACTCTGAACAGGGAGAATAGGGGCTAGAATGAGAAAACTACTACAAGGAGCAGCCCTTAGCTACTGCTCTGAGGGCTAGAGATAGAAACTGGAAACCAAAGTC
The DNA here is from genome assembly GCA_011680675.1 of Gymnobelideus leadbeateri. Classification (NCBI taxonomy): domain Eukaryota; kingdom Metazoa; phylum Chordata; class Mammalia; order Diprotodontia; family Petauridae; genus Gymnobelideus; species Gymnobelideus leadbeateri. Next base: position 100,923 of record WOXC01005865.1, on the reverse strand, counting down.
TGCTCTGGGCTAGCAGTCACAACCTGAGTCCCCCAGTGGATTGCTTCCCTTTCTCAACTTGGACTTTTAGTGCCCTCTGCCCCAGGCATGCATTCTTAAGCCTGTAGGAGTGTATCTCCCTTGCCCTCCACCTCCCCTGCCTCCTCCCCATTCCTTCTTTTTTGCTTTTATCCTCCCTCTTGCTTTCCCTTTCTGCCCTCCCCCTTCTATTCACTTAACTCACTCTTTCCTCTCCTTCTCCCCTCTTCTCCTCTCTCCTGTTTCTTTGACTTTTGCCCCTGTCTTCCCCTATCCTCTGTGCTCTCCTAGGGAGATCTGAAGCAAATAATCTTCATATCCTAGAGGAACACAACAAAGGAACTGATCCTTCCTCACCTCGGCAACTTGGAAAGGACCAGGAAAAGCCAGAGGTACCAGGCTGCCTGAACGTGCCTACTAGATTCTGAGAAGTCACAATCTGGGGACAATAGGGTACTGTATAAGATCAATTTTTTTTTCAATTTCCCTGAAAACTAAGGGAAGAGGTGGAAGATGTAGTAGGTTGTAATAAGGTGAGGTGTCTAGCAAAAAAGGAGGTATACCAGCCTTTTACTTAGAACAAAGGGTAGTAGGGAAAGGTTTCCCCCAGTCTGCACTGATATTCACATAATGCTAAAAGACCTAAAGGAAAGAACTCAGCACTTTGGATAGAGTTCTGTGAAAGATCTATTGGGAGGCCACAGACAATGCATGGAGAGGATATGCACTGTTGAGTCCCACACATCCCCCAAGGAGATCACAGATCCCTTGAAGGAAATCCAGCAGAACTTCCTCACAGAGAGCAAAATTACAAAGAGAACAGGCACTGCCTTCTCTGGAGAACTCTAAGAATACATTGATTTCCTTCTCTTCACATCTGATTGGCCCACATTAGAAGTTATGCTGCTGCCCAGAAGGTGACTTACGGGCCCTAATGGGAGGAGGCTGCCAAATCCTGATTTATAAGCCCTAGCCCACTGAGAATACAGGATTTCTGAGGGGTCAGCTACCTCATTCTCCCACTAGGGTTAGATTTTGCAGGCAGAGACCCTGGACAACCCAAAGAACTTTCACCCTGGGGAAGAGTGTCCCTCTGAGATCACTCCTTTTGGACCCCAGAAAGCTGTTCCACTGCTCTACCGTGGCATTGGATAGCACAGAACTCCCAAGCAGCCTCTCTGCCTTCTCTTGCCTTGGTACTTCTGGCCTTTCCTTCTTGCAATGCCTCATTGTATCAAGATGCATCATTCTTATTCTTTCCTTGCTTCTCTGCTGGCTTCTTTCTCTCCTTGACTCTCTGTATCTGCCTCTGTCTCTTTCTCTGTCTTTGTCTGTCCGTCTCTCATTGGCTCCTTTCTCTGCCTCCCGTTTCTTCCTCTGCCTTTTTTTGCCTGTCTCACACTTTTTGCTTCCCTCTTCCTGCTCTTCTTCCTTTCCCTGCCAGCTGTCCCTTTCTCTGCCCCATCTGCTTCTCTGCCAGCCTCATTCTGACTCTTTTTCCTCTCTCTGCTCCCCTTCCTTTTCTCTGCCTGCCTCTCCATCTTCCTCTCCATCTTTAAGCTTCTCCTTTCTTTTCTCCTTTATACTTTCTCCCCAGTCTCTTTATCTGAGGTTCCTCACTCTGAAATTCCTAGTCTCTCTCCACCCCATTCTTGCCTCACTGTACATCCTTCTTGTTATGGGGTCCCTCTAGTTCTTGCTCCCACCGTTGCAGGTCACTGCCTTCAGAACCCCGATGGGCTGGCCAGGCCCCTCCACAAAATCTCCTTAGACTTAAGGAAATCCCAGTGCTGACACCCTCCCACAGGGCCCTGACCTGGCTGGCCATACCTGTCTTAGCTCTGTGTTGGACAGGTCACGCTTGCCTCCCCTTGGACAGTTCTGGAAGTAGCAGGCAGAGGTGAAAGCAAGGAGGCAGAAGAAGCAGGCAGGCAGAGTGGTGTCTGGCATCTCGGCAGCTGGTTCTGGCTGTGGCCACTGGGCTTCACGGAGCTGTCCCTGGTTATGGTTTCAGGGCTTTCCGCTGCTTCATTTATACGCCAGTGTCTCCCCTTTGAGACCGCCTTGAAACGCAACTTCCCCTGGCTCCCCCCTCCCCGATTCCTCCCCCTCTCCATTTCCCCTCCTGTGCTTCCCAAGTGCCTCTCCAGGAACCCCAGGCATGCAAGCAAGCAGAGAGTTCCATCCTGGTGATTCAAGGCTCAGGCTCGGAGCCTGCCTTGTGCCTGCTGGTGTGCGTGGCCAGTGCACGTGAAAGCACCTGTATATGCATGTCTGTATGGACATCTAGGTGTATGCTAATGTCTGAGCTTCTGCTTGCATGGATTGGACGTGAAGCCTCTTATGGCCCAGCTATTTGTGCATGCGTGCATGTGTCCAAATGACACGTTGTCATTTGCTACCTGTGTACTGTGACAGAAACCTTTGGATGTGCCAGGTGAATATTCAGATCTCCCTGTCACTACATCTCTGATTATGCATTTGGCAGAATTGTCTGTATTCCTGGAGCTGTCTCTCCAAGGCAGGGCCTGAACCTGAGTGACTGAGGAGCATTCTCTAATAAAATATTAAACAATTTAAACAATATTCCTGTTCAGCCTTCATGATTTTGATTCTTCACCCCAAGGGTTAAAGAGAGCCCTAGAGTACAAAGTTTTCTCCTTGTCATAGACTCAAGCCCCTGAGAGGAAGGGGCTCTGAAAGAGCATTGCAGATGTCCAGAGGCATTATGGGGGTGGTTGGCTGAGGCTTATAGATCACAGGAAGAAACAACCAGTCCCAAAGGTGACAATTATGTATTGCACTCCATGTCCATCTTCCTGTTTCTTGGAAAGGCTCTAGGGGTGGGAGACAGATCTGGAAAGACCTTCAGTCTCTATTCTAGGAGCCCAAGATGTTCCACCTGGCCAGGATCTGTATGTGTATTCTCTTATTAATATGCAAAAATCACAATAAAATATGTGAGCCCCCAGTTCCAGGGTGTGCTTCTAAGAAAGCTTTCCCCAGATCTCAATTGCCTCTCTTTCCTCACCTTTTGGTTTCAGAAAAGGTGATGAGGGTGGAGGGGCAGAGCCAGCTTCTCTATTCCCAAACAACCTGAGAAACGAGAACCCCTAGGTCAGATACTTAGAGTCACTTTCAAACTTGCTGTGCCTATTACTTTGATTCTTGGACCAACCTAAACCTCTAATTTGCTGTGCTCAATGGATTCTCCATCGTTTTTCTTTCACTTTCTACTCAGGACTTGCTTCCACATTCTTCCCTCTTCTGCTTTAATTCAACTTAATTCCAAAACCAATTATTCTTCACCCACTCTGTTCCAAACCCTGGGTGCTGAGGGAAAGAAAAAGCTTATGGAGTTTATAGTCTAGTGTTGGGAACTGGCAAATGCATGCAAAACCCCCCAAGAAACAAAACTCTAACCAAAGACTGTGAAACAATATGCCAAATTAGTCCAAAGTGTTATGTGAGATTTGAGGGGGAAGATTCAGGGAAAGTGTCATTGAAGAGTTGGGCTTTAAAGGATAAGGAATTTTAAAGGGAATTCAAGGGGAGACCAAAAACATACATGACTTGGGGATGGGACAAGAACCTTTAACAAAAGTCACTGGGAAGACTTGAAAGCAATTTGGGAGAAATTAGATTTAAATCAAGTACCTTAAGTTTCTAATGGATATTGGGCTTAAATGCAAAAGGTCTTATCATTAAAAAAATTAGAAGCAATTTGACAGAGATGAGGTATTCAGAGAAATTTGGGAATATTTTCGTGAACAGATGTGGAGTCAGATAAGATAAGCCAAAGGGAAATTGTACAAAATGTCTACAATGATATAAATGAAATGTCACTATGGATTTTGAGTAACTGAAAATGAGGGTCTAACCTGGAGAAGAGAGAATGAAGGAGGCTTTCCTCCTTGTGCCAGAAAGGCAGGGATCTGGCAAGGCAGAATATTGTGTACATCAGCTGTGATCACTCTAGTGGACTTTTTAAAAGTAGGTGGGGCTTTTGGGGTTGGTTTGTTTGTTTTTTTTTTTTTTTTTTAGGAAAACAGTGGGTTCATTCTTCATGAAGGGGATTTTCCATACATCCCATTAAATTGCCATAATATAATGAAACAGGGCACCAATAAAACATTCTTAAAAGGAATTTGAGGCAAAGAGGGGTGCTCAAATAAGCATAAGGAACAGCATGAGCAAAGGCAGGGAGGCAGGAGATCACAGGGAATGGTCAAGGTGCAGTTGTAGTTCAATTTGGCTAGAATAGAAATAGATATAGAGAGAAATCAAGTAAGATTGACTGAAACGAGATGACAGAACTTCCATACCAGGAATAGAAATTTGAATAATTGAATAATCAGTCAACAGGCATTTATTTATAAGATCGTAGATTTAGAGTTTGAGATCATCTTGTCCAATCTCATTTTATAGGTGAGGAAACTGAGGTCAGGAGAGGTTAAGTGACTTACCCAAGGATACACAGGTGATGAGTGTCAGAGGCAGAATTTGAACTCAGGACCTCTGATTCTGTAGCCAGTGTTTTCCCCACTATACTTCCCTCCCACCACACACACACACACACACACACACACACACACACACACACACACACACACGAGTTCCAGGCCCGGTGCCAGGTGTTAGTAAACAAAGGCAAAAGTCAAGTACTCCCTGACTTCAAAAAGCTTACATTCTAATGGAAAGGCACCATGCACACAGCTGAGCATATATCCAGCATATGTAAAGCAGATAGGAATGATATTGAGGAGGGGAGACACTAATAGCAAAAGGGACCCCAAAAGCCTTCATGGAGAAAGTAAGACTTGAACAGTCTTGAAAGAAAATGGGAGATTTTTAAAAGCAGAGGTGAGAAGAGAATGAGTTAAAAATATTAAATGTTTAAAATGTTTTGTAAAATATTTAAAAAATGAATTTCCAGAATGTTAAAATGTTTTTAAGAATGTCAAAATGTTAAATATTTTAAAAATGTTAAATGTTAAAATGTTTAAAAAGTTAAAATGTTTAAAAATGTTAAAATGCTTAAAATGTTAATGTTAAAATGTTTTTTAAAGTGTTAAAAATGTTTTTGAAAATTTTAATTTTTTTTTTGATCGGGAAAGGCAGGGCAATTGGAGTTAAGTCACCTGCCCCAGGGTCATACAGCTAGTAAGTATTAAGTACCTGGGGCTGGATTTGAACTCAGTTCCTCCTGACTCTAGGACCAATGCACCACCTTTCATTGTACCACCTAGCTGCCCATAGTTTGTTGTTTTTTTTTTTTTTTTGTTGTTGTTGTTTTTTAAGAAAAGTATTCCAGGCATCAGGGACAGCCAATGCAAAGACAAGAAGATGGGAGATGTGATGCCATGTGTCAGGAACAGGAAGTAGGGTAGTTTGACTGCACTGTTGAAGAATAATGTGTAATAAGGTGATAAAGGTAGAAGGGGGCCACATTTTGAGAGTTTAAATCAACAAACAGAGTTTTTTTTTGACCCTAGAAATGCTAGGAACCAATAGTTTGTTGAGTAGAGGGGTGACATACTGAGACATGTATTTTAGAAATAACACTTCAGTAGGGGCAGCTAGGTGATGCAGTGAATAGAGCTCTGGCCCTGGAGTCAGAAGAACCTGAGTTCAGATCCGGCCTCAGACACTTAACCCACAAAAACAAAAACCTAGCCATGTGACCCTGGGCAAGTTACTTAACCCCAGTTGCCCTCCAAAAAGCAAAAAGCAAAAAAAAAAAAAGAAAGAAAGAAAGAAAGAAAGAAATAACACTTCACTTGTGTGTAAGGTGGATTTGAATGGGGAGAGATTCAAGGCAGGGAAAACAAAAAGGAAGATTATTTGATGATTGGCCATGTGAGTGGAGATAGAAACAAGATTTGGCAACTGACTGGATATAGGTCATGATGTCATGTCATGTCATGAGAGAGAGTTAGGAGTCATGGTTACCAGCCTAGGTGGGGTTGCCCTTCACAAAAGTGGTAGGATTTGGGGCAAAACAAAATAAAACAAAAGTCTTGAACCAGTTGACTTCGAGATATCTGTGGACAGTCAATTGAAAATATGCAGGAGAGATAAGAGGCTAGAGTTTAAGAGAAAGATTGGGACTGAATACATAGGTCTAGGAATTATCTGCACAGATAAAAATTAAATTTATAGGAGGGAGTAAGGTGATGAAGGTAAGAGAAAAAAGAGGAGAGAGAGCCCAGGACAGAGCCCTGGGGCACAATCCCAATTAGGAAGCTTGTTGGGATGATGCATTCCTAAAGGAACATGAGAAGGAGCAGTCATATATGGAGGAAGGCAACCTCCGCCAAGAAGTTTCACAAGAAACAGGAAAGGGAAGGGAATCTTGAATATGGGAGCACTCAAACCACACAGAGGAGTCCAGGAGGATCATTAATGAGTAAAAACAAAAGCAAACAAACAAACAAAAGCCACTTGGCCATCAGTAAGTCATTGGTAACCTTGGAAAAAGCGATTCAGTTGAGTGACTGAGATGAGAAGCTCGATTGCCAGGGACTGAAAAGTGAAAGGAAAGAAAGTGGATGCATGAGTTTACACAACTTTTTCTTGGAACTTGTGAAAAGTAAATAAGATATAGGACAATAACTTGAGGAAGTAGTGGGGTCCACTGAGAGTTTCTTAAGAAGGGAGGATTCTGCCATATTTGTAGACAGCAGTGTAAGACAGAGGTTGGAAATTAGAAGAAAAAAAAGGTCTTCAAAGTAGGAGATGGAGTGGAGGGTTATGCCATAGACAGAAATCCTGAAGTGAAGAGGAGAAGCAAGTTTAGAGAGAAAGACAAAAAACTTGGTTTAGACTCTATTGAGCTTGAGGTCGTCAAAAACCAGATAGAGCAAATCAGTCACTTAAGCCAAAAATTCTCTTACTTGCTAACAAATGTCAGATTATGTTGAGCACTGCTCCCATTGTACCTGGCATCGCCATAGTACCTTTGTGCATGGTATAGCTAGCATTTTTTTTTTGTAGTGTAAAGGGGAAATACTTTAAGTAATGGTGGGAAAATGTCAAGAATATTAAACAATGTTGAGGTGTCAATATTGTCATTCTAATTCCCTGACTCCTGTGTTTTACATTCTAAACTATTTTTCCTCAAAGGCATCCTTTTGCAATTTCATTAAACTGTGCTTGTCATATGGATTCCAATTTTCAAGATTCCTGATTCAGAACAGAGACAGTTCTTCCCCCATATTGGTACTCCAAGATGGGGCCAGGCTTGTTCATCTTTAATGTACTGGTGGGACATTCAAGTGGAAATGTTTCATAAGCAGTCTGAGCAACCATTGTCTTCCCCATCACTTCCATTTGAGTTTTTCCCAATGTGTGAAAGAGAAGAAAAAGAATCAGGGGAGGAAGGGGAGGTGAGGAGGAAGTTTGTGAGGAGGGAGATGAGAGGGAGTCCCATGGGCTGACAGCTTTGCTGACCCACCAGCCCTCAGCCTCCAGCCTTGGCCACTGGGGAAGCATGGGAACATGGCATTAACATGCAACAGGGAATCATGGACCTAATGAGTGCATCACTCATTAGTCAGGGCCAGCAGGAGATGTGGCTAGAGGGAGAAGGGGAAGGAGTGGAAGTGGAGGGGAATGCCTCCAGGGGCTTCACTTGCCTAGAGGGAAAATGAGAGAGGGGGATGCAGTCAGGCCATCAGGACAGACCCAGGGATTCAGGGAGGGTCCCTCCAGCCCCTTCCAGCTTCCCTGGCCACTTTCCCTGAAACAGCAATGGGAAAGCTGGGTGCTGCAGGGAGGGGAGGGCTTCTTTCTCCTCTCAGCTATTGAGCTCAATGGCTGGTTGAGGTCTCCAGGCAGATTTCAAGATCCAGGAGGTGTCACCCCTCCTCCTGGAGCCCTCAGGATCTCCCTATGACCCTGGTTCTGCTGAGTTTCTCTTTCACCACATCCAGGATTCCATTCCATTCCCCTCTTCTCTGCTCCCTACCCTGGAAATCCCAGGGAAGGCCAATACCCACTGTGCCCCCTACCCTATAGGACCCTCAGACAGAGCCTGAGCCTAGATTCCTGGGCCCTGGACTCCCTTGGCAGGGTAAACTTTCCAGCCTTACAGTTCAATAATTAAGCTCCTTCCTAAACAGCAAAGGAAGCCCCTGACCCTGGGCCTGGAGCCTGATCTCTGCTAGGCTGATCTTCCAAGCTGACCCAGAATATCAGAGTTGGAAGGGGTCTTTGGGGTCATTAAGTCCAGCCATTAAGTCACTTGTAAAACAAGGAAACTGGGGCCCAGGGAGGGCCATGGACTTGCCTAAAGACACAGAACAGAGCCAGAACTAGCAAGAGAAAATTCTCCTGCCTCCCAGCTTAGTGTTCCTTCCAATGTATCATCCCACTGTCTTCCTGTTTTAAAAGGTCATAGTGAGCTCAAGACAATGGAGATAGAGGTGAGGACCAGACCTGAGACCTTCTGGGCAACCTGGGACAGGGTTTTCTGAAGGAGGCTCAGCACAGTCTCACACATTTTCTTCCTTCCCAATCAGAGCTGCCTCTTCCTATCCTGTGCTAACCTTCTGCTCTGCTAAAGGCCAGCAACTGCTAAACTCACCTGGGGCTAATGAGACCATGGGGTGTCATGGATTTATAAGCTATCCTGCCCAATCAGCAATATTTAATTTCACCAGGAGTGGAGAATGATGGGAAATTTTGGTGTAAGAAAAAGATTCTTACATCAGTCGTCAGCAGACATGAGATTCTAGATTTGGGTTCTGAGTGACTGTGTGACCTTGGCCAAGTCATTGTCTTTCTCTGGGAAAACAAGGGAGAAATTAAAAAAAAAATTTTAATGAGAGGATTAGACCAATTAGAGTGGGGATGGGCTCTAATGGTTTCCCATTCTAAACCCATGAAGCCCCTAGGTTTGGTTCTCTTTGGGTAATATGGCCAGAGGAGCCCTCCTCACCCAGATGCCACTGGCCCTGTTCTTCCTCTAGTCTAAGCCCTGGGATAATAAGACCATGGGGAGGGAATCACAAAGTTTGGCAGCTGGTTCAAGCAGCCCAAACCCTGAAAGCTCACCCCCATTCAGTCCCAGTCCAGGCCTTGGGGGAGGGATGGATCTTCTGGCAGATTGTCCTCTTCCTTCCTCAGTGCCCAGAACCTGGTTGGGATTGGGGATGTTCTGTGGAGAGAGGGCTCAGAAGCCAGGTGTGGTTTTAGCCAAAGGTGTGGCCTTCTGAGCCTCAGACTAATGGGATGGGTGGGAAGGGGGAGAGAAGGGTAGGTGAGACAAAGACAGAGACAGAGAAGAGGAGAGAGAAGAGACAGAGACACAGAGAGAGAGACAGAGAGAAGGAGAGATGAGAGAGAGAGTAAACACAGTTTTTCTTTCATACATTCTACTCTAAGTATATGTTTCCATTATCTGGTTGGGTCAGAGGAGGCCTTTCCTCTACAGGATGCTTTACATAGAGGATTCAGGGATCCTCCACCACCTTCCTACAAAAAAGGAGGGCTTAGCCCTGAGCTGTGTCCTGTGAGCCCCCAAGGATCAGGGCCTGCTCCATCCCACCTCCCCTTCCTCCCAAGGGCCTGGTCCTGGGGATGCCCATGTGAGAAGTGCAGGTGTGGGACTGGCTGGGGTTTCAGACTTCTCTCCACACCTCAGAGGGAAATGGAGCAAGTACAGATGATGGAGGGAAACATTCGAGGCTTCCTGAGGTCGTGGGGTAAGGACTGGAAGGCTAGAGGAGCCTGGCTTAGCCCTCCCGCCCCACCCCAAATAGCAGAATGAGGAAGGGATTGACCTCTGAAACATGGGGGAGATAGAGAAAGGTGGGGGGGACTCAGCCTCCTGAGAGGAACCAAGCAGAAGGCTAAAGTGAGAAATGAAAAGAAAGGAGACAGGAGGAGAATCGTGCACAAATTGGCCAGCGTCTATCCCTCCTGTGCCTGGCTCCTCATTACTGTATCTTAATGCAGATTAGTGCCTGGCTGTGTCTGGAATTCTAAGAGGGGAATGGAGGACCTGTGCCAGTCTCCCGGGGGGGGGGGGGGGGCGGCCCAAAGGTTAATGGAAACGATGGGTGAGTTAGCACTGAGGAAGGCACTATTCGGCATCACTTACTGCAATCAGGGCCCAGGAAGAAGGGGGGGCAGACCCAGAGCTCAGAGATGTGGGGGCCCAGGATCTGCACTTTCTTTAGTCGGTGAAAGGAGGTGTGAGTAGGTTTAGAACAGGGGAAACACAGGAGATAAGCTCATGGTGTACCAACAAGGAAAACCAATCTGTCTTGGACTCCCTGACCCTTCCAGACTCAGGGCTGTCCTTCCTCTGAAGGATGAGAAGAGATACTCTGGCCATTGCCATGACACCAAATACCCCTCTATCCCCACCCCATCCAAGCCCCAAGCATTAGGGTCACAATCTTCCTGAGCCTGGATTCTAGGTGCTGCTACCTGTGCCATTAAAACCCAGGTGCCCTTCCCTCTCTGCTCTGCCTCTCTTCCTTCCTACCCCTGGTGTGCAGTTGTACATCCTGCTTTTGCCCACAGAACTGAGGAGTCCATAAAGCCAAGCTCTGCCCATCTGGCCTTAGGCTGACTTGGCCCAGCCCTATCCTGAGCTGAGCCCACTGTCATTATGTGTTTGCGTGACAGAAAGGGGAGAAATTGGAAGGGAGAAATTGTGTGACAGAATTGGAAGGGAGAACTTGTATGACAGAAAGGGGAGAAATTGGAAGCACAATAAATAATGGTAGATGAGGTATATTAGGTCATCGATAAATAATGGTACAGTTGGGTAGTAATAAAGGGCTCAGCTAGGGCAATGCCAACAGGAATAGAGAGGGAGAGATGGACGAGAGAGATTCTTCAGAGGGTTAATGGACAGCACCTGGGCCAGTTTGTATCACACCTGGAGTGCCTTAGGAGACGTGGTACCTCAAGTTTGAGTACAAAGTAAAATGAGACTCTTGCATTTGGTCCAACAGTGAGTAAAAGGAGATTTACTCAGCCATTGCAGGGGAAGGGCATCCGATACAGGGGAAGGGCACCCCTCAAGGACACAGCATTGATTCAGCTGAGCACAGCTTCCCAGTGTGGGTCAAACTGCTGGTCTGCCAGTCTGAACACTCAGGGATCGATGCCTGGCCCTTTGTGCACTGGTTTTTCTACTCAGGCAACTAGGAAGTTATGTCAAGGACTTGGGTGCTAGTCTGGGAGCCCTTCCACTCTGGATGAAGGCTTCAGTGCTGTTGAAGGAAAAATTAACCTAACCTGCATAGGGTAGAATCTTGGGAAAAACTAACCCAGTTCACATGGCTGGAGACTCTGGGAGATATTTCTTCTACCACACTTCCAGTGTGTGTGTGTGTGTGTGTGTGTGTGTGTGTGTGTGTGTGTGTGTGTGTGTGTGTGTGTGTGTGTGTGTGTGTGTGTAGAGAGACAGAGACAGAGACAGAGAGGGACAGAAAGAGATAGAGACAGAGAAGGGGGGGACAAGTTGATTTATTAAATGCCCAGTGCACATCTCTACCCTCATTCTTGTTAGAGGTCACCTGATTAATTTGTCCCATCTACTAGCCTGTTGAGAGCTTTTTAGATCCTAATTAGATCCAGAGGACCAAGGACAGAGCCCTAGGGATTCCATTGAATCTCTCATTTTTAGGTTCATCAGATGATAGGATGCTGGATTTAAAGCTAAAACAGAACTTAGAGGCCATGGAGCTCAAATCCTTTCCCCAATTTTGCAGATCAGGACACCGAGTCACAGGGAGATTAAGTGACTTGCTGGTTAACTTTGACCCATTAATTCTCTCTCTTTAGATCTGGAGATTGAGAGATAGGAAGCTTCTGTGATACACAAGCTAGAGGAAGAGCAGGTCAGACAGGATCAAAAAGATCTCTGAGCAGGGGAAATGTGTCCAAGAGAGGGAAGAGAAAACTCAGTTGGGAAATTTTAAGATATGTCAAGTGTTTCTGCTCCTACTACAGACTTCTCTGACTTCTGTTAAGTCCCAACTAACATCCTACTCTATACCAGAGGCCTTCCCCAATCCCTCTTAATCCTCCTGACTTTTCTCTATTAATTATTTCCCGTTTATCCTGTATGTAGCTTGTTTGAATGTTGTCTTCCTCATTAGATTGTAAACTCCTTCAGGGCAGGGATTGTCTTTGCCTCTTTTTTTGTATACCTGGAACTTAGCATGATACCTGTGGTAAGTGGTAAGTGCTTAATAAATGTTTATTGATTGATTGTATAAAGGTACATGACCAGTGGGACTGAAAGGGGTCTGGACAGGTGACACCAAAGGAAAGAAAGTACTGCAGTCAAAAGACAGTTCCTACTCAAGAAGTCAAACTGGCCCCCAGTGGAGTGGGCCCTTGGTGGTAATATAGGTGGTGGGGGTCTCACCTGCTAAGTGCCTAACCCAATTACACCCAAACAAAGCCCATCACAATGGATGGTTCAGTGCAGCACAACATCGTAGGCGGGAAGCCAGAGACATCTATTAAAGCCAGCTCAGCCAAACAGCAGGGTAGCCTACACCTGGGGAATGAGATTGCATTGTCTCCAGACCTAATTCCAACTAGTCCAGAAAAAGAGAATAACATTTACCACTGAGGGTGAAAGCAAGGCAAAATTGAGGCTACGTCAGACTGAATTCTGAATTCAGGACAACCGAACCCAAATCGCCTTCTGTTTATCACATAGCCTCAAAGATGCCAAAGACCCCTGTTCCTATTGACAGCCCAGGTAGCAAGGTTATGAGGAACCAACTAGTCGCTGCCCACCGCCAACAGGCTTATTCATGGGACAGTTTGCTGTGGGTATAGATTTTCTAGCAAAGAACGTGAGAAAAATATGGCCATGCTGTGATCTCCCAGTCTCTATGATTTTGCTCATGCCAGTTTCCATGCCCACCAATAAATTTCTTCCAACCACACCTTTTTTACTTCTTTTGAAAACTCTAACGCCCAACTCCACTAAACCTTCCCTAACTTGCCATATAACACACATGGTTGGAAATGATCTCTACCTCCTCCAAATGTTTTGCCTATGATCTCTCTTTTGTACTTACTCCATATAGTTTGTTTTGTCTTTTAAAATAAATTGCTTCTTAGAATCATCAAAACTACTTGGTACTGGCTAAGAAATAAAGTACTGGATCAGTGGAATAGGTTAGGTACACAAGACACAATAGTCAATGACTATAGTAATTTGATATTTGATAAACCCAAAGACTCCAGCTTCCAGGATAATAAATCACTATTTGACAAAAACTGCTGGGAAAACTGGAAAATAGGATGGCAGAAACTGGGCATAAGCAAACATCTTATACATATATACCAAGATAAGGTCAAAGTGGGTACATGATTTAGATATAAAGGGTGATACTATAAGCAAATCAGGAAAGCAAGGAATCGTTTACCTGACAGATCTATGGAGAATGGAAGACTTTTATAACCAAAGAAGAGATAGAGAACATTATGAAATGTAAAATGGATAATTTTGATTACATTAAATTGAAAAGGTTTGGACAAACAAAGATGATGCAACAAAGATTAGAAGGAAACCAGAAGGCTGGGGGAAAAATTTTGTAGCCAGAGTCTCTGATAAAGTCCTAATTTCTAAAATATATAGAGAACCAAGTCAAATTTGTAAGAATGTAAGTCATTCCCCAGTTGAGAAAATTTCATAGGATATGAACAGGTAGTTTTCAGATGAAGAAATTAAAACTATCCATAGTCATATGAAAACATGTTCTAAATAACCATTGATTAAAGAAATGCACATTAAAACAACTCTGAGGCACCAGCTCACACCTATCAGATTGGCTAATATGACAAAGAAGGAAAACGATAAATGTTGAAAATGATGTGGGGAAAATGGAATACCAATGCATTGTTGGTGGAATTGTAAACTGATCGAACCATTCTGGAGTGCAATTTGGAACTATGCCCAAAGTTTTATAAAACTGCACACCCTTTGATCCAGCAAGACCATGATGGGGACCACTTGATGCCAGCATCAAGTGTGAGCAGAGGTGTGAGATGAACCAGGTCAGGCAAGCAGTTCAGGATAGAACTTCATATATTGATTCTCTGAACAAGATTTTTATAGAGCAAAGAGACAAAGAAGGTAACTATTGGTCATTAGATTCCCATAAAGTCAGGCAGACCTTGAGGGCTAACATGTCCTTTCTTTATCTTGTATTCCAATACAGGATGAGCAAGAATTCAGGGCCCTCTGTTATTTGCATGTCATGGAGAGTGGTGAGCCAATATCCTGTTGGTTTGGGAGCAGCTGCAAAGAGCTGGTTGTTTCTATTTGCCTTACTTAGAGTTGACCCTCAATATCTCCCTCTTTCTTTGCAAGTAACTTAATGCCATGAAGTTCAGCAACAAGGGTGATAAAGTTTTTGGATACAAGATGCAATATACATGGGAAGCAAGCACAAAGGATTAACAATATAATAAGCATAGGTACAAAGTGTAATAATATGGATATGATATTCTAGAAAGGATTGACCTTATAAAAAATATGGAGAGTCTTATTAGCTAAATCAAAGGGATCAATTCCTGCATTGTGGCTATGTTCAATTTGTTCTGTACTATTCCCCAGAGCATACATGTCCCAGGCAATATTGGAATCATGTCAAGATCCCAATAAGCAGGCTGTAATTTTATTCCATGTAATGTTGGCCTGGGAAGAATTCTATAAGCTGGAGGTGACACAAATATATGTATACCTGTAATCTCATCCTAGAGATAACTGAGTCTTAAGGCTCTTTACCTCATCTCCTATATACATTACAGACTATTCTAACAAATCAATTTTTGTCTGGGTGTCCTTATTGATTTTTTTCATGTACTTGAAGTGCTTCAGACAATTTTTTCAGGTACAAAGAAATAATACAATAATCAATACAGGTAAAATCATAGACATCAAATTAAAAGGAGATAACTTTAACAATGTTGATAATATTGGGTTAGCAATATTCCTGGATCAGTTCCAGAGTGATGACGATTTTGGATGTTTACTAATATAATTTGTAATACATTCATATCCAATGTAGCATTTGAATCATGCTAAGCACCAAGTAATTGAACACGTATTTTATCCCAAGAAACATTAGGGTCAGAGCTATTATATGGTAAAGGAATTACACAAATATATGTATATCTATAATCTCACCTAAGTAACAGTCAAGTTCTTCATGCTTCTAACTCATCACCTAAATACAATACTAATTGTTCTAATACATTGATTTTATACAAAAGATCCTTATCTATATTCTGTTGTGTCTTAAAGGCTACAGAAATATTTTTTCATAATTTGTTTTTAAGCAATTGGGGTTAAGTAACTTGCTCAAGATTACACAGCTAGTTATTTATGTGTGGGTGCTAAGTAACTGAGGCCGGAACCAATCCAGGTCCTCCCAACTCCATGGCTGGCACTCTTACTCACAGCAACACCTAGCTGCCCCTATTTTTTGATAATTCATAAACATATTGTGCAGTTTGGATTTTTCTTAGTAGAGAAATTACAGGCACCGTGGTAGAAATTATCAATAATATTAGGGCAGAGAGTCTAGTAACAAGAAATTGGACAAACCTTTCCCCCTTCTTTTCAAGAAATCAAAAATCATATGTAGTGCATATCTTCCTGACATTTGATACCAAGCATGAGTTAAATTAGTAGGAGAAAGCAAATGAAGGTTGTTCAACTGTTGTAACTTAACCCAAATCACATGCCACCTGATTTGGGGCCCACCATGAAGCCCCTTTATATTTGTATTTGTCTCTATACTAAATCCTGTATTTGCTTGTAATAGCTTAAAGGCATAGTCCTGAGTAAAAGTGAATCACCCAAGGCATAGCCCCCTGCTCCCTTATCTTTCCCTAAGTTAGTATTTCCTTAAATCAGTAAGCCTTGAAGCAGCATTTTGTATAAGGGTTATGGTGCAAGTCTGTATAGAGATCATGGGGCAGGTCTATCCCATGCAAGAGATCATCCTATTCTGGAATGCTGACCAAGCAGGGTTCCCTATACCCTCCAGCCAGAATATGACTCTGGCCTATTCCATGACCCCAGCCTGTTCTGGGAAATGCCACTCCCCCTGTGCCCTCTACCCTCTTCTAGGAGGGACCCCTATCACAAGGAAGGTCTCACCCTTGTACCCTTACACCATGATTCCCAAATTAGCCCTGAGCTATAGATCCAACCAATGATTGTCCTTGGCTTCTGTTTGTCATTGCTTACACTAGCTCCCCTCCCCACTTGTGGTTTTTGCCTTTATAAGCACTGTATGCACCCCAATATGGGGCTGCCTGATTTGAGTGTATACTCTAGGCAGTCACGCACTTGATCAATACATCCACATCTAAATTTACCTTGAACCCAGGTCTCAGCTTGCTCTTATTCTCTTTACAACACAACAATTACTACAACAGAATCTCTGCTAGATATACATAGAGTACAATTAATGCAAGTAATATTCCATACATAGGAGTCATACATATATAGGTGTATTGATAATTACATTGGAGGAGTCTAGTCCTAAGTGTTTCTAACTAGTCTGGAGATATATGACTGACTGTTCCAACAAATGAATTTTATAAATTATGTGTCTTTATCTATAGATTCTTAGGTTTTTAAAGTCAAGCTAAAATTCTTTGCCAATTCATTCACAAATTGAGCAGTTTGTATTTCACTTAGTGAAGAAATAGAAGACACGGTTGTTGATGTTAAGAGAGAGGCTATGGCAATTAGTCCTGTGATTAAATGTCCAGAAATCACTTTTTTCTAGTTAGAGAATCAGATATTATTTGAAGTACATGTTCCCCCAAAGTCTGAAACTAATTATGAGAAAGATTAGTGGAAAAACAGCAAAAGAAGGTGGTTCTAAAACAGTACAATGACATCATAACCACTAAGTCGTTGTTCAAGGGCATAATTTAAACAAGTAATGTTCCATTAGAGGGTAGTATTATCTTGTGAAAAGGTGGGATGCTCAGCCACTTCTTGGGTTTTCTTTGTGCAAGGGATCTCCTGATCCTCTTTCGCCAAATTCTCAGTTTTTGCATCTGGGCAGTGAGTTGTGGAACACGCTCGGAGATGTTTCTATGATATCCACATGGGTTTGTTGAAGTTTCCTGGAAAGATACAAACATATCCTCACTCCCAGGTTAATAACAGATCTGGACCTTCCCATTTCTTTGTCTGGGGATCTTTCCACACTATTTTCATTTGGGGAGTATGCACCTTTTCAAATTGTTTTTCTACTGGTGTATACCCATTTTCAGTGATGTTTTAAAAATTTAGGGTGTATAAGGCAGTAGCTAAGTGCCTTTGTGGCAAATAGGTCCAAGTCCCCCTTTTTTATTCTTGCAAATAGGTTTTAATTGTTTTATTTCTTCTCTAGACTATATCTTGACCAGTTGGATTATAAGGGATGCCGGTAATTAATTTTATTTTAAAATGATCACAGAAAGATTGAAATGATTTAATAGTGTAAGTGGGGGCATTATCAGTTTTCAATTGTTTTGGAATGCCCATTGAAGCAAACGATTGTAACATATTGTTAATTACATGTTTTACTGCTTCTCCTGTCCGTAGTGAAGCAAAGGTAGAAGAAAAAGTATCTGTTGTAACATGTATATATGATAATTTACCAGAAGAAGGATAATGAGTCTCATCCATCTGCTGAATATGGTTAGATTTCATTCCCTGTGGGTTAACAGCAATTACTGGAGCAGGAGTATAGATAATGTATCGAGGGCAGTTTTTAATGATCTGTCTAGCTTGTTCCCTAGTAACAATGGAATTTTTTACATAGAGTATGTACATTTTGATGAAAGTAAGAGTGAGATAACGTAGCTTTATGAATATTTGGGGGAAAAAGAGTTGGAAAAACTTGAACTTTTTGATCAATAGTCGAGTTATTTTGGGAAAGAGATCCCGGAAGTGAAGAATGAGCTCTAATATGAGCTCTAATAATAAATAGGTTGTGACCTTTATTTTATGAGGGTTTGTAATTTTTGAAAAAAGTTAAAGAGATCTGTATTCTGTATGTATTTAAGTTTAGGCGTATCAATAGGTTGGCATATGTACACTGAATATTTGCTATCTAAGTAACACAAATTCCCAAAGTATTATTAACAATTTCTATCTAATTGTAGAATTCTTAGATATCACAAAGTTTTTTTAGTCAAAAAAGTATTGTAATTGAATCTCATATTGATAACAGTTAAGAAGATGATCATAGTACTTTTAAAAGCTATTAGTTTCAGAATCCTTTTAAACAATAGGAACATTTTAAGGTGAGCCTTAAGTAGTTTGTATAAGTTTCTGTACATGTCCTAATTCTTGATGAAAAATAATATTAGATTTCCCAGTAAACTAACACAAAAGAGTTCATATCCTTTACTGACTACTTGCTCTGATCATAGAAATTTGCTATAGGAAGGAAAAAGTAAGAATATGTGAATTAAATATAGTCTTAAGTGCTTTTTATCTTAAATAGCAATTTTCACCAATCAGAGCTTAGAGCCAATTACAGTTAATTTTATTCTTATGGAGCTGTAATAAACAATAAAGATGTACTAGGTCTCTTACACATAAGAGATTCCATTTGACATTTTTTTCTCAAATTTAAGTAAAAGCCAATTGTTAGAAATTACTTCTACTTATTGTACATAGACTTGTAATTTCTTAGCAAGCTAAATTCATTGTTTAGGAACTACATAACTGAAACAAGTTCCTTTCCCAGGCTGATGACCTTGCCTAGAGAGATGGTTTCCAGGGGCCTTGGCAGTTTACAAAATAAGAAGAATTGACATGGACCAGGGGCTGATGATGATGCCCCTGCTTTGCCAGCTCTCATACATGCAGGAGGAATGTTCTGAATGGGCAGAATTATTTTGAATGAAGTTTTCACCCATTCTCCTCCTTTCCACATACAGTAATCAATGAACAATTTTAGGTTTTAGCATCAAAACAGTAACTTAGTTAGTAATTTTACAAGTTTCATAAATGGGACCACATTGTTTTAGCTGTAACCTCCTTTTTAACTACAGGTAAAGGTGTAAATACCTGGTTTTCTATATGACAGATATAAACATTATAAGACAGGGTTTAGCAGAACTGATAAAGTGACCTAACTGTTTTTTACACAAATTTTTTCCTCTATCTCTTAGTTTCAACAAAATTCAGATTAAAAATTTGCTCTATTTAATACTATTTCTGGCTAACAATGATCACTCAATTTTTACTATATAATAGAATTTTACTATAGTTTAAGAAGATCATAATAACACAATGACATTGTGATGGTAATTGCATTTCCAATTCATCACATACAAAAATTATTGATAAAAAAATTGGGTTTATCAAGTGCTGGAGTTTTTCTCTTCTCTCCACAGTTGAATAGCCTGATTGTGGATTCTGGAATTTGAAAGGAGAGGTTCAGAGGCAGCTAGGTGGCACAGTAAATAGAGCACCAGCCCTGGAGCCAGGAGAACCTGAGTCCAAATCTGGCCTCAGACACTTAACACATACACACACACACACACACACACACACACACACACACACACACACACACTAAAATAAAACTAGCCGTGTGACCTTGGGCAAGCCACTTAACCCCAACTGCCCTCCAAAAAGCAAAGAAAGAAAGAAAGAAAGAAAGAAAGAAAGAAAGAAAGAAAGAAAGAAAGAAAGAAAGAAAGAAGGAAAGAAAGAAAGAAAGAGAAAGAAGGAAAGAAAGAAAGGAGAGGTTCATCTGCTTGCCTAAAGGTGTGGGCTTCAGGGTGCCCAGGGCTCTTTCCAAGTGGGGTCCCTGACATTAGTATTTTTCCTCCCTTTTGCCAGATTGAGGAGGGTAACTCAAAAAAATTCATAGCAGCTCTTTTTGTGGCAGCAAAGAATTGGAAATTGAGAAATGTCCATCAATTGGGGAATGACTGAATAAACTGTGGTATATGTATATAATGGAATACTATTGTACTATAAGAAATGATGAGCAGGCAGATTTCAGAAAAAATTAGAAATATTTACATGAACTGGTGCTGAGTGAAGTGAACAGAACCAGGAGAACATTGTACACAGTAACAGCAATGTTGTTCAGTGACTAACTTCTTCCCAGCAATATAATGCCCTAAGACAATTCCAAAAGACTCATGATGGAAAATGCTAACCACATCCAGAGACAGAACTACATCCAGAGTCTGAATGCAGAGCAAAGCAGACTATTTTCTCCCTTTTTTTCTTTCTTGTGATTTTCCCTTTTGTTCTGATTTTTCTTTTGCAACATGACCAATGTGGAAATATGTTTAATATGATTGTATGTGTATAACCTATATCAGATTGCTTGCCATCTTTGGTGGGAGGAGAGAGAGGAGAAAAAATCAGAATTCAAAATCTTATAAAACTGAATGTTGAAAACTATCTTTACATGTAATTGGAAAAAATAAAACATTATTAAGTGAGAAAAAAGAAGCCTTTTCTGGTTCCCTTCAATTCTAGTACCTACCTTCCCTCTGTTGATTATTTTCAATTTATTATCTATATATCTTGTTTATACTCAGCTGTTTACATTCAGTCTCATCATTAAATTGTGAGCTTCTTAAAAGCAGAATAAAACAAAACAAATTGCTTTTATCATGAATTTGACAGTCATCAACACTTTTCTTTGGAAGGCTAAATTGACTTACAAGCAAGAATGAGCTAACTGAATATCCACTGGGGAGTGGTTGTAGACTGCACAACTAAGATAGATGCATTCAGTGGAAGAACAAGTACATTTAAATTTTGGTTTGTTAAAAATGCTGCCAGTGCTGAAAAAGTTTAGGAACTGAAATAATACAAACTAGATGGCAAGTTAATAGTGCCCAACCCAAAGGACCAATGCTTCAAAAGGAAAAGATCCTTCCAAAATGTTTGTGGACAACTGAGTCCAGAAACACCTTAAGAATAAATAAAATAATCTTATGGAGCATTTGTAGGGACTGAGAATATTGAACTTCCTATGGACACAAAACTCATGAAAGAAGAGGATTCCATTTTTTCACACACACACACACACACGAAAAAAAAACCACAGATGAAGGATCAGTAAAGAGTTCTTAATTAATTTATTTATTTTTGCTTTTTGGAGGGGGGAAGGCAGGGCAATTGGGGTTAAGTGACTTGCCCAAGGTCACATGGCTAGTAAGTGTTAAGTGACTGGGGCCGGATTTCAGGTCCTCCTGATTCCAGGGCTGGTGCTTTATTCACTGAGCCACCTAGCTGCCCCTAAAGAACTTCTTAGAAATCAGAAACCATCAAATTGGCTCTGATAATGTGAGATCAAAGATGCCCATGCCAAAGAGGTATTTAAGCAGCAATGGCAACAATAGAAGGGAGATGGGGAGTGTTGCAGCTAGCAGACAAGGTGAGGTTGGGGCCAAGCTGGAGCTAACCATTATGAGGAGCACTTGGTATAATGCCTGGTACACAGTAGGTGCTTAATAAATTCTTGTTGACTTGACTGGATCAGGGACAAAGACATTGCAGTCCTTCTCACACACCTTTGAAGTACTCTCTGCTTCTGAGGCCCCTCCTTCTGATGGGAGGGTGGAGGTCCTTCCAGAATCTCCATTTAATGAGGGTGCCCAAGCCAGCTATCACTTCATTTCTCACCTGAGTGCACTCCTCTCCATCATGCCATTCCCACCCCACCCTCAAGCTGGGTACCTTCGCTCTTCTCAACCCCTCCACCAATCCTTTTCAGCTCTCCCTTTTATATGTTGTCTTTCCCATTAAAATGTAAACTCCTTAAGGGCAGGGGATGTCTTTCTTTTTCCTTGTATTTGTATTCCCAGCACAGCACCTGGTACATAGTATGCATTTAATAAATACTTACTGATTAATTGACTTATGGTAGTGATTAAAAAATACCAACTGTGGTGGAAATAATCATACTGAGCCCTATGGTTTATGAACAGGGACATTTAGACTACTTGGGTTGATAAAGCACATACAGCAATATTTCCCAAGAGGATGATAAGCATTTTGAATCAATATTGCTTGACCAATAGGAGACACTGAAGCCACCAGAGATCAGAGATATACACTCCAGATGGACATGGATACAAAGAGACTCCAGGAAGGAAGCAAAAGCACTTTGGAGGAGGGGAGAAAAAAGATGGCTCTAGATTCAAGAGGGAGCTAGCCCTGGCCATTGAAAATCACACTGCAGAGAGGTGCAGGCCCTGAGGCCCGTCTGAACAACCTGCCTGCCCACTAGACACCTTGTGAAGAAAAAAACAAAAGGGTATTAGGACCTTGTAGTAAGAAAGCTGGGAGTTGTGTTAGCCACTTATATTTACAACGTGTGCTTCACTACCCCTGACATCTACGTTTATGTCCTCTCTTTTCACAGATGCTATGTGTATTCATGGGAGAGGGCTAGACAGATTTATGGGGAATGGGACTATTTGTAGCTACTGTTCTCACTGTGCTATCTTAGTAGCTGTTATTGCTAGGAGTTAATTGTATCTATTGGCTTTTTGTTCACTGGAAGCACACTGATGGGGGTATCTCTCAAGAAATGCTACATAGTAACCGCCCTCAGAGGGAATGTGCCAGAGGGGATGCTACAACTTTAAAGCCCTACCCAATGTATCCTCAATCCATATTTCTATACTGATTACATCTCTTCAGATAAAACTGAATAGATAAGGCACACTCTGATTCATGCTTTATTCCTCTCGGAGGAAACATATGGAAATATCCCCTCTTATATTTGCTGACACATCCTGGGGAGATGATCAGAGGCTGGATTGCATTTAACTTGCAAAGAAATTAGAAGAGCTAGTCCCAGCCCCATACTACTCCATTTTTTTCCTGCTGTCAGTGGCTTTTCCCATACAAGTAAAATGACTCAGAAATTGTCGCCCTCATCTCCCTCCTGGACCATTTACACACATTACCAAATGGACTCTCCAGGTTGCAGTGACCGCTCTAAAGCAGAAAGCCACACTACTTAGAGTAGCTCCCCATGTTCCTGGGAGAAATTTTAGCTGGAGAACAGGTCAGAGCACAGGCAAAACAAGACAGTGCAGCCCCAGGGAGCCCAAACCATCCCTTTATTAAGGCTTGAAGTTTCTCAGACAGACAGACAGATAGACAAGACACTATTCGTTCACACAAAAGAATTCCCAGCTCCCCCCAACCCCCTTCCCACCCTCCCCCTGATTTGATGCCGCTTTGTCCCCTGGGAGAGTTGGCTCCTCCACCATCCAGAAGGCCATGTGCTTATGTACTTCTGCCAAACTTGGCCCACTGGGAACTCCAGTTCTTTTCTCACTTTGGAGGAAGGGGCTGGTGGGAGAGGGACAGAGGAAGGGAGGGACCAGGAGAGGAGTCAGGCTGCTCTTGGCTTCTCAGTCAACCCAAAGGAAGACTTCCACAAAACAGATCCCTGTGGCAGAGGGATGGATCCTGAAAGGAAGGACCAGGCATGCCCACAGGCAATAAAGGTTGATTCACAGGGTCAGACAAAACAGACCCCAGGGTGCCTGGCCTGGGGAGTGATGGGGGTGGGGAGGATGGCCCCAGCATTTCACCAAATCCTGTCCTGAAAGCATATGGCTTGGCTCTCCTATTACCACTTCAGGTGGGGTGCAGAGGGATGGCCCTTTTCTATACTCAGCTTGAGCAATGCTGCCCTTGCAGGCAGAAGGCTGACTTCAGAGGCTAACCGCACCTAGCAGACTGACCAAGAATGCTCTGGCCCAAGCCACCCTGAAGGAATTCCCCTCCTGCTCCTTCCCCTGCCCCTCCTCACATCCTCCCTTGGATGGCTCTTTACTCCATGGAGCAGAGCCTCAGAGATGAACCCTCAGCACATCCTGGTTGGCAGCAGCCTTCTTACAGCTCACACAGTTGAAGGACTGTGACTTCTGCCTCTCAGTTAAGCAGATTCGGCAGATCAGGTGGCCACAGGGAAGCTGATAAGCAAGCTCACTTCTGAAGAAAGTAGTAAACGTTCTGCCACAAGAGCTGCATGCAGGACCAGAGTTGTTCCAAGGCAGTCCTGGGAAATGAGAGAGAAAAACAGGGGTTTGCATTAGGACACACATGCTCCATGCTGGTGCTCCTGGGAAGCAGTGTAAAGGAACATTTCTCTGCAAGCACCATGAGTGTCTATGGCAGCTCACAGGTTTCGCTGCCAAGGGGAAGGCCTAGCTTTTCTGTGTCTGTAGAAGGGTGCCCCAGAAGGCAGCTCCATTCATCTCAGACCTACAGACCAGCTTGGGTTTTAACAGGCTGGATGGCCTGGTGCAAGCATTTATGGCAGCCTGTGTTTCCCTCCCAAGGTAGTTATCTCAGATACAGGCGTGAAGAGGTCAGCAGCTCATGGGAAAGCCAGATTGCTCTGGCCAGTGACCAAACTAAGCTTTGATGCTGTAATAGGAGACAAGGTTCTATAGGCCACCAGGTGGTGCCACTGTGTACCTGTAAAGTGTTTTGGATGGAACTATACAAATCAGAATACAGAATTTCTTCTTTCATCATTATCCTGTGTTTTGGATTTCTAATATGTCTGCACTTTATGTTTATTTCCTTATGACCTAAAGGCATTTCTCTATTTTTGTTAGATATAGGTTATGGATATTTTCTCTGCTTATCTGCTTATGTACTAGATGTACTAGATTATATGCATGTTGTATGTGGTTCATGTAAATGAGATATTTAGTCCAAAAAAAGCATCTGAAGGTTTTGTTTGTTTGTTTGTTTTTAATCCAGACCCACTTCATTAGTTTAGGGAAATCCCAGTGAGGAAACTCTACCAATGGGGGTTAACAAAGGTTTTATGGCTTCAAGTTTTAGAGATTGCCTGGGGAAATGAAAGATTGAGTGATTTACCCAGTCACAAGTCTATGTGTCTGAGATGAGATTTAATTCTGGTCATCCCGACTCCCAAGCCATTTATCCATCAACTAGACCCCTCTTCCTCTTATGTTAGATGTATTGCATACAATGCCAATTAGCGAGTGATGGAAATGGTACTATGGGATGCTAACCAGGGATTTGGGGATAATTACCTGAGATGAATTGAATTTTGATGCTATTCATTACATTTATGATGTATATCTGCAAAATGTTCATGTAATTTTTCAGGGACTATAAAACTATCACTGCAGTAAAGAATATTACCCTTGATAGGAAAGCACAATATTCTTTTGTATTTCTCATTGTTCTCTTGAGTTCACCCATCCCTGAGATGGAAACCATAGAAAGAAGGTGCTTAGGAGTTAAGATAGCAGGAGTGTGTTGTCAAATATGAAGTTAATTGTGTTTATTTAAAAGAGAGAGCAGACCAAGTACCCAGGACTGCTGGCCGTCAAAGGTAAGAAACACAGCATGCTTTGAGGTACCACTACAAGAAAGTCCAGTCTGACTGTCGTGTGATCAGACATGAATGACAGCTGCCTTCAGTTATAATGGATTTTCCATCCCCCTCTTGGACATCTGGATCATCAGAGCCTAGACTGCCTGAAATGTTGGTGAGATTTGTGAGATATGCCTGATCAAAGCTAGGGAAGCAACCAAGGGTGTTTGGCAAACCAATGGGGGTTTGCCAAATTGTGGAAGACTCCAGAGTCATCAGCCAATTGGTCAGGAATCATCGGCTCCATTCACAAGGGTCAGGGGGAGGTTGCCACTTAAGCCATGAGGAAAGACTTTTCTCCTATCTATGACTTGGGATTTTTTTTTGGTGGGGAAAGAAAGGAACACGCATCATTTCTTTTTTGCTTCTGGCTTCTGGGAGTACTAGTTCCTTTGGGAGGACTAAATGTGTGAATTTAGCCATTGAACATGGTGGGCTGCTAAGCTTATGAGACAACATTGAGCCTTCTTTTTGTTGTTGTTACTGTTGTGTTTACCCCAATAGCAAACAATTTTTTGGAAGTCTCGATGCTATGTTCTATTATTTTTAGATTTCTTGCAATAAACGTACCTAAACCAGAATATGACTATTTTTCTATTGGGTCACCCAAATCAAGAATACAAAAAAAGGATCCCAATGAGACACCAGTTATAGTTAGTTCCTCAGAATTAAATTGGGGTGGGGCACAAACTAAATTTGTGATCTATTTATGAAACATTATATGCAAACAAGTCTTTGACATTTTAAAACCCTGCAGGAACCTGGGGGTGGGGGGGGGGGGCAGGGCAGGTGTTTGCTGCAATTAGGATAACTTAAAAATCTTACTCAAATAATGGGGGCAAACTGTGTTTCTTCTACCTGCCCTTAATGATGGTCACTTCCAGAGAGACCAACCAACCACTCAACATCAGCTCCAAGAACCAAGTCATTTCTGTGCTTATGGCTTCTGTGACAGCCAGTCCTCCAAACATGACTTTTAGGGTGATTCGGCTAAAGAGGCTATAGCTCAAATGGTCGTATTATTGTCATGTTAACAACCCAAGTGAAAATGAGAGGTTGTCATGTCAACTTTCTTTAACTATTCAAAGAGCAAATTTTTAAAAAGAGGGGGAGGGAAAAGAGCTAGGGTTTAGTGGGGGGAGGGGTTGTCCTAAGGATTTAATTGTAGGCTAACTTTCTTTAGGGAATGATTTCAAGGACTACATTGGGTTAAAAGTGGATTCCCTTTCTCATGAAGAAAAGGGGAGACTATAACCATGCTAGTCCAGGGGCTCTCACTTAGGTCATTGTAAGAGAAAATGAAATAATAAATGTTTTGAAAACCTTAAAGCACTATACACATTCTGGCTCTTATGGCTGTATCCTCTTAATTAATTCCCCTCCCCCACCCCCTATCTCTACCCTTTCCAAACCATGGTTCACAGACCTTTCAGTGTAATCTTCACAGAGTTTAGTGTTTATACTTCTTCCCCCACTCAAAAAACTGCTCTTCTTGAAGGAAGGGAATGCTTCATTTTTGCCTTTGTTTCCCCTCGAACTTAGCACAATTCCTGGCACATAATATCCCATTAATAAACCTTCCCTGACTAATTAATGATTGATTGACTCCCAAATGCACATCTTATAAATTGCAAACTCTATAGCATTCAAAGTCTTTTATAATATAGCTCTGGCCTATCTTTTGTAGTTCTATTTGCATTTCCCTTCATACATTCAATGCTACAAACCAACTAATCTATTCACCCTTCCCAATATCAACCTATCTTCTGCTTCCATACCTTTGCATCCCTTGTTCCAACTGCTGGAATGCCTGCCCCACCATCATTGAAATCCTTCTCCACTTTCAAAGTCCATCTCTAATGATGCTTCCTTCATACTATTTTCTTTAAAAACATATCCCTTGGGGCAGCTAGGTTGACTCAGTGAATAGAGCACTGACCCAGGAGTTAGGAGGACCTGAGTTCAAATTCGGCCTGAGACACTTAATACTTATTAACCATGTGACCTTGGGCAAGTCACTTAACCCCAACTGCCCTGCCTTCCCCCCTTCAAACCCTCCCCCAAAAAAAGAATCATATCCTTCCAACCCTACCAATCAAGATCATGTTCTTCAGCCACTCTGTTGAGCTAATTGTTCTTTAGTGGTTAATCATTTTCTAACTTGCACAATTAGTTGTTTATACCTACCTCTAAGCTCTATCCTAAGTAGTAAATTCTTTAAGAGTAAAGAAGATGGTATAGGCTTTTTAGGTACTAATCAATCTTGGTTAAACTATTGAAAAAGTCTTTAGGCTACTCCTCCCAAACTCTAGGCTAGGCATTGGACTCAATTCTTTTTACAACTTTCTTTAAAAGTATATGACAGAGAAGAGGAGCCAAGATGGTAGAGTACAGGCAACAATTCAGCTGAATTCATCAATGTTCCCCTCCAAACAACTTTGAAATAATACCTCAAATTGAATCCTGGAGTGGCAAAGCCAACAAAGAGTGAGGGTGAGATAGTTTTCCAACTCAAGACAACTTAGGAGGCTGACAGGAAAGGTCTGTAACACTGGGGTGGGAAATAGGCCCAAAGTGCAGTGCACACTGCAATACCAGCAGTGGGCTTTAGAGGTGACTGTGACAGTAGCAGCAGCAGCAGCTTTGGAAGCTCTCAGACCAGAGACCACAAGGATCAACTGGTCACAAAGAGATTACAGGGGGCCCTTGGCTGACACTGGGTGAAGGACTTTGTTACATAACCCACACCTAATTCTGCATAGTAGTTCCAGAACAAAAAGGAACATTTGTGCCTGTGACTGAAGGAGAGCAGGGGACCTGGTCACAGTGCCAAGTGTCAAGAGGAATGCTAGCATTTGTGACTTCATGGGGAGCAAGATTTCTTCCTGGGTAAATAACAGACCACAGGCTAGGAGAACAGGGACCGTAGCTCTTCTCACACCTCAGAAGTACCAAACTTACAGATCCCCAGAACTAACTCTGAAGACAGTTAATGACTCCATGAGACATCAAGAAAAAATAAAACAAAAACAAAAAAATAAAAATAAAAATAAAAATGTGAAAATCTTTTTTTTTTTTTTTAGATATTTGAAATACAACTTTATTATGATCTAAATGAAAAGGGAATGGGAATGACAGTAACAAACAAGATTCACCACTGAATATTGTGATGGGACTGCAGCAGTCTTATATTTGAAACTCAAGGGGATGTAATTGCGGTCCAAAACAGCTAAATACGCAGGTCCAAAATATGAATTATATTTTTTTAAACTGCTACATTCACTCCGAAGCCCATTCATTTCCTTCAGCATCCCAAAGATTAAGCACATGTTCTGCTCAGCTATATAATAAAGTGGCAAACACGCTATACCACTGACATCACAGGACAGTTGCCTATAAAACTAGACCTCTGACGCTGGGCTCTAGCTTCATTCTCTTACAGGTCATCATCTTCATCAGGGAGCGCAGTTGTCTGAGCAATCTGTAAGTCCTGCTCATACTGTGCAGCCAGTGCTGGGTCCATGACAACCTCTGGAGGTGCAAGAGCAGGCATGGCAACGAACTCCAAATTAGGGTCTCCAATAAGTTTTCTAGCATGCCAAAGGAAGGGCTTCTCAAAGTTGTAGTTACTTTTGGCTGAGATGTCATAGTACTGGAGATTCTTCTTCCTGTGGAAGACAATTGATTTTGCCTTGACTTTTCTGTCCTTAATATCCACTTTGTTGCCACACAACACTATGGGGATATTTTCATATACTCGTACCAGATCTCTATGCCAGTTACATTCTTGTAAGTAACTCTTGATGTTACATCAAACATTATAATGGCACACTGAGCTTGGATGTAATAACCATCTCTCAGACCACCAAATTTCTCTTGGCCAGCTGTATCCCATACGTTGAATTTAATAGGACCTCTGTTAGTATGGAACACCAGAGGATGGACCTCAACACCCAGGGTGGCTACATACTTCTTCTCAAATTCACCAGTCAAGTGATGTTTTACAAATGTGGTTTTTCCAGTACCTCCATCTCCAACTAACACAAGTTTGAACTGCACTTGAGGTTCTCCTTGGGCGGCCATCGCGATGGTTCTTCCAGAAGCGTCTCCGTCTCCGCCTGACTGAACCAAAATGTGAAAATCTTATCAGAAAAACAACTGACTTGGAAAATAAATCAAGGAGAGATAACTTAAGAATTATTGAAATGTCTGAAAACTATGATAAAAAGAGCATATTTCAATAAATTATAAAGGAAAACTGCCCTGATATCCTAGAAACAAAGGGTAAAATAGAAATTGAAAGAATTCACCAATCACCTCCTGAAAGAGATCTCAAAATGAAAACTCCCAAAAACATCATAACCAAATTCCAGAGCTCCCAGCTCAAGGAGAAAATATTGCAAGAAGCCAAAAAGACATTATTCAAATATCACGGAGCCACAGTCAGGATCAGACAAGATTAGCAGTGTCCACATTAAAGAATCAGCAGGCTTGGAATATGATATTCTGGAAAACAAAGGAGCCAGGATTACAAGCAAGAATAACTTACCCAGCAAAACTGAGTGTCATCCTTCAGGGGGAAATGGATATTTAATGGAATAAAGGACTTTCAAGCATTCCTGATGAAAAGACCAGAACTCAATAGAAAATTTGACATTCAAACACAAGACTCAAGAGAAGCATAAAAAGGGAAATGCATGAAGAGAAAGCATGAAATAGAAATCATAAGGGACTGATAATGTTAAACTGTTTACATTCCTAAATCAGAAAATTATACTTGCAGCTCCTAAGAACTTTATTATTATTAGGGCAGTTAGAAGGAGTATATATAAACAGAGGGCATGGGTGTAAATTGACTATGATGGGATGATCTAAAAAAAATTAATGGTCGAGAAAGAGGTATGCATTGGAAGAAGAGGGAAGGTAGAAGAAGAATTGAGAAAATTATCCCACATGAGAGACATGCAAGGAAGAACTTTTACAGTGGAGGGGTGGCAGGCAATGCTTGAACCTCACTCTCATTGGAATTGGTTTAATGAGGAAATAACACTTTTTTCATTCAGCCAGCCAAGATGCCAAAAGGGAAGAAGGTCAAGGGGAAGAAGGTGGCTCTGGCCCCTGCTGTAGTTAAGAAGCAGGAGGCCAAGAAAGTGGTCAATCCTTTGTTTGAGAAGTGTCCCAAGAACTTTGGCATTGGTCAGGACATCCAGCCCAAAAGGGACCTTATTTGATTTGTCATATGGCCTCAATACATCAGACTGCAGCATCAAGGGTCTATCCTTTATAAGCATTTGAAGGTTCTGCCAGCAATTAACCAGTTCACCCAGATTTTGGATCATCACACAGCTACTCAACTGCTTAAACTAGTTCACAAGTATAGACCCGAGACAAAGCAAGACAAGAAGCAAAGGCTGCTGGCTCTGGCTGAACAAAAGGCTGAAGGCAAATGAGATGTCCCCACTAAGAGACCACCTGTTCTCAGAGCAGGTGTTAACACTGCTACTACCCTGGTAGAAAACAAGAAAGCACAGTTGGTAGTGATTGCATGTGACATGGACCCATTGAGCTAGTGGTCTTCCTACTTGCCTTGTGCTGATAAATAGAGGTTCCTTACTATATTATCAAAGGTAAAGAGAGACTCATTCGCTTAGTTCACAGAAAGACTTGCACGAGCATTGCCTTCACACAGGTTAACCCTGAAGATAAGGGAGCCCTGGCTAAGCTGGTGGAAGCCATCAAAACCAATTATAATGACAGATATGATGAGATCCATTGTCACTGGGGTGGCAGTGTTTTGGTTCTAAAATCAGTGGCTCATATTGCCAAGCTGGACAAGGCAAAAGCTAAGGAACTTGCAACCAAATTGAG
Source organism: Gymnobelideus leadbeateri (assembly GCA_011680675.1). Taxonomy (NCBI): domain Eukaryota; kingdom Metazoa; phylum Chordata; class Mammalia; order Diprotodontia; family Petauridae; genus Gymnobelideus; species Gymnobelideus leadbeateri. The sequence continues at coordinate 69,613 of WOXC01005865.1, read as the reverse complement.
TTAAATGTATATTTGATTTTTCCTTACATAAAAATAAAAATTTAAACAACAACAAAAAGAGGAAACAACATACACTCTTAGTTGGGTATAGAAATCTATCTTACCCAACAGGGAAATAGGAGGGGAAGGGAATAAGAGAAGAGGGATGGAAAACTGATAGAAGGGAGAATGAATTAAGGGAGGTAGTGGTTAGAAGTGAAACAGATTTTTGAGGAGCAATAGGGGTGAGGAAAGAAGAGAAGGAGGGAGAGGGAGGGAGGGAGGGAGGGAGAGAGAGAGAGAGAGAGAGAGAGAGAGAGAGAGAGAGAGAGAGAGAGAGAGAGAGAGAGAGAGAGAAATACACAGTAAGCATAACTGCAAAAGTGAATAGGATGAGCTCACTCACAAAATAGAAATGGATAGCAGAAGAGATTAAAAATCAGATCCCAACAATATGTTTACAAGAAACACCTGAAACAGAGAGACACCCACAGAGTAAAATAAGGGGCTTGAGCAGAATCTATTCTTCAGCTGAACTAAAAAAGGCAGGGGTTGCAATCATGATCTCAAAACAAAGGAAAAGCAAAATTAGATCTAATTCAAAGAGATAAACAGGGAAACACTTTGCTAAAAGGTATCATAGACAATGAAATAATACTAGTACTAAGCATATATTCACCAAATGTCACAGCATCCAAATTCTTAGTTACAGGAGGAAATAGACAGCAAAACTATACTGGTGGGGAACTTCAACTTTCCTCTCTCAGAACTAGATAAATCTAACCATAAAATAAATAAGAAAAAAGTTAAGGAATGAATAGAATTTTAGAAAAGTTAGATATAATAGACCTCTGGAGAAAACTGGAAATAGAAAAGAATGTATCTTTTTCTCAGCTGTACATGGCACCTTCACAAAAACTGACAAAAATTTAAAAACTAATTTTAAATGCATCCTTTTGAGACATTCAATAAAAAAACCATAAAAGCATAGATTAAAAATTAATTGGAAACTGAATAATTTAATCCTAAAGAATGAGTGGGCCAAAGAACAAATCTGGAGAAAATTTGGGTACATAATTTAGACATAAAGAATGATATCATAAGCAAATTAGGTGAGCATGGAAAATTTTTACCTGTCAGATCTATGGATAAGGGAAGAATTTATGATCAAACAAGAAATAGGATCATGGGAAGTAAAATGAATAATTGTGATTACATTAAATTAAAAAGATTTTGCATAAACAAAACCAACACAGCCAAGAGTAAAAGAAAAGTAGGAAATTGGGGGTAGGGGAGGGAGGGATTTACAGCAAGTTTCTCTAATAAAGGCCCATTTCTCAAATATATATCAAACTGAGTTACATGTATGGGTAGCTTGGTTTCCCAGTGGTTAGAGTGCTGGGCCTGGAATAAGAAAGACCCAAGTTCAAATCCGGTCTCAGATACTAAGTCGCTTAACCCTGTTTGCTTCAGTTTCCTCATCTGTAAAATGAGCTGGAGAAAAAAATGGCAAACCACTTCATTCTCTCCACCAAGAAAACCTCAAATTGGGTCACAAAGAATCAGACAAGACTGAAAATGACTGAACAACAATGAGTCAAGTATATAAAAATATGAGTTATTTCCAATTGATAAATGGTCAAAGAATAGGAACTGTCAGTTTTCTGAAGAAATCAAAGTTACCTATAGTCACATTTAAAAATACTAAAAGTATTAAAAAAAAAACTAAAATCTACATCACTATTGATTAGGGAAGTGTAAATTAAAACAATTCTGAGACACCACCTCACATCTATCGAATTGGCTAATGTGAGAGAAAAGAAAGATGACAAATGTTGAGAGGAATTGTGAACTGTTCCAACAACCCTGGAGAGCAATTTGGAACTATGCCCAAAAGACTATAAACTGTGCATACCTTTTGACCTAGCAATGCCACTATTAGGGTCTGTATCCCAAAGAGATCAAAGGAAAAGGAAAAGAACCTGTACATACAAAAATATTTATAGTATCTTTTTTTGTGGAGGTTAAGAATTAGAAATTGGGAGGGATGCCCATTAACTGGAGAGCAACTAAACAAGTTATGATATATGATTGCAATGGAAAACTATTTTGTTATAAGAAATGGTGAGAAGGATGGTTTCAGAAAAATCTGGGAAGACTTATTTGAATGGATACAAAGTGAAGTGAGCAGAACCAGGAGAACATCATATGCAGTAATGGCAACATTGTATGATAATCATCTGCAAACGACTTATGAACCACATTTGTGTTTGTTTTTTTAAAGAATTCAAAAGTGGTTATCCAAGAAAATTCCCAAAGGACTTAAAATTAAAAACACTATCCACCTCCATAGAAAGAACTGATGAAGTCTGGGTGTAGTTTGAAGCATACATTTTTCACTTTCTTTTTCTTTTCTTTTTTTTTTTTGCAACATGGCTATTGTGGAAATATGTTTTGCATGATTTCATATCTATAATTGATATCACATTTTCTTACTTTCTCAATGGTTAGAGGGAAGGTGGGAGAAAGAAAGAATTCAGAACTCAAAATGTTTTTTAAATAAAAATTTATTTTTATTGGTTTTTTTCCACTTAAAAGTATTTTATTTTTTCCAATTACATGTAAAGATAGTTTTCTATTCACTTTTATAAGATTTTGAGTTCCAAATTTTTTTCTCCCTCTGTCCCTACCCTTCTCCTTCCCCAAAACAGAAAGCAATCTGATATAGGCTATACATGTACAATCATATTAAACATATTTCCACATCAAATATGTTTAATGTTATAAATAAATAACTTTCAAAATAGGTTGATAAAGCAAGCATAAGAGGAATATTTAATCGTAATTTCTTCCTTGCTGAGAAAGAAAAGTGTATTAAAATGAGAATAGCAATTAAATTAGAATTGGGTAATCTGGACTTGGGCTTTACATTAGTGATGTGATTTACAGAAATATCTGTGGGAGGAGTATAAGATTTTTTTTCAAGAAAAACAAAAGATACCTAGTATTGATTTCTTTAAAAGTAATATAAAATAATTTACTGGAGGTAAACACAAATGGAATGATTATAAACCCTAAATATTAATGGACTAAATTTACCCATGAATTCAAGGAATGTATTGGGATTCATAAGGACAGAGGAAGAATGGGGACTTATAAGAGTCTGTGGTGATAGAAACAACAGGATTTGGCATAGATTAAGTGCAAGTGAGAAGTCCAGGATGACACCTAGGTTAAGTGATCTCAATGGTGCAAAGAGGAGATGGTTTGGGAGTACAAATAATGAGATCTGTTTTGAACATGTTAAGTTTAAAATGTTTTGAGGACAACCAGATTAAGATATCCAATAGGCAGTTGCTGACACAGGAGTAGAGGTCAAGAGATTAGTGCTAGATTTGAGAATCATCTGCATAAAAATTATAATTGAGTTTAAGGGAAGCCAATCAGATCACCAACCAGGATAGAATAGAGGAAGAAGAGTCTTAAATGAACACAGATCTAATGGATATGGGTGCTGGATCTTTATCCATTATACCATGAAGACTCTTCACTGATCTATAGCTTTTTTAAAAAGTCATTGGGGCGGCCAGGTGGCGCAGTGAGTAGAGTGTCGGCCCTGGAGTCAGAAGGACCTGAGTTCAGATCTGACCTCAGACACTTAACACACACAAACAAAAATAACCTAGCCATGAAACCTTGGGCTAGTTACTTAACCCCAAATGCCCTAAAAAAAAAGTCATTACCTGGTCATTATTTCCCATATTATGCCTCTTCAATCTTAGTTATATTTGTCCCTAAAACAACAGACATAAAATTTAATCCCAGACATCTAACCAAATATTTCTCTATAACTAGTTTTCTTGAAAACACTGATATGGTACAATTTTTGTCATTGTTGTTCAAACCAGTCACTATGCTATGGAATTTATTTTTAGTATGTTTCTGTGATAAAGCTTGGAAATTCCTATTAATCCTAAGGGAAGTCAAACTGCTTGGAGAATTTAATGATAACTTTACTCGTGTGTAGAGAAGGTAAACTGTCTAGTTTTCAATGACATCAAAAGATCACTTGGGGAATCTATGCAACTCTCTGTTTGAGCTACACAGGAACAGAAAGGGGCCATTCCTACTTGTGTGGTAGAGGAATACAGAATGTCTTCTCCTAAAAATAAGTCACTGGTATTTCCATACAATTGCCTTCATGTTAGGCAATCTGGGAATGTGTGATACTAACATAAGGGGAAATTCACATTATGAAGAAGTAGGAAGACTAAACTGCCACAAGCATGTTGCCAACCACTAAACCCTCCATGGCTTTTCCTTCATGTCTCACTAGGCTGCATTCATCAGGACTTCTTAGTCTTTCCCCAGATCACTTTAGAACAGGAATTCACACCTTGGAAGTACCCTCTGTTCTGGGCCTCCTCCCTGGGATTGAAGGGTAGAGGGCTCCTCTCAGAATCTCCATTTAAGGAGAGCATCCAGGCCAGCCATCTTTTTAACTCTCCACTGCCTGCGTTCTTCTGGATGTCCAGTTTCCATCATGCCCCAGTTCCAGGTACCTTTCCTTAACCCCCACCACAGATTTCCAGCTTCCTTTTGTGTGTGTCTTCCATATTGGAGCAGAAGAACATAGAGAATAAAACCAGTCTTTTTGTTTGTTTGCTTGTATTTATTTGTCTTCCCAATGCTTAGCACATAGTAAGCACATAGTAAACTCTTGTTGATTGACAAAAAAAATAAAGAGTGTATGGCAACAAAATGAATCACTTCCTTCTGGTCTTCACAGAGGTTGAGGGGGGTGTTGCTAACTATGGGTATGGGATATTTTAAGATACTGTCAGACAGATGTATTGGTTAGCTTTGCTGACCTGAATTAATTTCTCTCTCATTTTCTTATTCTTTGTAACTGGGAATGGTTCTCTACGTGGGAAAAAGAGAAGGAATATATTTGGAAATGATAAGAGATAGAATAGGGACTGGGCCTGTGATTTCATTGGCATAGGGAGATCTAAGGTGAGGAAAGTCCTTCTTGCAATATAAGTCTTCAGATTTTCTGTCATGTATAGCCAGGGAGCTGTCTAGAAAACCAAGAGATCCTGATTCACCTAGGATCACAAAGCACGTGTGAGAGTCAAGACTTGAACCCAGACTTCTGAGACCAGAATGGAAATGAAGGTGATGAAAAAAAAAGATATCAAGCCATTTTTAATTAGTAGCTGGTATATAATCTTTATTTTCATTTTACTGCGGAAACAGAAAGATTTGTCAAGTGGAACAGAACAATTTCCTAAACAAAACAGAACTCCCAGGACTCAGGCACACTCTCCTTCCTCTCACTTAGTTGTGAGGGGAAGAGGAAGTGAACTGCTCCATCTGTCTGGATCTGTCCAGGCCTAGGAAAATGTAGGTTCTTGGTCACAGGTAGGGTCCAGTCCACAACCATCTACAAAAAGAAAGAGGGCAGGTATTACAATCAGATGGGGGCAGTCATGGACTCTTACTTCCCCAGCCCCTAAACACTGAAAAGGGGGAGCTGTTGTTCAGTCATGTCCAGCTCTTCATGGCCCAATTTGGGGGTTTCTTGGCAAAGATACTGGAGTGGTTTGCCATTTTCTTCTCCAGCTCCATTTTATACATGGGGAAACAGAGGCAAATAGGATTAAGTGACTGGCCCAGGGCCACACAGCTAGAAAGTGTCTGAAGCTGGATTTGCCCTTAAGAAGATGAGTCTTCCTGACACCATGCCGGGAGTTCTATCTACTACACCATCTAGCTGCAGAAAGACAAGAGAAGCCATTAAAGAGCAGAACAGTGAGTGAAGTGAGTCAAGGAAGGAAAAGGGCCTTTGGGAGAGTGAGGCTGTCAGCTCCCAGCCCAGGAGGCCAAGGCCCTCACCCTTTCCCACAGGTGCCGGGGCTCAGGAGTGCCCAGCCTCTCACCGATGCTGCAGCAGATCCCGCTGGCAGCACAGCGTCCTCCACTCCCGCAGGGCTTCTGACCAGACTGGCACGGGGAGGGCAGGTAGCTCTCTTCCTGGCACCTCAGGCTCTCAGCTGTGCCCATGTAGCAGCCTAGCTCTTCCCCGCAGCAGATGCTGGGTCCGAAGCAGCGTCCTTTGCTTCCTGGACCACAGGGGAGGCACTGAAAGATGGGGAGAATGATGATGAGCGTTAAGGGTCAGGACTCTGGACAGCGTAGGGTGGATCTGGGGCAGGACAAGCAGACAGCTTCTCTGAGTCCCATTGCTGATCCCTTGGTTTGGAAGCTGGGAAACTGGCACCCAGAGGGCAGAAGGGATTCATGCAGTTCATGCAGGGAGACCGAACGCACACAAGAATCCAGGGCCAAGTCCAAGCCCGGGCTGTCCCCTGTCCTACTTTCCGGAATTGAGCCTGGATGGCTCAACTTGACCCCTGTGAAGGAAAGGGGAGCTAGGACACAATAGGGGATCTGAGCAGCTTGGGGGACAGCACAGCAAGGACTCAGGCATCAGGGCATCCGGGGCAGCTGTGGGACCCGAGGGCCCTGGAGTTTTGGTTGGAGGTGACCATCGTTGGCCATCCGGTGCTCCATGCCCCAAAGCCTCCCGAGAGGTGCCCAGGGCCAAGAGAGGGGCCGCTTGTCAGGGTCCCACCCAAGCCGAGCCTCACCTTGCGCACGTCCATGTCCAGCGCTGAGCGCTTCCCACCAATGGGGCAGTTCTGGATGTAGCAGGCAGAGGCCAGAGCCAAGAGAGCCAGGAGATAGCAGCAGGCCAGACCGGGACGAAACCGGGGGGTGAGGCCAGGTAGGGAGCCGGGGCTACCCATGGTGAAGCTGGCTGCCACAGAGGCTGGATTGGGTAGGCTGAGGGCTGGGTCCTGGAGGCTGATCTTCCTTCCCGGAGCTCTGAGCTCTGTGCCCTGAGCTGGGCCTATTTATGCCCTGAAGCCAGAGGCCTAAGGGGGCAGCTGCTTGGAAGCTCACGCCTGGTCAACGGGAAGTGAGTGCCACCAGTGCCCCCTCACTTAGCTGGGTCAGGCTGGGGCACAGGGTCAGGTCGTCTGGTCAGGGTCGAGCTTGGGGCCAGAACTGGGGCACTGCCCTCATTAGGCCAGGACTGAACTTAATGCCCTAAATGCTCCCCTAAATGAACTTCCAATTAATTCTTGGCTCTAAGCTCTGGGCCTGCAGGCCAGCAGCCCTTCCTCATTTACTCCCTCAACTCCATCTCTTCCTCCAAGAATTACTCCTCTTTACTCGGATTGTTTCCAGATCCAGAGGAGCTTGTTCCAAGGACCCTTCTTAGATGAAAGGTTTGTCTTTCTTTCTCAGAGCAAGAGATAGTCTGCTCCATCTGTCTCCTGGGAAGGCAGAAACCAAGGTCCAGAGAGGGAAGGGGCTCCCAGACAGTGGACCCTAGAGTTCCAGTCCTTATCTCCCTCCCCTTTATCAAAGGCTGCCTTCCCCAGGAGATAGGGTGCCCAGGGATTAGGAAATAAAGGTGCAGAGAAACTATGGCCCAAGACACAGGCCGAACAGCAAGAGAAGCACAGACAGAGAGAAGCCGGACTCAAGTCAAGGAAGGGACTGACCCCAAGAGAAGGGTCTGCTGGGGATCTGAATGCATCTAGACCTGGGTCACTCCTAGGGAGGCTCTTTCTCAGCCCAGAAGGAAGAATGGAGATTAATGAAGAAGAGAGACTTTGTATCTTCCTCCGTGCTTTGTATATAGTAGATACTTAAAAGTGGTAAAATGAATTAATAAATGAACCAGGGTCATGAGAGGACCAGAGAATCCTTGAAGGAATTGGGGTTGTTTACTGGAGGAAAGAAAATGATATTAATAGAGACAAGAAAGACAAAAGTAAATAGGAGGCAGAGGGAGACAAAAGACAAAAGAGGAACTGAACCGAGAAAATAGAACAGAGGGATGAAGGGGACAGAGGGACAGAGAAGACAAGTAGGAAAGCATAACAGACATAGGGAGGGAGGAGAGCACAGAAAAGCAAGTGACAGAGGGGATAAAGCCTTGGAGACCGAAAGAGCGAAGGGGAAGATGACCAGAAGAAACAGAATGGGGAGAGGAGGGCAGAGAGGAGAGCAGAACCAAAAGAAATAGATGGGCAAAGGAGACAGAGTGGATAGAGGAGGGAGGGGAGAGGACAAAAAAGGACAGAGGATGGAGGAACTAAGGGACAACAGAAAGCGGGATAGAGAGATGAAGGACAAATCATCCAGAGCACACACATGACATGGGGCCTCGAAAGCCAACAGAAACATTTCCAACTGAGGTCCCTTTCCCATCCTCTGAGAGCCCCCAACTCCAGCCATTACATCCTCCTCTCAGTCCCTCTGGTCCCTACCTCCCAGTTCTTCTTCAGGACTCTAGGCTTGGTTAGAGACCTGAAGAGGGTCCCCTAAGTCACCTGCTAATCCCCAACCCCTGCTACCTCTTCTCCGGATCCAGAATGGGACTGTCTATGCTCCAACCCTCTGCCTCCAGAGAATAGTGAAAGGGAGTTTGGGTAGGAGGCTAGAAGGTCAAGGGATGGAGTCTGAGTAGGATGTAGAGGGGAGAAAGGAGTAGGAAATAGAATAATTCTGGGAGCAAGCTCCTACCAGAGGAAGTAGGAAGGAATGGGATAAGGGAAAAGTTATTCTTAATGAAGACCATTTGTGACCAATGAAGAAGCAGAGAATGAATGATGATGGGAGAAATGGAGAAGGGGGTGACTAGGTGGTGCACTGAATAGAGCACCTGTCCTGGAGTCAGGAGGACCTGAGTTCAAATTCAACCTCAAGTCACTTAACCCCAATTACCCTGCCCTCCCCCCTCCAAAAGGCAAAAAAAAAAGTGGAGGAGGAATTTTTTAAAATAGAGAGGAATTGAGGGAGCTTTCAAAGAATCACAGAATCTCAGGGCTAGGAGGGAACTCCATGTAATCTAATCCAACCCATTCCCTTCATGGCCAATGGTCTAAAAAATTCTGTCTACACCCCTTGGTGTAGGTAGATAGTACTGTATCCTCTCACCTCCCTCTTTTCTCAACCTCTTGTCATCTGGGTTTTGACCTTGCATTCAACTGAACCTTCTGCTTCCAAAGCTTCACAAGATCTTTTACCCACCAAACCAAGTGGCCTTTTCCCAGTCCTCCCCCATCTCTTCCTCTGTGCAGGTGAAGAGGGTCGTCAATGTTCTCGTTCACTTCTTTGGATTTTTGTGACTCTGCTCTCTCTTGTTTCTCCTTGTATCGTTCTGATGGCTCCTTTGAAGGGTGCTTTACTGTGTCATCATCAATGCTGCAGCCCAGGCTTTATCCTGGACCCAATTTTCTTCTGTTTCTTTCTTCTTTTGGTGCTCCCAATGGTTTCAATGATCATTCCTATGTAAATCATTTCTTTGCTAGAGCTGGATTAATTATCAGACTGGAGGGGAGAATATGTACTCTAGTGGGAGCCAGGATACCTGTGTGCTTCCCTATACCTATGTGTATATACATATGTGTATATGTACACATATATAATTGAGGGGTTAACCTTATATATGTGATACACAAACATATACAAATATATTATATACATTGTATATAAATACACATAATTATAGGTATATGTTTATATAATATACGTATATGTTCCTATATTTATATTATGCACCCATCCTGAGGTTCAGTCTTGAATTACAAACTGTTGGAAATTTCTACCTGGGAGTCCTGTAGACATCTCAAACTCAGAATTCCTTAAATAGAATTCAGCTTCCTCCATATTCCCCAAACCCTCTCCTCTTCCTAACGTTTCTAACTCTTTTGAAGACACTGCATCCTAACCATGACACAGGCTAGAAATCTTAGACTTATCCCTGACTCCTCATGTGGGGACACACACACACACACACACACACACACACACACACACACACACACACACACACACACAGAGTCGATCAGTTGCCAAGCTTCAGTCATTCTACCTTCAGCATATCTCTTGAATCTCTTTTCCTCCCCTCATACCACAACCAGCATAGTTCCAGACCTTATCATCTCTCACTGGGACCATTGAAACAACCTCTTAATTGGTCTCCCTGGCCCCAGTCTCTCTAATCTCTGACCCATCCACAACTGTAAAAGTTGAGTGAGAGTGGTGAAAACTTGTCAGACTATACTCTAAAATCTCGTAAGGTTTATCACATGCACAGACCTGAGTCCCCTTTACCGGAAATCACATGATTTACAAGGACTCAAAACTCAGATCGGTAGGGAGTCATCCCCCTCCCCAGTGCCACCTCAGCATAAGACATACCAAATAAGGACAGAAGTGCTTTCTCAAATGTACACTGACTGGTCTACTGTTTCTTTGTTCTGGGTACTTGTGGTAGATTGCCATGCTTAGACCGTGCACCTAACTTCCATCCAGTGGAAGAAAAGGGTCAGGAGAGGGTTGGGGAGAATTCCACATTAGGGCTTTATAACTTTGCCATTTCCTTTGTGAAGCACTTCTCCCTGACTATTTGACAGAGGGAGGGTTGCTCTTTCTCTAGAGATCGTAATAAACCGTTCCTTTCTGTTTTCTACCTTGAGAAGCCTCTGTGTATTATTTGGGCAAGGATCTCTGTTGCACACAGTTCTGGGGTGCATACAAAGTGGTATTCCTAAAGACACATCTGACTCAGTAGCAGAAACAATGGCTTCTCATTGCCTCCAGCATCAAATGCCAACTCCCTTTGTATTTAAAGTCATTTGCGGGGCGGCTAGGTGGCGAAGTGAGTAAGAGCGAAACCGGCCTCAGAAAATGAGCACCCACACAGAAAAAATGACTGGCCGTGTAACCTTGAGCAAGTTACTTAACCTCAATTGCTTTAAAAAGAAAAAAAAATAAAGTCCTTTGCAACCTATCCCCAACCTACATTTCCAGGCTTAATACACATTAATCCCTTTCACCCACTCTGTGCTTCAGCCAAATTGGCTTTCTGTTCCTCATACCTGCCATCCCGTTTCCCATCTTTGTGGCTTTCCACAAGCTGTCTTCCATGCTTGGAATATACTACATTCTCATCTCTGCCCCTTAGAGTCCCAAAGTTCAGTTCAAGTACTTCTTTTAACATGAGAGCAGGGTTCTGGGAGGGGGAGGGGGCAGGGAGGAGAAACAGAGAATAAGCATTTATTAAGTGCCTACTGCATGCCAGGCATTGTGCTAAGCTCTTTAGAGACATTGTTATCTGAGCCTCACTACAATCCCAGGAAGTAGATGCTATTATTAATATTATCTCCATTTTTACAGATGAGGAAATTGAAGTGGCCGAGCTTACGGAATTTGCCTAGGGTCACACAGCTGGCAAAGCTGAAGCTGAATTTGAACTCGGGCCAGTTGCTTGAGGGTGGGGATTGTTTCATTTTTGTCTGTATTCTAGTAGCTGATACTGGGTGGTCATAGTAACAAAGCATCATGGATTAGGGCTGGAAGGGACCTCAAAGGTCAGCTAGTCCAGTCCCTTCATGTTATGGATGTGGTTGGAGCCAGAGCCCAGGCCAAGTCTGTGCTTTCACTCCACCATCTTGGCTCCCCATCCCCATTTTATGGATGAGAATGAGACTCAGGGTGGCTGAGGGACTTTTGGGTGTTTAGCAAATGCTTGTTAATAGACTGAGCAGAAATACAGTAGAGAATATTGTGGAAACACAATCAGAATAACTCAGGATCTGGCAGCTTCTACACTAAGGGATCAAAGGGCCTGGATTATGATATTCCAGAGGTCAAAGGAGTTGGGATTAAAACCAAGAATCACCTACCCAGCAAAAACTGAGTATCATGTTTCAGGGGAAAATTTGGTCATTCAGTGAAATAGAAGACTTTCAAGTATTCTTGATGAAAAAACCAGAGTTGAGTAGAAAATTTGACATTCAGATACAAGAAGCAAGAGAAGCATGAGAAGGTAAACAGGGAAAAGAAATCATAAGGAACTTATCAAAGTTGAACTATTTACATTCCTACATGGAAAAAATGATAACTGTAACTGATGAAACTTTTCTCAGTATGAAAATAGTTGAAGGGAATAGAAATGTAAATATATATGTGTGTGTCTGTGTGTGTGTGTTTACACGTGTGCATGGATAGAGGGCACAGGACCAATCTAATAGGAAGGGATGATACTTGAAGGGTGAAATTAAGAAGTGAGGGACTAGTATGGTGAGAGGAGATGGGGAGAGACAGAATGGGGTAAACTATCTCATGTGGAAGAGGCAAGGGAAAATGGTTACAATGGAGGGGAAGAACAGAAAGGCATAAGGGAATGGGTCAACCTTATTCTCATTGAATTTGGCTTAGGGAGGGAATGACATACATACTAAATGGGTATCTCACCCTACAGGAGAGTAGGGGGGAAGAGGATGAGACAGAGGATGATGGAAGGGAGGGCAGGCTGGGGGGAAGGAAGTTGGAAGCACCCACTTTTGAAAAGGGACAGGATCAAAATAGAGAATAGAACAAGTGGGAAGTGGGATAGGAGGGAGGGAAATATAGTCAGTCTTTTACAATATATCTACTATGGAAATGTTTTGCATTAGCTACACACGTACAACCTAGATTGAATTGCTTATCTTCCCAGTAAGGGTGGGTGACAAGGGAGGAAGGGAATAAATCTGGAATTCAAAGTTTTAAAACCAAATGTTTAATATATATATGTATATATATATATATATGTACATATACATATATATACATATATATATATATACTATTATTAATACTATTTTACATGTAATTGGGAAATAAGATATACAGGCACTGGGGCATAGAGATCCACCATGCCCTACTGGAAAAGTCAAAGGGGGTATGGGAGAAGATAGATACGGGACAGAGCAGATTAGAGGAGGGGATATCCTGTGGGACTACTGCTATTTTGGGGCAGTGGGTAGGGGAAAAACAGGGAGAACATTTGTAACTCAAAATCTGGTGGAAATGAATGATGTAAACCAGAAGTTAATAAAGCATTTGAAAAATGAGAAAAAAAAGAAAGAAATACAGCAGAGATTCCACCCAAAGATCTACAATGAAGGAAAAACCTCTACTTCCAAAGAACTTCCCTGCTACCTCACTCTGACCCCATGTTAAAAAGTGAAGCCAAGAGAGCAATGCAACTTAAGATCTTTATTTTCTAAAAACACTGGAGGGGGGGGGCAAGGGTGGCATGCTGGAGACAGGGGAGCTCCCCCTCAGGGGAATCATCAGTAGATAGCTTCCTCTTTGGAAGGCTGCAGTTCTTCCATGTTCTGGCCCCCCATCTGCACTTGATGCAGCAGGAAGGCACTGGCTGGCCCATCCAGCTGGGTCCAACTGTTCTTCTCGCTGGCTTTTGCCCTCCTCTGGTTGCCAGTCTCCTCCCAGCAGGCAGGCTCCATCATACAACTCTCTGTGGGAACAAAGAAAAAACTCAGAACATGGAGTTATGTGATGTTGGGCCACAGCAAGAAGCTGTATAGTTAAAAACTGGGGAAATGAAGTAGGTCTAAGAGGCTGCAATATTTTCCTGGATTAGTACAGGACATGTGAGGTGGTTTGGTGGCCAGAAGCAAGAAGACAAAGAAGGTGGCTGGGGGGAATGAAGGACTCTCTCCTTGTCTATTAGGACCAGTTGTTCCAGAGGTGAGCCCTATGGAAATTACCCTAATTCCCAGTGACCACCCCAGGGTGAATGAGTCCCTGGAATCATCTTTAGCCCCACTTAAAGATGGATTGACTTATCCAGGTGTGTTCAGGACTCAAAACATTGCTTCAAGCACCTTTTCTTCCTTTCAGTTCAACATTCCACATTCCACAAACCAATTAAAAGGCTCCATTGTTCAGAGCCCTGTAATGGGCACTGGGGAAGATACAGTATTTAGATAACGTAAGATCCCTGCCTCATGTAACTGCCTCAGTTTAGTAGTGTAGAGAAGAGGGAAGTTAATACAGATATCCCAGCTCACACCTGAGAGCATATTTCTCCCTCTAGTTGGGTATGTCGTTCTTTGAGATTCAATGTTATATAATGGAAAGAGTTCTGATTTGGGAGTCAGCTAAGATCTGGGTTCACTTCCTACCATTGACACTAGTTATGTGGCTCTGGGGAAGTCACTAAATTCATTTTGGTTTCTATGTCCTCACCTGTAAAACGGGGTTAGCAAGACCTCTATTACCAAACTCCCAGGGCCATTGTGAGACTCAAATAAGGTAGTATATGTAAGTGCTATGTAAATGTCAGTGATTATAATAATTCTGCACCACACTAGTGCATGTGGGCACAGCCACACCCACACACTGCCCCCCTCTGATGCCTCAAATGTCTGAAATAAAATAAAATGACTGAAATACAAAGATCATTTGGTTCCACTATCTAGCAAACAAGGACACTCATGTCTTCAGGCTTTACTGTCCCTTGACAATAACTACTACTGTTAGTACAATAACTACAAGATCAGGCTAAAGCTTCTTTGGGAATGGGGGCATCTCAGGTGACTTCTGTCCTTGACCATTCTCTCTTTTTCCTGAAGATGGGGAAATCACATTCTGGCAAACGAAGTCTGCATTGTCTTCTGAAGTGTATTCAATGTAGATATGTATAAGTGGCCGTCCAATCAATATTTGTAGCAGAAGGAAGTTCTGCCTTAGCCAAACTTCTGTGGCCTCTGGTTCCCTGACTCCATACTTTTTTTCCCAGTAGGATTGTTTTGTCCTTGGGTCTGTTGCTCAGCCAGTTTCTTTCTGATAGGCCCTTGCCTTCCAGTCTGAGGGGCTGGCCATATTCTCTTGCTTTGCTTCTGTGGTCCACTCAACGAGTTGTTCTGGAGTTAGTTTAGGTTCTACCTTTCTGAGTTGGGTCAGTCTTTGTAAACCCAGTCCATGCCTTTGTTTTCTTCTTTTTAGCAACTGCTCATAATTAAAGGGCTTATGTTCTCTCTGAATAGCCATTAGACTATATCCGACAGTATGTGACGGTGTCAAAAGCTCTGCCCGCTTGTTCCAACCCGACCCTTTCTGTTTTCTTGTGTAACCCACCTCTTTCTATAAGCCTTGGTAGTAGATCATCCACCCATATTACCATATTTTTTTCCTTTTGTAATGGATAGTACCTACTAAACTAGTAGACCCCCCACCCATCCATCCTGCCCCCATACACACAAAGGACCATCCTAACTACCTTTAAAAAAACTACATCCCCCTCTCAATATGATTTCAGAATTATCCTTCATACCACACACACATATTTTTTTGCTTTCCCTTGCTACGGCCTTTCATGATTTCCATCAGATTGCCCCACTCCACTCCCACTCCTTTTTTGCTTTATTTGCCATCCTGGGTGCTTGACAATACCATAGCGTTACAGTTGCATAATCAATTCAAACTTCTACCTACCCTATGCTATGAAGTTTTATCCAGTAAAGTGAATGGAAGACTTAGGTTAAAATGATCGTAAGGTCCTTTTCTGAGCACTCTAATTTGGGCCTATGACTTCCCTCTGGAATGGGAGATCTAAGTCCACACTATCTGGAGAGAAAGACTCTTTTCCCAACATAAGCAAAATTTTCAGCTTGTCCATTGGTGAGCTCTCTCTTCCTGCTGGAGTTTCTGATTTTACGAAATCCGATTCTCCTCTTCTAAAGGGAAGGGGATATCATGATCTATCTTCAGGTCCTATTTCCTTCTGTCACCACTTGAGAAATTTTTGAATAAGTTGGTAACACACACACACACACAGATGGAAAAACCCTGCTGCAATTTGTTACTGAACATCTTCCCAAATCTTTTATAGCTCATTTTGACATTTGTTTGTTTTTCTTTTTAGACTCAGGATCTACTCCTAGAAATCAAAGATCTCTACACATTGCTTCATACCATTGTTCTAAAGGTTTGGCCTCTGTTTTGATCAATTTTTAGTTAAATTTGTATTTAGAAAATCAATAACACAAGAGGAAACAAGCAAGCATGCAGGACCGGGGAACTAATTTAAAAAACAAACAAACAATTAAACAGCTACAAAAATATAGATAATTATAATTAAACAGTGCACACCATCATTTTTTTTACTAGACTTCAGATTTCATTGTCATAGGGAGCTGTCAGTAAGGAACTTCTCCAAATGCAGATGGGCACCTTCAGTGTAATTTATAATCTTAGAAAACTTCCTGGGCCACTGAGAAGGTAAATGACTTATCCAGGGTCACACAGCTACTATGTATCAGGGTAAAACTTGGACCCAAGTCTTTCTGTATCTGAGGCCAGCTCTCTATCTATTATGATACTCTAACAACTAGCATGTGAAAAGACACGTAAAATTAATTCATTCAATGCTACATGCAAATAAGCAACAATATTATCATTTATGAAATGAGCAGCAATATTTCAAAATTGACTAGAAGGGTTTTTTTTTAAAGATTCTTCCCCCTCCCATCCTAAGATAAAAATTGAGCTGAAAAGGAAATAATTATCATCTCAAAAAACTAAGAAACTTTAAAAAAATTCTCAGGATGAGCAGACGACTGGGCTGTGTGTGTGTGTATTTATATTACCAGCATTGCAGCAGATCCCAGCAGCAGCACAGTGTCCTCCATTCCCACAGGGTTTCTGGCCAGACTGGCAGGGGGAGGGCAGGTAGCTCTCTTCCAGGCACCTCAGACTCTCAGCTGTGCCCATGTAGCAGCCTAATTCATCTCCACAGCAGATGCTGGGCCCAAAGCAACGTCCTTTGCTCCTAGGACCACAGGTGAGACACTGCAGAGAGAAGGAAGGTTTAGGGTAAGCAGATACACAGTCTTTATTGGGTTACGTCCATTTCCCCCCACTTTTGTACATGTCATCTTCCCTTTGCCTCGATTCTTCCCACCCCCTCCTCTCCTCCCTTCCTCTGCACTTCCTTTAATGCCCCACCATACTCCCACTTCCTCTGTCTCCTCCTATCTTCCTTTTCTCCTCTCCTTCCCTTAATCCTTTCCTCTCCTCTCCCTTCCTACTATCCTCTCCTTCCTTCTCTTCTGCCTTCTTCTTTCTTTCTTCTCTCCTCCTCCTCCTCTTCGCTCATACCCTCTATAAGCCTCTCTAGTCTTTCTTTTCCTCTCTTCTACACTCTTCTTTCCTCTTCCCTTCCTCCTGTTCCCTTCAGCTGTCTCCCAGGGACTCTGCCTAACCCATGTAGGACCTACTCCTTCCTTAAAAGAGCTGCCTGCCAGAATTCAAGTTTGGGGATCTGTGTTTTCCTCTCCCAATCTATTCCCCCACCTCCCTGCATTCTGCTCAGGCAAGCCTGTCTTTTCTAGCCTTTCTTTTTAACCTAGGATGGAGCTACTCGACCACCTCTTTTCTGACCCTGCAACCCTCTCAGCTCACTGGAAACTGGGCCTGGGCTTTCCCACCTTGATGAAAACCAGATTTTCTCCAGCTCCTCTGAAAACTGAATAGAAGGGAAGAGGTGAGAAATGCAGTAGATGGTAATTAAGTAAGGTGTCGAGTGGAAGGTGAGGTGTCAGTCACTCTAGCTTGAAAGAACCCTCAGTCTGCACTAGTACCTACATAATACTAAAAAACCTCAAGGAAAAAGTCTACCATTTTAGGGCTATGAACTATCTGTTGGAATGGCATGGACAAGGAGCATGGAGGGGCTGTGATCTGCATTGTTGAAGTGTGTCCTCCCATCAAGATCACAGATCTCTTGAAGAAAATCCAACAGAACTTCCTGGAAGGGAGCAAAAGTTACACTGAGTGTTGCTACTGCTTTTTTTTTCTGAAGAGCCCTAAGACCTTTCTCACTCCACTTCTTTACCCATCGTGTGGCTCAGGAGCTGACTTCTGGGTTTAAAATGGAGGCTGAAAATCCTATCTTTGGTGAACTGAAAGACCTACCCCATCAGAGACAGAGAGCATCTGAAAAGTCACCTCCATTCTCTCATTAGGGACCCTTCAGAGATAGCACCCTTGGGTTCCAGGAAGTCTGTTCTATTCTAGCATAGCAGAGGAGTCCCCCTCCCCGCCCAGACAGCCTCTGCCTTCTTATGCCTCCTCTCACTCTCTCAATCCCTCAGTGTATCCTGATTCTTCTTAATTCTTTCTCTGCTTCCTTTTGCCTCTCGCCTTTTCTCTCCATGCACTTTTTCTAGCATACGATAGCACTCACTCTGTGTCCCTCTCTCTCCCTCATGCTCCCTTCTCTCCCTGCCTCACTCTGCCTCTCTGCCCCCTCTACCTTTCTTTGCTCTCACTTCCTCTTTCTGCCTATCTCACATGATTTTCTTGCTCCTTTCTCTTCGTTTTTCCTCTTCCCCAACTGCCTTTCTACCTTTTCTACTTACATCACTTTGCCTTCCTCTCCAGATCTATGTTCCTCCCTTCTTTCCTATTTTTTCTTCTCCAGTCTCTTTTCTCAAATACCCTCTCTTTGACCTCCCTTAATCTTTGCCTCACCATGCATCCTGTTTTTTATGAGCCCCTCCCCACACCAGACAAACTGCCCTGGGAATGCTGGATGGAACACTCAGGCCCATGGTTCCCCTCTCCTCTCACCACCCAGGGTGGTGGCTCCCTAAGTGAAGTCCCAGAAATGCCATTTCATGCCACTCACAGGAAGAACCCTGACCTAGTCAACATACCTGTCTCATCTCTGTGTCAGACACGGAGCGCTTGCCTCCCTTTGGACAGTTCTGGAAGTAGCAGGCAGAGGTGAAAGTGAGAAGGCAGAGGAAGCAGGTCAGCAGCCTGGCATCCAGCATCTTGGCAGCAGGTCTGGAGGCTGGGCTCTGGCCGGGGTTGTTTCGTTGAACTGAGCTGTCCCTGGTACTTGGGTTTAGGACTCTCAGCTGCTTATTTATACCCTGACAATATCCCCTTGGAGACTGCCACGATGAAGCAGCCTCTTTCCTCTCCCTCCCCATTCCCCCTCCTGTAGCTCCCAAGGGTCTCTCCAAGAACCCTAAGCAGGAAGAGAATTCAATCCTGGTGATTCAAGGTTCAGGCTTGGGACGTGCCTGCCTTCGTCTGTGGCCTGTGGACATGTGTGCACCTGGTGTATGTGACCATGCAGGTGCTCAGATGTTTGCTAATGCTGGACCTTCTGTTGGACTCAGGTCTCTCCATTGACCTTTGGGGATGTCATTCACTACTCAGGAGCAGAACTGTAATGTATATGTCCAGATCTTCTCTCTGTCTCTATGTGTATGCATTTAATTATAATGGTAAGGTTTGTGAAACACTTTACAAATATATTTTTATCCTCAAAACAACCCTGTGAGATAGGTACTATTAGAATCCCCATGAGGGAACTGAGGTAGATTGAAGTTTAGTGACTTGTTCAGGGTCACTCAATAAGCATCTGAAGCAATAAGCTGTCCTGACCCCATGTCCAACACTTTTTCCAGCATTTCACCTAGCTGCTCTACACTTGTGAGAATGCCTATGTTCCTGAGGCTATCTCTCCAAGTGCAAGTAGCAATACCTCAGCCCAGTGATTTATCTAAATTCTCTGGACTTGTTTTCTCCAGTTCATCTTAATAATGATCCCTCCCTGACTCTTCCCACCACCACCCCCAGGATTAAAAAGAGTCCTAGAAAACAAGGTATTTTCCTGGCTATATGCCCAGACCCCTGGGGAGAGGGGACTCTGGAAGGGCTTTTCAGATGCCTGGGAGCCAGAGAAACTCCAAGACCCAAAACTGGTGACTATGGACTGTATTTCCATTCCATCTTCTCCCTTCTTGGGAATGGCCTGGGACTGGAGACCAGGGCTGGGAAGATCTTCAATAACCACTCCAAAAGCTCAGGCAACAGGCTTTAAAAAATGGGGAAGGGGGGTCTTGGACCCTGTTGGCAGTTGGATGAAGCTTATGGTCTTCTCAGAATGGTATTTTTACATGAATAAAATATAGTACCTACCACCACAAGGGAAATCAAATCTGCTACAATATAGTTATCAAAGTTAAAAAAAAAAAGGCAAGTTTAGGGACTTAAGCATCCTTGCTTTAAAGGATGCTAGGTGGTCCAGTGGGTAGAGCACCAGGCCTGGAGTCAGGAAGACTCATCTTCCTGAGTTCAAATCTGGCCTCAGACACTTAATAACTGTGTGGTCCTGGGCAAGTCACTTAACCCTGTTTGCCTCAGTTTCCTCATCTATAAAATGAACTAGAGAAGGAAATGGCAAACATTCTACTTACTATCTCTGCCAAGAAAACTCCAAATGGGGTCACTGTAAGTCAGAAACAGCTGAAACAATTGAAAAGCACAGCCTTCTGATGGAAACTAGCAATGTGGATATCTGCATAGTACCAGATGTTTCTGGATCAGGAAAGCCTTAGAGATGCTTGGCCGTGTATGAAGAGCAATTCCCACAGGACCACTGAGGAAACTTGCTCCCAGTCAGCTGAGTGAAATCCAAATGGGAAGCAAACATATTGGTGATGAGGGTAAACAGGAATGAGGAAGGGCATGGTAAGGGGGAAAGCATTAGAGAGGTCCAGGCACATAAAACATTTTTCAGTTGGAATATCAGAAATAATAGAGGTCGGGGCGGCTAGGTGGCGCAGTGAGTAGAGCATCGGCCCTGGAGTCAGAAGGACCTGAGTTCGGATCCGGCCTCAGACACTTAACCCACACAAAACAAACAAAAAAAAAACCTAGCTGTGTGACCTTGGGCAAGTTACTTAACCCCAATTGCCCTAAAGGGGCGCCTAGGTGGCTCAGTGAGTAAGAGCACCGGCCTTGGAGTTGGGATGACCCGAGATCAAATCCGGCCTCAGAAAATGAGCACCCACACAGAAATAATGACTAGCCGTGTAACCTTGAGCAAGTTACTTAACCCCAATTGCTTAAAAAAAAAAAAAAAAAGAAAGAAATAATAGAGGTCAGACTTGGAGTAACCCAGATGGCTGGGAATAAAAAAGTTATTGATCACATAAATGCTGGAAGTTGGGGTTCATTTTTCCTGGTTTCATTACTGGAAAGATGCGAGTATTATATAGCAAGTTAGCTAATACAAGGATGCTGAGTTCTTTGGTTATCAAAAACTGATCTGATGCCTTCCATTCCCTATTCTGAAGACAACAGAGGGAGAAAGCATCTCAAGTTTTACCTGGAAAGAAAGAGGGCTTGCATTTTATCAAAGGGCCTGAATCTGCAGGGTTTTTTGACCAGAAAAAAAAATCTAAGACCTAACACAACTGTTCCTGTTGCAAGGAGAAAGAGCTAAAGTCAGGTATCAGGAATAATACAGTCATTGAGGGAGGAACATTAGAATGCCATTTTATTGTAGTGTTCAGCTGGCACCAGACATCTCTTTCCAGTAGAGTCAAACCAAGGTTGTCAGATAGGAGAAAAACATAATCAATCAATCAACAAACACTTATTAAGCATTGAGTATGTGCTAGGTTAGAGAAGGAAATGCCAAACTACTCCAGTTTCTTTGCTAAGAAAACCTCAAATGGGGTCACAAAAAGTCACACACAGCTGAAAAATGACTAAACAATAACTAAGCTCTGAGGATACAAAAAGAGGCAAAAGACAGTCCCTGCCCTCAAGGAGATGCAATCTAACAGGGGAGACAACATGCAAACAAGTATATATGCAAAGTAAGTTATTTGCAGCAAAAATAGAAAATAATTTAAAGAGAGAAAGCACTAGAATTAAGAGTCTTTAGGAATGAAGGTGGGATTTTAGTTGGAACTTAAAGGAAGCCAGAGAAGTCAGTAATTGGAGCAGGGGAGAAAGAGCTTTTCAGGCAGGGGAGAACAATCAAAGAAAACGCCCAGAGATGAGGGATGAAGAGTCTTGTCTGTTAAATAAGAAAGAGACCACTGTCACTAAATGGAAGACCACATGTAGGGAAGGAAGGGGGTCAATTTGAACTGAAACAGGAAGAGAAAGAAAGACAGTTGATAGGTCTCCCTTCTGTACCCACACCTTGCCTGCTGTGCTGGGGACAGAAATCTGAGAAAAGTATAGGATGCGGCCCCATTATCAAGCAGGAAATTTTCCAGTATCCCAGCAGGCTCTTGGGGTCTCACAGAAGGATGCTGAAAAGGAAGGCAAAAAGTCAAGTGGATTCCCAGGGTCCTGTCATTAGCTATGTTAGCATATAAAAACAAAACTCATTTCTAACACAATTGGAAATCCACATAAAAAGAATTGTATCTGAGTCGTTTTTGAGGTATAAATTTAATCCCTTTTTATCTTTAATGCAAAAAATTGAAGAAATAAGAAAGTCGGGTTTTGTTTTCTTTTAACATGTTTCTATTTTTCCAGTTTTTCCCTCTTCCATTACTGAGCAGGTCAGGAAGTAGAAAAAAAAATAAGTGTGGTTAGAGATAATTTAAGGAAGTTTCATTACTGAAAAATCCACACCCTTTTTCTTTTGAGACTGGGTCTTCCCATCTCCACCAGGCTACAGCTGCAGCAGCTACCGATAGACCCCATCTCAGCACTGGTTCAGCACCAAAGCTTTGACCTCCAATTCTCAGGTGGGCCAATTTGCCTCTCCTTAGGCAGCCTGGTGGCCCCCCACTCCTGAGGGTTCTGAATGTTGGTACCAGATTTAATGCAGATCAACTTTAGTCCTATTGTAGCTCAGAATCCAGAGCTCATGTGATCCACCAGCCTCAACTTCCCCTAGCAGGCCTGGACCACATCCACATCTACATGGCGCACATCCACCTTACTTCTTAAAATGACCCAATTTAATTAGGAGCTATCCCTTTTGAAGGGAGTAGGTCTAGGTTTTAACATGTCCTAAATCCCACAATTATATCCTAAGGGCAGCATTTCTGTGGCATTCAGTCAATCTATGTAACAGATAAACACAAATTAACTATTAAACTATCTATTCTGGATCCCATTCTCTCCTATAGAAGGAACAGGGAAAAGTGCTATTAGCTCTTGTGTTGTTTTAGCATTCCATTTTTGACTGTGACAATCTTTAAGCAGCAATTTCCAGGTTATTTGAGCAATTCCCATTGCAGAAAGAAATGACTGGTAAAAATGACCTGGTAAAGATGTTTTCTTCTGCAGTCTTTTTTTCTCATGTTGGGAAATTGGAAAGTGAAGGATGGATATTTCTCTAGGAACTAGAATATTGTTTTCCTCCTACAATTGTTTGCAGCACTTTGCAGAATGCTTGGCTTGCAGAAGGTGCTTAATAAATGCTTGTTGACTGTTTCCAGGGAGTTGATGATAGCCTGAGTCTGATCTGGGGAACCTTTTCTCTGCTTCCTGGTTTTAAAGGGTTTACTGATACTGCAGTGATTTCAGAAATAGGTTTTGCATCTCATCCTACAACAATATTCAGAATTCCCTGGGACAGTGTTTTGGGAGTCAGTGTGAAGCTTTGGAACAGCATTAGTTAGGATGAATTCTCTGATCTAGCTGCCAGAACTTTTTTTTTAAATCTCTAATAGTCTGCTATAATGGTCAAAGGGGCATTCACCAGGTTTTTCTTTGCAAGGCTATTTTCTGGCTTCAATCAGTATAAGGAGGACATTGCAAGCCCACAGGACTGCACTGAGAAGCCATTGTTGCGTGTGTTGAAGGTTCTGATCAGAGCAAATTGGTCAATTTGCAGAAGTGCAGAGAAAAGACTGAATGATGTTTTAGGGCTGCAAATCTGGTAGCAGTTGGCTTATACCTGACCATGTGGATTTATATAATGCAAAAAATAATAATAATCAGTCTCTAAATTCACCTGGACTTTCACACGATTTAGGAAAGATTTTTTTTTTAAAAGCAATTGGGGTTAAGTAACTTGCTCAAGGTTACACGGCTAGTCATTATTTTTTTATGCGTGGGCGCTCATTTTCTGAGGCCGAATCTGATCTCGGGTCATCCAAACTCCGAGGCCGGTGCTCTTACTCACTGCGCCACCTAGCCGCCCCTTTAGGGCAATTGGGGTTAAGTAACTTGCCCAAGGTTACACAGCTAGGTATTTTTGTTTTGTGTGGATTAAGTGTCAGAGGCCGGCTCCGAACTCAGGTCCTTCTGATTCCAGGGCTGGCGCTCTATTCACTGCGCCACCTAGCCGCCCCTAGGAAAGATTTTTGATTAGATGATAATATTAAAAGTAAACAGGGAATATGGATTAAAGTAATACCATGTTCTTGAGTTATTGCAGAGTGGCATCTGAATTTGGGAGATGGGTACTGAGAGCACTGAAAGCAACTTATGGTTTGGGTCACCAGGGGGTCAATTTCTTTTCTCTGGAAGAGATCGTCCCAAATCACATGCACACTAGAAAGCTGGGCTTCCCAAAGCAGGGCTAGCTTTCTCTCTCAGGGTTCTAAGGGTATCCCTGATGAGTTAAGCATTGTCTCCACTAATGCCATCAGCCTGAGCTTTCCCACTCTTAACCAGCAATGATTAGTGCCTCCTTTCTAGTTACCCAATTAGCTGATTTTTTTAAACAAAAAAGGTATTTACTGAGAAGATATTGCAAAGGTAGAAATTGACAAGATTTGATAATTGACAATGAAAAGTGGGGGAGGATAGAATCAAAGATTAAGCCAATTAGCATTTAAGAGACTATTATGTGTAAAACATTATGCTAGTTATTGAGGAGACAAAGAGAAAACAAAACAGCCCCTCACCTCAAGAAGCTAATGTTCTATTTCGGGAAACATGTATGCTGATAAACAAATGCAAAATATACGTATGTAATAGGAGCCATTCCATGGAGCATGTTTCAGTCAACTATGTGTGAGCTTTGGGGTTTGATATCTGATGGTTCAGCAATGGAAAAAGTTGCCTTGGTATAAGGCAGCAAGCCTTTGGTTCCTTGGTCCTTCCTCTACCCCCACCCTATGTCCTATGACAGTAGTAAGGAAGTCGAGTTAGCTAAAAGAAATAGCTTCCAAATCAGCCCCTCACTTAGTCTCCCTCATAGGACAGGAAGTACATTTCGTGGTACAGTGTGAGAAAAAGGGAATTAACACTGTTCATTAGAGGCCAAGCTTGTACCTGAGTCCAGAGCAGAAGTTCCCCTTTAGGAGACAGAGTAGATGCAGCCCCCCAGTGCCTTTTGTCCCAGAAGTGGTTCCTCTGTGTTAGGCATATCAAGTAAATATAATGTAATTTCTGGTCATTGAGGGTGCTGGGAAGATCAGGCTGCCTTGCAAAAGAGGAGGGATTTTGTTGAGTCTCCAAGAAAGCTAAAGAAAAGCAGAGAGGAGGGAGAGTATTTCCAACACGGGAGACCAACTTGGGCAAAGATGAGATAATGCAAGGGGTGCTTGTCTGTACTGAGCAAAGGAGAGGAATATGTAATGAGCCTGAAAATGTAGCCTGAAGCCAGATTGTAAAGGTCTTTAAATGTCAGGTATAGGAATTCCCATTTTATGCTTGAACCAACACAGAACCTGTGAAGCTCCTTGGGCAGAGGAATGTCACAGTCACACCTGAGATTCAACATCAGTTTAGCTAAACCTGGAGGAGGACAGAATGGAAACTGAGATCAACCAGGAAGCTATTCCCTGCCATAGTCCAGCAGGAGGCAATGAGGGCATGAATTGGAACAATTCACAAGATGAGAAAGAGGGATGGATGCTAGTGCTGTTGTGGAAGTAAAATCTCTAAGACTTGGGAATTGATAGGACATGAGGATTTAAGGAAAAAAAAAAGATGAAGCACCCAATTCAGAGGCTTAATGAGAAAGCATACCTTTCCTCTCTCAACATGGAATTAATTGGTG
Source organism: Gymnobelideus leadbeateri (assembly GCA_011680675.1). Lineage (NCBI taxonomy): Eukaryota > Metazoa > Chordata > Mammalia > Diprotodontia > Petauridae > Gymnobelideus > Gymnobelideus leadbeateri. The sequence goes on along the minus strand of WOXC01005865.1, from coordinate 43,968 downwards.
CTGACTGAGGCATACACAAACATGGCCAATAAATATTTAGATTTGGTTTTCTTGTTTGTATTTATTTATTTATTACAAAGCAAGATTCTAATGGGAGGAAGGAGTCATTGGGAAGTCAAAAAAGAAGAGGTCATGTAAAATATTTTTAAAGAAATTAAAGAGAAGAATCAAGAATGATTCAAGTTGTGAGGGGCGGGTAGGTGGCACAGTAAGTAAGAGCGCCAGCCCCAGAGTCTGGCGGACCTGGGATCAGTTCCGGTCTCAGATACTTAACACCATTATTAATACTTAATAACTGGCTGTGTAACCTTGGGAAAGTTATTTAACCCCAATTGCTTTAAAAAAAAAAAGAATGACTCAAGTTGTGAACATTGGTGCCTAAGAAGATGATGGTGTCCTCCACTGAAAAAGGGAAGCTTGGAGGGAGGGACATGGTTAAGGGAGAAGATAATGAGTTCTTTGGGACTGAGTATGAAGTGTCTATGGGACACACAGTTTGGAAATGTAGGACCAGAGCTCAGGGGAAAGAGAGCTAGATTAATGCATCTTCATAGAGACAGTAGTTGAATCCATGGAAGAAAGCTAAGAAGGCATAGAAAGGGGAGTGAAGAGAGCTCAGAAGAGTTCTGGATTACACCCACACATGGTGGGGGTGGGGAGCGGCACATTGGTGATGATTCCAAATATAGGCTTAGAAGCTCAGGATGACAGGTCAAAATGAACACTGAGAAAGACCGATGCTTAAGAAAAACCAGGGAGAGAAAAAGAAACAAGAGGAAAGCAGTGATTAGCCACATAAAATACTGTAGAGGTCAAGAAGGATGGAGACAGAGGAGAGGACTTCAGATTTGAGGAGTAAGAGATCATTGGGACATGAATGGAATGAAATATTCCTGCACTAGAAGAAATGATAGGTATTATGACTACAGAGAGGTATGGGAAGGCTTACATGAACTGGTGCAAAGTGAAGTAAGTAGAACCAGGAAAGTAATACACACACACTCCTAAAACAATGTAAATGGAAAAAACAATGAAACAATCAAAACTTAATGCTATGAAATGACAGCCATTTCAACTAGGTGTTGGAATGGAGAGAGTACTGGCCCCAGGGACAGGAAGACTCATCTTCCTCAGTTAAAATCCTGAGGAAAATGGCAAACCATTCCCTATCTTTGCCAAGAAAACCCCTAGTAAAGTCATGGAGAGTCGAACATGACTAAAATGACTAGACAACAACAAAAATCGTCCAGAAATTTTTAGCAGCTAAGTGGCATGTTGGATAGGGTGCTAGGTCTACAATCAGGAAGACCTGAGTTCAAATCTGATATTACTAACTGTGTGACCCTGGGCAAGTCACTTAACTCTTTTTGCCTCAGTTTGCTCAGCTGTAAAATGAGCTAGAGAAAGAAATGGCAAATCACTCCAGCATCTTTGTCGAGAAAATCCCAAATGGGGTCATGAGGAGTCAGACATGACTGAAATGACTGAACGATAACAAAAAGCTTGGTACCAAAAATTATCTCTGAGAAGGCACTTTTTTCCTTCTTTGTAGAGGTGGGAGACTCTAAGTGTGGAAATGTCAGGCTTTTTTCATGCTTTTGATGAGATTTTTCCCCTCTTTTTTGTTCTTTCTTATAAGACAGGATTCTTGAGAAAGGATATGTTGGAAAGCGCAGGGGATGTAAAAATGAAAGAATTCAATGAAAATTTATTTTTGAAAGAAGAAATTGCTGTTAACTTTGGCAAGAGCAGTTTCCCTTGAGTGATGAGGTCAGGGTTCAAATTGCAAAGGGAGGTGGAGTAATGGAAGAGAAGACAACTTTTTCTAGGAATCTGGATATAAAAAGAGGAGGGATACAGGAGGAGAGATTTCTTAGGGATGGGAGAGACTTAGTCGGGCTTATAGGAAGCAGATTAGGAGTCAACAGATAGGAAGAAACTGGAAAATAGATAGGTTCAGAAACTGGAAACTGGGTAATTTGTTGTGTTTTGGACAGCAATCCTAAAGTGAGGAGGAGACGAAGGTTTAGGCAGAAAGAAGGTGAGTTTAATTTCGGACATTTTGAGGTTGACTGGTGAGATGCTCAAGTAGAAATATTCTATGAGCAGTCGGACACACTTTCCTAGCCTTATGCCCATTTCTACTTTTTTCCAGGTTGGAAAAGAAAAGGGAGAGAATAAAGAAGGGGAAAGGAGATCAGGCCTTACACCTAGACTCTTTAACAGGGAGAGAGGGAGGGAGTGGAGGGGACTGTGGGCAGGGAGGGAGATGAGAGGGAGTCCCATGGGCTGACAGCTTTGCTGACCCACCAGCCCTCAGCCTCCAGCCCTGGCCACTGGGGAAGCATGGAAACATGGCATTAACATGCAACAGGGAATCATGGGCCTAATGAGTGCATCACTCATTAGTCAGGGCCAGCAGAGGATGTGGCTAGAGGGAGAAGGGGAAGGAGTGGAAGTGGAGGGGAATGCCTCCAGGGGCTTCACTTGCCTAGAGGGAAAATGAGAGAGGGGGATGCAGTCAGGCCATCAGGACAGACCCAGGGACTCAGGGAGGGTCCCTCCAGCCCCTTCCAGCTTCCCTGGCCACTTTCCCTGAAACAGCAATGGGAAAGCTGGGTGCTGCAGGGAGGGAAGGGCTTCTTTCTCCTCTCAGGTATTAAGCTCAATGGCAGGCTGATGTCTCCAGGCAGATTTCAAGACCCAGGAGGTGTCACCCCTCCTCCTGGAGACCTCAGGGCTCTCCCTATGGCCCTGGTTCTGCTGAGTTTCTCTTTCACCACATCCAGGAGCCCAGCTTAACCCCTTCTCTGCTCCCTACCCTGGAAATCCCAGGGAAGATCAATACCCACTGTGCCCCCTGCCCTATAGGACCCTCAGACAGAGCCTGAGCCTAGATTCCTGGGCCCTGGACTCCCTTGGCAGGGTAAACTTTCCAGCCTTACAGTTCAAGAATTAAGCTCCTTCCTAAACAGCACAGGCAGCCCCTGACCCTGGGCCTGGAGCCTGATCTCTGCCAGGCTGATCTTCCAAGCTGACCCAGAATATCAGAGTTGGAAGGGGTCTTTGGGATCATTAAGTCCAGCCTTCTCACTTGTAAAACAAGGAAACTGGGGCCCAGGGAGGGCCATGGACTTGCCTAAAGACACAGAACAGAGCCAGAACTAGCAAGAGAAAATTCTCCTGCCTCCCAGCTTAGTGTTCCTTCCAATGTATCATCCCACTGTCTTCCTGTTTTAAAAGGTCATAGTGAGCTCAAGACAATGGAGATAGAGGTGAGGACCAGACCTGAGACCTTCTGGGCAACCTGGGACAGGGTTTTCTGAAGGAGGCTCAGCACAGTCTCACACATTCTCTTCCTTCCCAATCAGAGCTGCCTCTTCCTATCCTGTGCTAACCTTCTGCTCTGCTAAAGGCCAGCAGCTGCTAAACTCACCTGGGGCTAATGAGACCATGGGGTGTCAAGGTTTTTTATTTTGGGACTTTGCTTTGTTTTTTGAGCTATCCTGCCCAAGCAGCATATTTAATTTCACTAGGAATGGGTAATAATGAGAAATCTTGGCGCAGGAAATCAAGGCCAGGAGGTCAGCAGACCTGAGTCTGGATTCTGGTCCTGGTAATACCACTGAGTGACTATGTGACCTTGGCCAAGTCATTGTCTTTCCTCTGAGTCTCACTTTTCTGGGAAAACAAGAAGTAATTTTTCAAATTGAAATGAGGAATTAGACTAAGGAGTCTCCCTCTACTGTGAATGTTAGGCTCCAGGCCAGGATAGTGGGATTGGTCTGGGTATTCACAATCCCAAACCTGTGAAGGCTCTAGGTTCTGGTTTTCCAGGGCTAATGTGACCAGCAGCACTCTCTCTTTGACTCCCCATGCCCTGTTCATCCTCTGGTCTATCCCTTTCTGCTCAGCTACCAGGCAAACAGCTCAAGTCCTGAAAGCTCTTTCCTGTTCAGTCCCAGGCTATGCCTCTGAGAAGGGCCATCTAAACCTTCTGTCAGATTCCTCGACCCAGAGCCTGGCCCTCTTAGGCATTCACTCCTTTGGTCAGAGCTAGGTGTGGGCCCCTGGTTTTTTAATTCCTGAGCCCCAGACTCTAGGGGAACTAAGTTCAGGAATGGGAGAGAAGGAGGGAGGGCAGGTGAGCCAAGTCAGTGTGGGGCAATGGATTTGGAATCACAGGGCCTAGGTTTAAATTCCATGGCTTTCATTGACCTACTGTGTGACCTTAGGCAAATTGCTTTGAGTCTCAGTTTCCTCTAAGTTGTAAAATGAGAGGGGGTTGGCTTAGATGACTTCACAGGTTGCTTACAACTTTAAGTCTATGTTTCCATTATCTGGCTGGATCAAAGGAGGCCTCTACTCCAGACTCCTTTACATGAAGGTTTCAGGGATCCCCCACTACCATCCAACAAAACAGATGGCCCAGTCCCCAGCTGTGTCACAGGGACTTATGAGGCCCTGGGGTCTGGGCCTGCTCCATCTCATCTCCCCTTCCTCCCAAGGGCCTGGTCCTGGGGATGCCCACGTGAGAAGTGCAGGTGTGGGACTGGCTGGGGTTTCAGACTTCTCTCCACACCTCAGAGGGAAATGGAGCAAGTACAGATGATGGAGGGAAACATTCGAGGCTTCCTGAGGTCGTGGGGTAAGGACTGGAAGGCTAGAGGAGCCTGGCTTAGCCCTCCCGCCCCACCCCAAATAGCAGAATGAGGAAGGGATTGACCTCTGAAACATGGGGGAGATAGAGAAAGGTGGGGGGGACTCAGCCTCCTGAGAGGAACCAAGCAGAAGGTTAAAGTGAGAAATGAAAAGAAAGGAGACAGGAGGAGAATCGTGCACAAATTGGCCAGCGTCTATCCCTCCTGTGCCTGGCTCCTCATTACTGTATCTTAATGCAGATTAGTGCCTGGCTGTGTCTGGAATTCTAAGAGGGGAATGGAGGACCTGTGCCAGTCTCCCGGGGGGGGGCGGCCCAAAGGTTAATGGAAACGCTGGGTGAGTTAGCACTGAGGAAGGCACTATTCGGCATCACTTACTGCAATCAGGGCCCAGGAAGAAGGGGGGGCAGACCCAGAGCTCAGAGATGTGGGGGCCCAGGATCTGCACTTTCTTTAGTCGGTGAAAGGAGGTGTGAGTAGGTTTAGAACAGGGGAAACACAGGAGATAAGCTCATGGTGTACCAACAAGAAAAACCAATCTGTCTTGGACTCCCTGACCCTTCCAGATTCAGGGATGTCCTTCCTCTGAAGGATGAGAAGAGATACTCTGGCCATTGCCATGACACCAAATACCCCTCTACCCCCACCCCATCCAAGCCTCAAGCAGCACTGGGGTCAAATCTTCCTGGGCCTGAATTCCAGGTGCTGCTAGATCTGCCACTAAAACCCAGATCCCCTGCCCTCTTCCTACCCCTGGTGTGCAATTGTACATCCTGCTTTTACCCAGGGAACTTAGGAGGCAATAAAGCCCAGTTCTGCTCATCTGGCCTGGTCCAGCCCCTTCATGAGCTGAGCCCCCTGTCACTTTGTCTTTGTGGGACAGAGTAGAAGAGATCAAGGAATCAGGCCACTGTAATGGTCCAGCTGGGCGGTGATGGAGAGCTGAGATAGGGTGCTGTCCATGGGAACAGAAAGCAAAGACTGGAAAAGAGAGATACTTGAGAGGCTAAATGATGTGGAGAGGAGGCAGGGCCCTGTCCTTGGGCCCACCTCCAAACCTAGGGGTTTCTGAGGCTGTCTAAACACGTCATGGCGCTCTATTTCTTTTCTGTTACACAAACTGGAAGGCTGGCAAAAAGCAGGCAAGGGTGGGCTAGGGTGAGAGGATGGAGGGATCCATTCTTCGAGGCTACATATATAGACATCAGACCTCACAGACCCTCTGCCTGAGCCTCTCAGCCGCAGCTGAGCTCTGGGCTTGGAGCATTACTCTTCCCTTCCCCAAGCCCTGGCCCTCAGCCTCCTCCCTTTCCAAAGTCTATTCTTTATTGTCCACCTCTCCTCCCCCTTCTCTAAGCTTCCACTAATTCTAAGGAGGCTTCCCAGGCCCTGGGCACCAACTACAATCTGGAATGCTGGGAAGCACCTCCTGGGCTCTCTCTCCTAGGTTCCTCTACTGCTCAGCTCCCACTGAACAGACCTCTCCACATGGTCTCTCTCCCCTGCATTAGAGTTCCTTGCCTCTTTGTCTTTCTCCCTAGATGGCTGCCATCCCTCCCTCCTAGAATCCGTCCAGAATCAGACACAATATTCAACATATTGGAGCTAGAAAGGGCCTTAGAAATCCACTCTCCCTCCACCACCACCCTCTTTGACAACCAAAATCCTAAATAAAGGAGTCTACGTTTGTTCTCTTTACTTACTCACCTCCTACTCTCTGCTCTCTGGCTCCTGACTGTGACACTATCCTGAAGCTACTCTCTAAGGTCATCAGTGATCCCTTCATGGGTCAGGCCAGTGGTCCTCCCTCTGCTTGCCCTCTCTCTGGCGTCGGACCCTCACACTCCTTTTGTCCTTCCAGTGGATTTTATGGCATCAGCCCACCTGAATATTCCTTTTCAGTGTCTTTTCCTGAAGCATCCTTCACAGGCCACCCTGGATATTCCAGGATTCTAGGATCACAGATTTAGGACTAGAAGAAATCTTCAAGGCCATTGAGTCTGATTCTTTCTCCACCCACCTCTTAATGCTGCAGAGAAAACTGAGGAACAGTTTGGAAAGGACTTTAAATGTCCAAGGACCACGGACAATAGGGAGCCACTGAAACTTTTTGGCCAGAGGAGTGACATGGTCAGAGAGAGAAGAGATAGGAAGAGGGAGACAAATTAAAATGTTATTAGAATACTCCAATGGTCTAGCTGAATGGTCCTATTTGATCTACCCCATATTAGACATTCTACCACCCCCACCCCCACCCACCCCTTTCCATGCCAATGAATTTGGACCATCTTCTAGCCTCTTGAGATCCTTTTGGATCCTAATAGTTTTATCCAATGAATCTAGTTTATGGCTCTCCCTATAGATTTGTATGTCCCCTTTCCCTTCCCCCACCCAGTTTCCTCTAACAATTTTATTCACATAATACTAGCCTTTTCCCCTTAAAATTTCACAAGCATTTCATTTAAGCCTTCATCCTGGTTGTTGACTTTTAAAAAAAAAAATGTTGGACAACAAAGGACCAAGGTCAGGGTCATGGGCATTCTATCAAATACCTACTTTCCAGGTAGTGATCAATGATCTCTTAATGGATCAATCCAATGGTGTTTTCTTAGTCCCCTTAAAGATTCAATGGAGTCAGGGTGGCCAGGTGGTGAAGTGAATAGAGCACCGGGCCCTGGAGTCAGGAGGACCTGAGTTCAAATCCGGCCTCAGACACTTAACACAAAAACTAGCCATGTGACCTTCGGCAAGTCACTTAACCCCAATTGCCCTCCCAAAAAAAAGCAAAAAAAAAAAAAAATTCAATGGAATCCAACAGAAATTCCACTGATACTAACTTTCTAAGTAACCCATTAAATCTCTTGGAATTCTGAGCATTTGGGGATGGGAGGTTTTCATGATGCTAGGATTGAGGAAGAGTGATAGAAATGTTAAAAGGTCACTGAGGATGGGGAATGTGGTCAAGAAGGTCCAAAGAGAATTCAGGTTAGGAGTTAGATGTGTAAAGCAGAAAACTAGCGGAGATGAAAGGGGTATGGACAGGAGATGACACCAGGGGAATGGTTGAGAGAGGTCACAGTGCTGCTCTCTCAACTCCTGGGAATGCCATCTCACTTCCAACCCTGAGCGTTAATTTAAGATGATCTCCCAATTTATCTTGTTTCTATCTTGTTTGTACATAGTTGTCTGTCTCCTCTATTAGTTCCTTGAAAGCAGAGACTGACTGGGTTGGCTTGGGGTTGGTTTTTGTTTTTTTGCCATTGTATCCACTTAGCACAGGGCCTGGCACATAAAAAGTGTTTAACAAATGCTTGCCAACTTGATTTGACTAGGGTGCCATTAAGGCCTGCCAAGTATCTAACCCAATTACAATCATACAAACCCAGTCATAGCACTCAGTGAAGCACAACATTGAGAGTGAGGAAGACTAGGACTACAATCAAGCCGCCTCAGCAGGGTGGCTTCTGTCTGGAGAATGAGATTGTATTGTCTCCAGACCTAATTCCAACCAGCCCAGCATAAGAGAATAGTATCTACCACTGAGGGTAAAAGGCAACATGGGAGTTTTGTCAGACTTAATGCAATCCATTTCTGATCAAAATAGTCTCAAAGATGCAAAGTATTGCCCATTCCACCGCCTCCCCATTAACCCAGATACCAAAGCTCAGAGGAGCCTAGCTTCTGCCTGCCCACCCCTAAGAGGTCTGAACATGGGATATTTTGTTGGGTGGGATTTTCCTCTTCTCTCCTGGTGACCAGGTGGTGAAGAGTTCTAAATGCTATATGAAAAATCTGAACAGTGACTCCTTGGTTCTAACTACCTGTAGTACTTTGCAGATAAAGTAAATAGTCAGGGTGGCTAGGTGGTGTAGTGAAGCACTGGTCCTGGAGTCAGGAGGACCTTAGTTCAAGTCCAGCCTCAGACACTTAACACAAAAACTAGCTGTGTGACCTCGGGCAAGTCACTTAACCCCAACTGCCCTCCAAAAAGCAAAACAAAAGACAAAAACAAAGTAAACAGTCCTAGGAAGATATGTGCAATTGCAAATTGCTTTTGCTATTCCAGGAAGTCAAGATAACCAGTGTTTGGTTCCCTTGCATGTTGTAAATGGGCAACATTTTCTCTATTTGTGCAGATGTACAAAAAGTCTGTGTAAATTTTGCTCAGGGAGAGATTGGGACCTTGGATTCTCTCCTTGCAATCCATAAGGGTAAAATGTTTGTTCCTAAATACCACCCCTTGTGTCCTCTGATGGGTGCTCACTTTGCAGTCCTGTGGATTATTTCCGTCATTTTGGTGTCAGAAGTGGGATGACAATACTCAGCTGAGGCCCCCACCAAGAGCATTTTTTTGACTTTACTCCCCACTCACGGCTCTCCCCTGTGGCTATAGTGCTTTAAGTCCTTTCCATTTCAGGCTCTGAAGAATTGTATCACGGGAAAATTAGTAGTGCTACCTGTTTTGTCCCTCTATTTTGAAAAAAAAAATTATAGGACAGATTCCCTCCAAATCCTCCAATCCATCTTTTCTAAAAGGGACTCAAGAAAATTTTATGTGGGCCCTTGACACAGCAGATAAGATATGGACTATGGATACCAAAGGGCAGCAGAAAAGCTTTGCCCACTGTTCTCTCTTTCCTCTCAGTACAAATGAGGCCCCTTATACTGAATGTACTTCTCTCCTTGGCAACCCTGGTCTGAATTTACAGGGATCTTACTCTGGGTACACACCAACTACAGCCCTTTCTAGCTGCAGCAAGAACAGCTTGTCTCTCACCTAGCTCCAACAGACCCCTGTCCTGGGTTGAGAGGTTTGGGAATCACCACTGCCTCTGGGGATATAGTTCACCAAGGCCCACTCCTGCTCCGCTATGGTCAGATCTGTGCCAATGCAGCATATGCAGTCTGAACTGCCCCCCTGCCCAGTGTAACAAATCCTTCCTGTTAACTTTCCCATGTTGTACTGGGCTGGAAATCTGCCACACTGTCTCCTAGGGGATTCTGCTGCTCTAAGACTTGTTCATATTCACTTTTTAGAAGTATCTGAACAAATTTGAACAAATTTGGGCAGCTCAGGAGAGTCTCTGCTTTCCCTCTGCCATCTTGGCTTCACCCCCTGACCAAGCTCTAAGTGCTCCATGGCACCTGCCACAGAATCAGCCACCTTTGTGGCTGCTGGAATTGTTCCCATCCACCTTTTCCACTGGGGAAAGTCTTCCCATGCTTGGGACAGAAATTCCTGTAACTCACTAATGGGTTTAATGACTTTCAGTTACCCTCAACCTGGTTTAGCCCATCTACCTGAGATGGGTTTTACCAGGGGGTGGCTGTTGCATGTGCTACAACTTCTTGGAGACACAGGTGACAGGAGGGTGAAAGGTGGACACCAAAGGTGGAGGAGCAGCTCTGACCACACACCAGAGGTGCAAGGCCTCCTTGAACAGCCTATACCATGCCAGTAGTGAAGCCCATGAAGAAGAATGCTCTTATATATCAAGTTGTCTGCCATTCATGTGCCATCAACAACTGTTATTCTAAATCACCTAGTTGTTCCCAAATTAGGCCACTATCTATTTATTTTTATATTCTCTCCAACTGCAAAAATATTTTACTTGCCTGGACCCCTCATGCATTTTTCTTCATATGTGCTTACCCCAACTCCCAATAACTATTTGCTTTCCACTTTGGTTCTAAGTTGACCTGGCCTGGCCTTCCCCAGGGCTTTGAAGAGCTCTCCTCTCTAGAGCCAGACATTGAGTTGGCATTTGGAATACTTTGCTTGTGCCCTATGGAGATGGTATCCTGACTGTTTGTGTCTCATCAGAAGGGCGTGCTAGTGACTGTTTCTCTAACTGAAACTACATGTTTTGAACACATCTCTGAATCTGAACTCCTACCCTGTCAAACACATATGGGAGCCTGTTCCCTCTTTCCTCAAACTCCTCCCCTGTCCTCCTTACCAACCTCTCTCCCTCTCTTCTCTAGCCTTATTTTGGGGCAATGAACCCCAATAGCAAGGACTTTGGGTTCTTACTAGGGACTCCCTTTCACCCAGGTTCCTTCAGAAAATGGCAGTCTCTAGTGACCCTCATTTATCCTGCCCACTTTGGCATTTGTTGTTCACTCTGTTAACTGTCAAAGCAGAGGAAGAGACGTACCATTAAAAAAAAACAACAATAAGTATAAATATATCATTACCACCCTTCAAAATATAATCACTGAAGGTTTTTGCCATTTTCTTCCATTCCAGCTATAGGGGACTCTAATATAGTAGCTTATAGAACCTCCTTAACAGCATGAGATATGCAGAATTTAATAAAAATGTTAGGGTGTAAACAAAGAGCAACTGCTAATATGTGGGGAAAATGATTTCCCAAAGTGGCATAGCACATGCTATCACGGCTTTTAAACCCCCAAGGCCTACATGTAGAAAAGATTGGGCTAAAGGATCTGTAACACAAGCTATCCCAGAAATCAACTTCCTGGATATTTTCTTAGGTGAGACACAGAGACTGGGGGAAAATCTATCCCATGTATGGTGCTGCAAGGCAATGTAACAGTTAATACCCTTAGCAAGGCCTTTAAGAAATTTACTAATTGGGGGCGGCTAGGTGGCGCAGTAAGAACGCTGGCCTCGGAGTTGGGATGACCTGAGATCGAATCCGGCCTCAGAAAATGAGCACCCACACATAAATAATGACTAGCCATGTAACCTTGAGCAAGTTAACCCCAATTGCTTTAAAAAAAAAAAAGAAATTCACTAATGAATTTGGGCTGTCCTTCTGAACTTGCTCTATGGAACCTTTCACCCTATGGCAAATAGCTCTTCAATGCTACAGAGCACTAGACATGGTGCTAGCCTCCAAAGGGGGGATGGGCTAGCCAACTTCTGAGATTCCCCTTCCAATGTTAAATCCCAATGTTGATGAGCTACCTTCACCAGCAGGCTAGTCTATCTCCCTCATCTTCCTCTACTAGCTCTCCAAGATTTCTAGAAAACACAATCCCTAGCCCCTAGGGCTATTATTCTCAGAAACATTACTATGTGTGAAGTAGTGACTTTTAAAAATCTGAATGAGGAAATTGAAGCCCAGAGAGTTTAAGCAATTTGCCCATGGTCACACAGGTAACAAATGGCAAGGCAGAATTTGAACCAGTCTGCTGACTCCAAAGTAAGCATTTTTTCCCTGGCACCATGCTACCATCTTTGGGAAGACCACAGAACATCTTACCTACATTATGTTCCCTTTAGAAAACAAAGGATGATTTCCAGGAGAGGTTGAAAAGGAATAAAAAGGCCAGTTCGACCTCTCCCTCACTTTCATTTTTTTCCTGCTGTCAGTGGCTTTTCCCATACAAGTAAAATGACTCAGAAACTGTCACCCTCATCTCCCTCCTGGACCATTTACACACATTACCAAATGGACTCTCCAGGTTGCAGTGACCGCTCTAAAGCAGAAAGCCACACTACTTAGAGTAGCTCCCCATGTTCCTGGGAGAAATTTTAGCTGGAGAACAGGTCAGAGCACAGGCAAAACAAGACAGTGCAGCCCCAGGGAGCCCAAACCATCCCTTTATTAAGGCTTGAAGTTTCTCAGACAGACAGACAGATAGACAAGACACTATTCGTTCACACAAAAGAATTCCCAGCTCCCCCCAACCCCCTTCCCACCCTCCCCCTGATTTGATGCCGCTTTGTCCCCTGGGAGAGTTGGCTCCTCCACCATCCAGAAGGCCATGTGCTTATGTACTTCTGCCAAACTTGGCCCACTGGGAACTCCAGTTCTTTTCTCACTTTGGAGGAAGGGGCTGGTGGGAGAGGGACAGAGGAAGGGAGGGACCAGGAGAGGAGTCAGGCTGCTCTTGGCTTCTCAGTCAACCCAAAGGAAGACTTCCACAAAACAGATCCCTGTGGCAGAGGGATGGATCCTGAAAGGAAGGACCAGGCATGCCCACAGGCAATAAAGGTTGATTCACAGGGTCAGACAAAACAGACCCCAGGGTGCCTGGCCTGGGGAGTGATGGGGGTGGGGAGGATGGCCCCAGCATTTCACCAAATCCTGTCCTGAAAGCATATGGCTTGGCTCTCCTATTACCACTTCAGGTGGGGTGCAGAGGGATGGCCCTTTTCTATACTCAGCTTGAGCAATGCTGCCCTTGCAGGCAGAAGGCTGACTTCAGAGGCCAACCCCACCTAGCATACTGACCAAGAATGCTCTGGCCCAAGCCACCCTGAAGGAATTCCCCTCCTGCTCCTTCCCCTGCCCCTCCTCACATCCTCCCTTGGATGGCTCTTTACTCCATGGAGCAGAGCCTCAGAGATGAACCCTCAGCACATCCTGGTTGGCAGCAGCCTTCTTACAGCTCACACAGTTGAAGGACTGTGACTTCTGCCTCTCAGTTAAGCAGATTCGGCAGATCAGGTGGCCACAGGGAAGCTGATAAGCAAGCTCACTTCTGAAGAAAGTAGTAAACGTTCTGCCACAAGAGCTGCATGCAGGACCAGAGTTGTTCCAAGGCAGTCCTGGGAAATGAGAGAGAAAAACAGGGGCTTGCATTAGGACACACATGCTCCATGCTGGTGCTCCTGGGAAGCAGTGTAAAGGAACATTTCTCTGCAAGCACCATGAGTGTCTATGGCAGCTCACAGGTTTCGCTGCCAAGGGGAAGGCCTAGCTTTTCTGTGTCTGTAGAAGGGTGCCCCAGAAGGCAGCTCCATTCATCTCAGACTATAGACCAGCTTGGGTTTTTACAGGCTGGATGGCCTGGTGCTAGACAAACTGAGGATCACTGGCTCACAGAATCACAGGATCCAGTCGGGGTAAAGGGCTCAGGAATTCTCATTCTATAGATTGGGAAAGGAAGGTTTAAAGAGTCTAAAGATCCCACAGGTGGTAAGCAATCAAACCACTACTCCCACAATGGGTATCTGACTCCAAACTCAGCCTTCTCTGCACCAGCCCTTGCTCTCTCAGGTGACTCTTCTGAACATGAAAGAGTCAATTGTACTCAAGCAAATTCTGCTCACAAAGAACTCTTCTAGCTAAGATGGGGGTAATCTGGAAAGGTCTGGAATGTTATAAAAAAAACACACGAGTAAAACTCTAAAAGTGCAAATAAATGGGAAAAAAAAACAAAACCTTGGTAGCTTCCAGCAGAACTCCACACTGCTCTAATGAGCAATCAATCCAATCAGAAGAGCAAATCAGGATAAAGGGGAACTGATTACAGACCAAGTGGCCACGATCAGTCATGGAAGACAGGAAAGGCCAGTGCAGGCGGAGGGGCCATGACTTCAGGAGGCCGTGGAGCAGAGCCCAAACCCTGGCCCTATTAGGGATTTTCTATGTGAGTTCAGCTTGTGCCAAGTCCTTTCTGTCCCACATGTTCCCTCCTTCTGGACCCAGAACAGCAATGATTTTTCAGTGCATTCAAGAATCATTACCATGAATTTTGCTTTGAGGATTTCAGACCCTAAGTTGAAACAACAGATGTCATGGGGCATCCAAATGAGGATAGGGACTCTCAGCTCCTCAGAGGAAGAGCTATAAGTACTCTCTGGCTAGAAAGAGCAGAGGCTTCTCTTATTCTTGATCCTCCAAGGGATCTGGGGGGCAACAAGACCTTCTAAGAGTCTCATGCTTTAGGGCAGAGAAACCTCAGGCCATTTACATAAAATAGTAATGGCTCACCAACGGCCTTGGTTAGATAAGACCTTTCTTTGTGACCCTGGGAACAGGAGCCACATTCTTGGGCTTTCTTTTAAATCACACCTACCACTAAATTTCTTCAGGCCAAGGGTCCCAAGATGTGTTTTTACACAGTATTTTCAGAAGCTGTGACTGGCTTTGTAAGCTAAAAAAAATTACCTTTTCTATATCCCCTAGTATTACTAAAGTTTCTCCACTAACTGCAGTCCTCTTGATAGGAGAACAAGTCCCTCTACTGGTAAGAATGTGTTTTCCAAGCTCCTGAGACCAAACCAGGGGAGTCAAAAAGGTAGCTTGTTAGAGACATCCCAATATGGAAATGATCTGGTGAATAAAACCTCTTGGCTAATGATTTAACTTTTGGCAGAAGTCAGTATCCTATACCCACTGATTCAACACAAATATTTTAATATAGTAAAACCTCATTCATTTGGATTCTACTAATTCAGACCATCAGTATCTAAGTATTGGCTGGGCCAAGGCCATAGTTTTCTTTGCAGAGATGTAAAATGTTATTCACTTCCAAAGAACTGATGGACTCAGAGGACAGAATGAAGCTTATTTTTTTTTCTTGCCTTTTTCCCCTCTGGATCATGGTTAATGTAGAAATATGTTTTGTATGGCTTCATATATATAATGGATATTGTATTTCTTGTCTTCGCAATAGATAAGGAGAGAATATGGAACTGAAAATAAAAATTAAAAATAAATAAAACAGATATAAACTTATTTGAAAAAAATAACAAAGTTTTCTTTGTAGGATGAAAATATGACTCCTAAGCAAATTAACAATGTCAACAAAATGCCAAGGGAAATGTTCAACCTTGGGAACCTTTGTGAGCACTTCAGAGAGGCCCCTTAAAACACAAACCACAAGTGTAATAATTAACACATCTGTCTTAAGACATCATAAACTCATATAATCTTTGAACTCTGTAGTTTTCCCTACTGCTCCTAGCTTGGACTTCTGGAGCTAAACAGAGCCAGTCTAATCTGTCTTCCCTATGCTGGCCATGCAGATGCCTGAAGGACATAATCACCCTGGTTTTCACTTCTTTAGTCATACTGGTTTAGCCTACATGTCATAGTATCCCTACAAACTGGAACAGCCAGATTTGCCCTCATAGTCTCACCATGGACCATGTCAATGACTTCAGGAATCAGCAGCACTTGGGGAACACAGAGGAAAAGGAGATGCCTCCCCTTCCACACGTGGACAGTTAAGTCAGCATGGAACTGATGGTCATGTACCCAGAATTCCCTGCGTCTATAAAGTTTTGTGACCTCATTTTGACTTTAGCATACAGGCTAAGAAATGTGTACATGGCCGCAGAGAAAGAGCCAGCAGTCTGAGGCTCTGAGGCTCAGATGAGAGTTAGGGAGGCCCTGACGAGGCCCATCTAGACTGACGCCCAACAAAGCAGCCCAGAGGAAGCCCAGTTCTACAAGGCAACTTCTGCCAGTCTCTCCAGCTTAAAAACTGAACTCTTCCCCTGAATCTCACAAACCTTTTCTATTTTCAGATGTCTAAGACTCCTGCAAACAGGCCCAAGGTACAGGGAAACAGCCTGACAACTTGCCAGCGGAGAAACATTTGCCAGAACCTAGCAGGATGCCATCAGACCTGACAGGTCAAGCTGTCAGATATGGCCAAAATCAATACACATACAGCCCCTAGCTCTAAAGAAAGGTGGTGACTCAGAGCAGCGAAGAGACTTTTCTCTCAAGATGCAAGCTGCTTTGGAGAACAGCCTTAACTCTGCCCAGGAGGCACAGAGGTAGAGGCTGGGCAGAGAAGGCCTCAGGAGGCTCCAGAGGAGGGGCCCAGCAGAAAACGGGTGGGGTTTACATTACCAGAGTCAATGCTTGAACTCCAGGAGCTGCTGCTGGGGCTCCCTGAACTGAGGGGCTGAGCCTTGGTCAGGCGGCTTGTGAAGGACGGCCGAGTGCTGAGGGCCGAAGTCAAGGCAACGTCCAAGCTTTCTGATAACCTCTGCTCGTGGGAAATGGTACCTGCTGAGAGAAACAGAGAGGGTTATATCTAGGAAGAGACAGACAGACAGATGACCAAGAAAAAGAGGAGGGCCTAAGAAGGAAGGTGGGATCAGGGAAGAATGTAGAATGACTCAACAGCTACACTTTGGGGAAATAACCCCTTTTGGAATACCAGGTGGCATGAATGGGCATGGATAAACACCAGAATAGCAAACTTCAAGAAGATGGTCAGCCTGCATACCCAGGATAGGCAACAAGTTTATTTGGGCATATCTTCAGAGCAAACCAGAAAAAGTATTTTCTCTATTTAATTCAATGCACCTTTCCTGAACACCTACAGCATACAGGGCCCTTGTGTTCAGTGCTGAGGAAATTCAGCGTTCAGTCCTAGACTCCAGGAGCCCCCAGTCCAGCCAGGGAGGTTCGACTGCATGCAAGGAACTCGAATACAAAGCTGGTACATCACAGAGGTCCTGGGTGTTTTGAAAGACCTAAAGAGTTTGGAGAAATTCCATCTGCAGGGAGAAAGAGAAGGGCACAGGGACAGCCTAAAGGAGAAGATACTGGAGCTGGGCCATGAAGGATGGGTAAAATGTTAGCAGAGGGAGATAAGGGTGGAGAAAGGGGCATTTTAGATGGGGAGCACAGTATGATCAAAGAGGCAGACAAGGATAGGAGGATGTGAGGGCACAGAGCTGTCCAGTTTGGCAGGACAACAGAATGAATGTAAATAAGGCTGGAAAAGTAAAAAAGGTAGAGACAGGATATGAAGGGTGCTACTGAGGCCATTAGACCATTCTGTGGGTAACAGAGCCACTGCACGCTTCTGGGAAAGGAATTAGACTTACTCTACTTGGCTCCAGACAGGAATGTGAACGAGTGTCACAAAGAGGCAAACTTGGCCTTGATATAAAGGAAAACCTTACAATCAGCTGGACAAAAGCATAATGGGCTGCCTTTGGAAGCAGGAAACTTGGCTTCACTGGTTGGGAAGCAAAGGCTGGACAAGCCTTTGTTAAGGCCCCTTACACTCAGATTCCACAAATTCTGAAACTACAAAATGCTACTTTTCTATTTTGATAAGAAAGACAACTCCAGGCTATGGGGAGAGATGCTTTTTCTCTGGAGGTAACCAGCCTACATTATCAAACATAAAAGCCGCCCAGCCAGCAGTGCTAGTCATTTGTTAATACTTCCTCCTTGCCAAGGCAAACTCCTCTACCCACACAAATGACTCATTCCTTCGATCTTCTCCAGCACACTGCTTCTTCCTTCCATATTCCCACTCTTTCACTACCTCCACTCTGTGTCAGCTGCCTACAAACAAGCCCCCATCTCCCCCATATCCACCTGATCCATCCATCCCCAATAGCTGCATCTCTCCCTTTGGTGGCTAAGCTCTGTCAGAAGGTGGCCAACAAATAGCATCTCCTTAACTCTGCAATCTGGTCTCCAACCTTGTCATTCAAGTGAAACTGCCCTCTCCAAAGCTACTGCTGGTCTCTTAAGTGTCTCCTCTCATCCACCTTTCCTGGCCTCTCTACGGCCTCTGAGATAGCCAATCACCTACTTCCCCTCTCTCTCCTTCTCCTCCTGTGATGCTCTTTTCTCCTGGTTCTCTTCCTACCTATCTGATTGCACCTGCTCAGTCTCTTGCTGGATCTTTTTCCAGGTCATCCCTGAAGACTCTGTCCTGGGCCCCTTTCTCTTTTTCCTCTTTACTAATTTCATTTGGTGAACTCATCATTTATTTAGTCCTACCCTCTCTCCTGACCTCCAGCGTGGCCATCTACACCTGGTCATTGGACATCTCCAAGTGGATGCCCCAGAGATACCTCAAATTCAGCATGTCCCAAACTGTACTCATTTTTCCCCAAACCTTCTCCTCTTCCTAAATTCCCTAGAATTGTTGAAGATATCACTGCACTCTGTCACCTGATTCACAACCCAGGCATCATCTTCACCTCCTCACTTTTTCTCACCTCCCATATCTAACCAAGGCCAAGCCTTCATGTCTTCTCTGGGCTAGCCCAGCAGCCAGCTGGCTGCTTTCCTTGACTTGAGCATCTGCCCATTGTCTACTCAGCTACCAAACTGCTCTCCCTAAAGCAGTCCCGACCAGGTCATTCCCCATTCAATGAACTCCACTGGCTCCTTATTATCTCCTGTATCAAATAGGAAACCTTCTGTTTGGATCAAATGAGGTATTTTTTAAATGCTTAGCATAGGGCCTGGAACACAGAAGGTGCTTAATATTTATTTAAGAGGAACTAAGTGGTACAAAGAACACTGGACCTGGAAAGATCCAAGTTCAAATCTGGCCTCAGACACCAGCTGTGTCCTTAAACAAGTCATTTAATTCCTCAACTGTAGAACCTACCTCTAAGGGTTGTAAAGAGAAAATGAGGGGCAGCTAGGTGGCACGGTGAATAGAGCGCCGGCCCTGGAGTCAGGAGGACTTGAGGACAATCTGGCCTCAGACACTTGACACAAAAAAACAGCCGTGTGACCTTGGGCAAGTCACTTAAACCCAATTGCCCTCCCCCCCGCCAAAAAAAGCAAAAAAAAAAATCTTATGGGAGAGAGCAGACTGGAGGATGGGACATCCAGTGGGATCACTATTGTAGGATGGTGGGCAGAGGAAAAATGGGGAGAAAATTTGTAACTCAAAACCTTGTGGAAATGAATGATGTAAACCAGAAGTTAACAAAGCATTTGATAAAGGAAAAAAAGAGAAAATGAGATAATATTTGTAAAAGCATTTAGCACACAGTAAGCACTTAATAAATGCTTGTCTCCCTCCCCCTCCCTTTAAAGCCCTTCATAACCTGCCCCTTTCTATCTCTTTAGCCTTCTTACACATTTTACTCTCCCCTCCTCCATGCATGCCTTGCATGCCGCTGTCCAGCATGCCGCTGTCCAGCAACACTGGGCCTTTCTGCTGGCTGTCCCCCATGTCAGGGACTCTCTCCTTCCTTATCTCCCCCTCCTGGCTTCCTCCAAGTCTCAGCCAAAGTCTCACTTCCTACAAGAAGCCTTTCCCAGCCCTTCCCTCTGTGCTTCCCCTCTGAGATCATCTCCAACGTGCCCAGGCTAGAGCTCCTTTGTACACAGCTGTCTGCCTGTTGTCTCCCCAACTAGACTGTGAGCTCCTAGAGAGCAGGGGCTATTACCTTCCTTTGTGTTCCCAGCACAGTGCCTGGCACATAGTAGGCAAATTAAATACTTGCTGACTTGACTTATTCTGGTAATCACAAAATCGGGCTGTCAATGCCAGTCATTACCACCACAAGAGGCCAGATGAAGTTCTGCTGCAAAGGTTGCCAAGCTCTGAGCAGGTCCAAAACAACAGAGTCATGAAGCAGGAGGGGAGAGCTGGGGCAATGTCTGGTCTATGCAGTTAGAAACCTGCCAATCCGACTGCCTAAAACCTCACCACTTAGCCCTGGGGAGCTCCTGTGGCTCTGCAGCTAGCAGGCAAAAACAGGCTGCTCCCCCATGCCACCTGTGCTCACCCGGCCAAACTCCTCATCAGCCTATGGCCGGGCCCAGGCACCAGCACCATGGTGGCCGCCGTCCTGGCTATAACACAGTTGCAACTCTCCTCTCGTCCTATGGATTTGTGGGCTATCTCCAAAAGGCTGGACTTATAATCTATGGGACAAAGCCATGGAAACAGCTTGTTGGACATGTTGGTCACTCTGAATCCCCGCTTTCCCAGATGCATCTGTGTAGTGGTTTAGGGTTCAGAAAACACTTCACCCCACAACTTTATAAGATAGGAAGGGCAAGTATTAGCTACACTTCACAGTGGAGGAAATTGTAGTTTCTCAGAGGTCAGTATTAGGTGGCAGCCACTTAGTCATGCAAAAGGAATCGGCCTTTGCCCATCACTCTGAACTCTGTTACTGACTTCTTGCAGGACTCTAGGCACATCACTTAATCCTGTGGGCCCATTTCTTCACCTGTACAAGAAGGCTGGACTTAGATGAGCTCTGAGATCCCCTACCTCAACCTGCAATGTCCTCTTCCCACATCACTGCTGAAATGATATTCCCCTAGAAACATATCTTCCTCCCTCCTCTGAAGAGAAGGAATAGTAGGGCTGTGGCATACTGACCATACCGTCAGTTGTGGCTGATATACAGAGTGGTTTTGTTGAACTGCTTTCTTTTTTATTCTTTATTACAAGCAATGGGTTCAGTAGGTAGGCAAGGGAAGAGGGAGACATTAAAAAATTAAGGAGATAAAAAGAGCACTGATAAAAGGGTGTATGTGCGTATGCACACACGTGTGCACTTTTTAAAGGGAAAGAAACGCTCCTGTCCAGCTAAAGCACAAAAGATGCCACTTTCTCCACGAAACCACCTTCTCAGATAAAAAAAGGTCCCCTCTCTCTTTTTTAACGGCCCGCTCATACTCTAATCTGCATATACACATATAAACAGATTTCCTGCTTCTCCTGTGGGCTCCTTGATGACAGCAATAGGCTTTACTTATCTCTGTATTTCCCTCACTGTCTCATAAACAAGAAGTGCTTAATAAATACTTCTTGAGTTAAATAGCATTCTTCTATAGGCTCCAAGTTCTAGAAATATGACTAAACCTTGGGACCCAGTGTCCATATCAGCATGAAACTCAAATTAACCCTTAGATAGCCCTTCAAAACACAAGACAAGGTATAAATGGAGCTACAACAGGGAGAATGCCCCCATGCCTGCCACCGGGTAGAGTCAAAGTGCAGGTAGATACCTGCCCCCAACTCAGATGGGGCCTCTGAGAATTAGCCCCAGGACACAAAAGCTGAATAAATGGATGCAAGCCTCATGGCAGAAGCCAGCCCTGCTTAGAGAACAGCACAGCTACCTGATGAGCAATCCATGTGTGTCAGACTTGGATCGGTGTTGAGTTTCATTTTCTTAGTGTTGTGCTCCGAGGTAGAAGATGTGAATCGTGGGTCTGTGGTAAAAAAATAGGGAGGCGGCTCAAAACGAGAGGTGGGATTTGGTAATGGTTCCACGATCTCCCCCTTTCTCTTGCGAGAGGCCACAGCAATGGAAGAGGGAACAGCTACCCCAGGAGCCTGGGCTCTTCCAAGAAGGTTGCAGCCAGGAACAGTGTGCTGGAGCAGAAAATAGTCTATCCTGGCCTTCAGAGAAGTATGGGGCAGTGGCTGGGAGTGTGGGCTGAAGGCCACCCCTGTAAAGGGGTCACTGGGGACTCGACCCCAAACCGCTTCACTCCTGTTACATTTCTCCAGGGTGCTCTGGTCAATGACCTTGCCAGAAGGGAGCAGCATGGGGAAGGGCATGATCTCCAGAGTGATCGGATCCAGAAATTCCTCAGGCACATCCTGGATCACATCTGCCAGTTCTCGAATTCCTGGTGGCCGCTGGCTCTGGGCATGACCACAGGGCTCACAGTCATTCTCCATTGGCAATGCTGGGTTGGAGTGGGAGGCTGTGGAATTCGAGCCTCGGGGAACGCTTTGGGAGGCTAAATGCATGACACTGTCTATGACCTCCTGGGAGCAGCTTTTGGCTGGTTGGCCCCAGACCTCCACCTTCTTAATGCAAGTGATCCCACTGCCAGCAATATGGGTGATACAGATCTTTAAATTGGACACATGACCAAGAGAGAAGGGGCCTTTACTCCAGAGGTCTTGAGTTACAGTTCCAAAATGGGAAAGGTTAGTTTCCAAAAGATGGAAAGGTGGCCTGGCCTTGAAGCCCCTATGGGTGAATGACGCACGCCCCTGGTTTTTTAACAAGACTCTCCCTACCAAGGTGAAAGTCTCTCTTTCAGGATTAGTTGGCTCCAAGACTGTGGGCTCAGACTCCATGGTGCTCCAATAGGTTTTACCTGATGAGGTAGACGTGAACACTTCCAGGCCAACGATATTTTGGATTCCCCCTGATGTGAGGTCCACATTAACTTTGCTGAGTTCCACATTAAAGGGAAAGGACACAGTTACATGAATCGGTGGTTTAATGAAATACTCAGTGCGGAAGCCACGGTTTCTCTTCACCAGGTCTTCAGAGATGAGATTTTCTACTTCGTAGCCATCTGCTGAAATCTGGATTTAATAATAAACAGGAAACATGCTGGTTTTAGCTGACCCAAGGAAGGCAGGCTGGATTTTAAGAAATTACCATTTTTAAGAAAAACTGTTTCAAGATAATCTATGAGGTTGTGGCATAGAACTCATAATTCATGAAGCCTGGTTCTCCCTTATTCAGACACAAAGTAGACTTGTGAAGGCAGGGCTACCATAAGTAAGTAGGAGCCCAAAGAGCATCTCTCTAGATTTAATAACAATATCTAGGACCCTGTGACAAAATCCTTCATGACTTAAGGAGCATGAACTCCCAATTATAATTAAATGTCACTGGGAGGTTACTCAAGAGATGCATGGGTGTCATACCCCTTGGAAAATGTCAACAAGGTACACAGCTTTGGAGAAATCCATCTTCCCAGAACTTCCCCCATTTGTATTCGGGTCCTACCACTTGCCTTAGAGAAGCATCCCAGGCACATCTTAAAATTAACATAAGAGAGGTATGCTTGCTTAACTGTCCAGGAGTCTGACACACTCAATGCTTTCATACAAAGTTCATTTAACTGATTTTGAAAGAAATAGGAGTATGGAGGTCAGGAATTATAAACTCGAAAGAAGAACCAATCAAGTTACATTTTTTACCTTGTTGCAGTAAATTCTTGGTTTGAACTGTGGGAGGCAAAGGTTTATTACCATCTTTGCAGATGAAAGGGCAGCATCCAATCATCAGAAGGAGCCTTAAAGAAAAAACAAAATTTGGGATTACTGAGAAGGAGCAGCTCAACGATGGACAGTTCATATGAAAATTCTATGAACAGGCCAACACACAGAAACTTTGAACACTAACATTCTCCCATTTTGGTCCTATATGATTGCCCTAAAACATTGGCTTCTTGTAAATTACCACAAAAAAGCCTTCCTAAGCCAGGCAGGTAACAGAGTACTCTTGTTTTTTTCTCTCCCAATGAGCTTTGTAATTTTCTTTAGCTCTCTTCCTGGATGGCCCCTTCCACTTTCTCAACAACATTAAAGCAGAATAGAGTGTTCCATTGTCATACCTCTCAGGTAGAACATTTCAAATATTCCCATTTTTGGGGTGGCTAGGTGGCACAGTGAATAGAGCACCAGCCCTGGAGTCAGGAGGACCTGAGTTCAATTCCAGCCTCAGACACTTAAAACTTACTAGCCATGTGACCTTGAGCAAGTCACTTAACCCCAATTGCCCTGCCTTCTCCCCTCAAAAAAAAAAAAAAAAGAAAAAGAAAAAATAGCATTCAAATATTCCCATTTTTAAAGTCCCCTCAGTTGGGGAAGATAAATTGCAGTATATGAAAAGTACTAGAATAACCCTACACACAAAAAATTACAAACAATTCAAATAAAAATGAAAAGATTTATATAAATTGATACAAAATAAAATAAGAAAAACCAGGAGCTAAACTAATGGAAATGGAAAGAACAATAATGAGCAAAGGTGGTCCCAAAGAAGAATGGAGAACATTCTTTACTACTGAGTTAAAGGATTATGGGTGTGGAATACTGTAGATACTATCTGATGACACCATCAATGAATGAGGTGGTTTTGTAAACTGTTATTTTTTTCTTCCTTTTAAAATCAGTTCACTGGGAAGGGGGAGGGATATTCAGAAAGGGATATGAAATATTACCAAAAAAAAAAAAAAAAGGCCTCAAAAAAAAAAAAAAACCCAAACAAACACCCCCAAGGACTGCCTAAACTCTTTCACTGATACAATCTGTGAACTTCAGTCTTCAAGGATGCCTCCAAGTCAGAATAGAAAATAAGTCTGTTTTAGAAAGGAGCCCAAGTGAGGTGTGAGTAGAAGGGAAAAGAGGGGGACTACTTTGTTCATGCCTCTAAGCCCTCCTAGCCAGAGCACAAGGAATTCCCTAGGAGGTGACAGACACTAGTTCTAGGTTAAAAACGAGCCAGGAAGATGGCTTTCTTCTCTTTTTTCTTGGCCATTTATCTTTCTCATAAGTTGTGAGAAATAGCAATGAATTAAGCTTAGTAAAGGTTTTTGGGAGAAAGATCCATCATCTGTATACACACAGGATGCAAGGAGGAAAAAAGAATCCATCAACAAGTCAGCAGTTGGTTTTAGGAAAGTGCTACTTTCATACCAACCCAGCTGGACCCTAGTCAAAGAGCACAAGGCTGGGCTGACCCATTCAATTCAATCCAATTCAAAAAATATTTTTAAAGCACAAACTATATGAAAAATTCTATGTGGGCACAAAAGTAAAATGAAAAACAGCTCCAGTCCTCAAAAAGCTGGCATCATTGGGAGAACGGAACATTTTTACAGAGAGCGTGAGTGTAACTTGAGAAAGGAGAAAAGGTTGACATCTATGGGCAAGGCATCTTTTTGTTTTGTTTTGTTTTGTTTTGTTTGGAGGGCTATTGGGGTTAAGTAACTTGCCCAAGGTCACACGGCTAGGTTTTTTTTTGTTTGTGTGTGCGTGAAGTGTCTGAGGCCGGATCCGAACTCAGGTCCTTCTGATTCCAGGGCCGACGCTCTACTCACTGCACCACCTAGCCGCCCCCAGCAAGGCATCTTTTAAGAGGATTCTAAGAGAAGGGATCACATAGCATCCATGTAGGACAGCACATCTGAAGGCACAGAGGAGGACATGGATGCCAAGGCAGCTAGTTTGGCTAGAATAGAGGGACGATCTGTAAGGCAGAGATGTGAAAGAGGTCTGCCAAGGGAGCCTGGAGTCAGACTGTGATGGGCTGAGAAGCAGCAATAAGGAATCGCTGAAGATTCTACAAGAGGAGAGTGAAATGTCAGTGGAATGTGCTTTAGGAAGACTGTCTTTCTGGCTGCATGGAGGGTGAATTGCAAAGAGTGACACTGAGAGCAGGAGACCAGTGAAGAAGCACAACAGGAGCTCAGGTGAGAGGTGACGAAGGCCTAAGCTGGGTGGCGTCTGCATGACCTCAATGGAAGAGACAGACAGGAGAGATGACAGGGAAAAAAAGCATTTGGGAAACGTTAAATGTCAATGCCAGATACATTCAGAAAATGGAAACTGAAGCTCACATGGAAGAATATGAGGAAGAAAACATAGGTAAAAGGGCTCAGTACAGAGCAGGTATAAAAGACTCAACACTCTGTCCTTAAGGCACAGGGTCAAGGCAAACGGTAATGCCTCTTATTTCGTCATTTCTATTGATAAAATCCCATCTGTTTCCAATGTTGAACCATTAGACGGTGCCAAAGTCTCCTTGTTCTGGTGTTCAGGAGCTTTGACTGATTAGAAGTTGTTGGGTCAGGTCCCTAAGGCTGCTCTCTTAGATGATGGTTAGAGGGGTTAAGCTGGAAATCCAGACACCAGCAAGGGAGTCAGGGAGTGTGAGGAGCAGGGGTGATCATCTGAGGGTTCGTGGAAGCAGAGTTCTAGTTCCACCAAGATATGAGAGGAAGTGGAGGCGGTGGTTTAGCCTGCCTACTAGGCACATACTTTCTGACTCTCCCTCAAGGTGAATTACTGTTTAAGCTGGCTTTCCTCACAATTCAGTGGCTGCTGTTCCAGGGACTGGAGGTTTCAAGGATGGTGACAGGAAACAGGCAGAAGATACTGTAGAACAGCCTTAGAGATAGCAAGGTGGTGAAGTAGCTAGAGTACCAGACCTAGAATCAGAAAGACCTGGCTTCACACCAGCTCTCAGACTAGTTCTGTGCCCTCCCACAGATCGGACTGAGAATTAACTGTAATAAGGTAAAAGGAAATCAATAAATAAAATGCAGCAGATGAAAGAGCAGCATCCCAGCATCACCTATAAAACAGGGATAATAACAGCACTCATTTTCCAGGGTTGTTGTGAGGATAAAGTGAGACAACATTTGTGAAGTATTTTGCAAACCTTAATATGTTAAATAAATGCTAGAAAGATATTGGTGAGATTTGGCAACTGTTTGGAT
Organism: Gymnobelideus leadbeateri; assembly: GCA_011680675.1. Lineage (NCBI taxonomy): Eukaryota > Metazoa > Chordata > Mammalia > Diprotodontia > Petauridae > Gymnobelideus > Gymnobelideus leadbeateri. The sequence goes on along the minus strand of WOXC01005865.1, from coordinate 17,597 downwards.
GCATGATGAGCAGAGAACGATTGCAAGGGTATAAACCTATGTAACTATGAGGGTGCCCCCAGTGGAACCACAAGTTTGGGGGAAAACAGTGACCCACAGAACCCTCATTGCTGTCAAGATGGTGTCAGGTGCCAACTGAGTCAGACAGCCCAGGACTGTCCATCTATGCCTACCCCAGAACTAAGTGGCAATCCACGCTTACTACTCAGTGACCCTGGAACCAGCAACACCCAGTAAGAGAACAATCACTTGACATCAATTCCTAGAATAAAAGTATTTCTGTCTGTGGCTTCTTCATCCCTCTCAAGGGTAGTAGGTGACAGCCCTCTAAGCATGACTTTTAGGCAGTTTATGCTGAATGCATTATAGGTCAGGTTATCAGGTTCAGTTTTTTTTTTGAAACTCAGCCCAAATACTAGTGAGGGGTTCTCATGTCAATCTTTCTTTACTATTCAAGGCAAAGCCAGTGAATCAAAAATAGAAGGGGAGGGAAAAACAACTCTGTGTTTTTTTTCTTGCTTAATTATCTGGAGCAACCTATTTTATACTCATCAGCCAAAAAGTTTTTGGCATTCTCTGAGATTAAAAAGTATTTTAACAAATGTGTGTTAAAAAACAAAGACTACGTTGTAGAACCAAAATGCCCTAAATCTGAATCATCACAATGTGAGAATCAGGTGGCTGATTTGGGAAGGGAGGCAATGAACCTCCTGGCCTCCCCTGGAGATACTATGCATTCAGACCAATATAGCAGATTTTTTTTTTTTAGCTCTTTTTGCTTAGGGAGCTTCTCTTTTTAAATTCTTTTTTAAAATGAAGGCTTAGGGATGGGATGGGGAGAGGAATAAATTAGTACAAAAGGGGCACCAAAAAAATCATTTGGCTAGAAAGTACTTTGAGAAGGCACCAAATTCATTCCCCTGCCTTCAGGCAGTTTCCCATTAAAATAATTTAAAAGAAATGAGAATCTGTCTTGGAAAATTTTTCATTTGCTCTATTGAATCAAAAATATCTACCCAATCTGGATCCAATGTCTCTCTCCATCTCTCTGTCCCTTCCATGAGAATATGTGCCTTCCACACCATTCAGATAAGCCTACTTAGCATCCCCTGATCACACTGTCTCACCTCTGAAACTGCTCATATTGGTCTCACTTCCCAAACTGGAATGCTCTACCTTCTACCCCCATCCTGTCCCAGTTCGATTTATCCCTTGCAAGGTCCAGGGTATGTGCCATCTAGATCAGTCCAAAAGCATTTATTGGTGTCTACTACTATCCTGTCCCATGGACTGTGTTAGGCCCTGGAAACAGAATGACAAAAATGTATACACCTCGGCTGTCAAAGAGTTTACATCTTGGGGGAGACAAATAAATGTATGCAAAATGTATGCAATGTATGCAAAAGAAATACAAGGTAGTGGAGGCGGGGGTAGGTAATACACATTGGTCTTCTGGAGCCAAAATGTATAAACTGAGGGCCTGGAAGATGTCTGGGTATTTCCAATCTATATTTATTGAGAAGAAGGCAAGATGTAAACCTTTTCCCTTTAATCCTCAGCTCCCTGAACTCCTCACATCTCTGTATAATTAATAATCAGTAACAGTACATTAGAAAAAAAATGGATGGACACACTACTTTTAACACAACATCTTTCCCTTTCTGCAAAGAGGCAGGAAGACACAAGCTGACTTCAATATGGCTTCAAGTCTGATGACAATTTAATGAAAAAGAATGCAGACAGTTCTACATCCAAAAGAATTTGGCTCAAACAGGTCAGTAAGAAGAAAAAAAATGCGATTCCCTTTCAAATAAGAGAAAAGCATTTAACCTCAAAGAGGGGCTGGAAGTGGTAGCACACCAATTCAATTAAGTCAGAACTTCAGCTTCTAAAGAGCACAACACTTCTGGTCTCTCCCAAAGTATTACTTGTCCATCCCAGGAGAAAATTAGGCCTTGGTGAGCATTTTCACCGCAGCAAGTATAAGCAGAACTAATCACCCCTACCATTCCAGTCACCTACAAGGAAGAAGTGGGAGCCCCAAAGGGCTGGCCCTCTTGGTTCTCAGGGCTGAAATCAATGAAAGTCAACGTGCTTTTCTAAAGAAAATCCCTAGATGAGAGAAGGCCTGTTAGCATCAAAATTTTAGCTTTTGTCCTTCAAACCAAAGGCTAATCTTTTACTTAATGACTTCCTAGAGAGATGAGGGATAAATAACTTTATTGGTGACTAGCTAGATCAAATCTAAACTGCAAAATAATCAGAAGCTAAATAATTCTCATTATCAAATACTGAGACTGGTAGAATTGAACAGGAATTCGACCCTAGGAAAATAAACCCCACTCAAAGCTAAAAGAATAAAGGGTATGGAAGAATGGCACTGTGGTAAACTAGGAACTTCAATTATCTGGATTATCTGCTGGAAGTCATTCTCTGTCTAAGAAACTGAGCAATTCTTGAATTGCCCAATTTCTAATTTTTCCTTTGAAAGATGAAAGAAGCAACAAGGTTACACTAGATATTAAAACTAGGTATAGGGGCGGCTAGCTGGCGCAGTGAGTAGAGCGTCGGCCCTGGATTCAGAAGGACCTGAGTTCGGATCTGGCCTCAGACACTTAACGCACACACAAACAAAAACCTAGCCATGTGACCTTGGGCAAATTACTTAACCCCAAAACTGTCCTCTAAAAAAGGCAAAAAAACAAAACAAAACAAAAAAACCTAGGTATAATCTGACATGGACTAAATTTTGAGAAAATATTTCGAAGCATGAAAAGAAGAGTTAGGAATAGGAACACTAAGAGAAATGTTAATTAAACCAAGCTTAAGGGGAAGAGAAATACAGAGGAAATCTAGGCCATGTAAAAACAAAATACATGAATAAAAATCAGTCAAAGATAAGCCATTAGCTAGGCTGATATTAAAAAGAATGGAAAAATCAAATTGTCAATATCAAAAAATGAAAAAGGAGAAAGCACAAATGAAGAAACAAAGGAAAACTGTCCAACATTATTTTGCCTAAGTATATGCTCCCCAAATTAAAGTATAATAAAACAGATGACTATCTACCAAAATATAAAATACACAGATGTACAGAACAAGCAACAGGGAATTTAAATAACCAAATCTCAGAAAAAGCAAATGAATGCTAAATTTCAGTTAAAGGGTTAGTGAAAATATACAATTTTTCCCATCCAGATTTTTCAAAATTTTTAATAAAATATTAGTAATATACCAAAAAGACTGCACATTATGAGCAAGCAGGATTTATAACAGGAACACAAAGTTGGCTCAGTATCAGAAAAAACTGAAAACATGATAAATGATATTAATAACAAAAAAATAAAAATCTTGGCAATTATGTCAAGAGATGCAAAAAATGTTTCTGATGAAATAAATATAAAAGTAATCATCAAAACTATTAGGCATTGGCTAAAAAGCAGAAAAGTTGGATCAGATTAGAAACACAACATACATAAGCAAATAACAATACTGTGGTGTTTGATAAACCAAAAGATAACAATCATTAGGTTAAGGACTCTATATTCTACAAAAACTTCTGGGAAAACCAGAAAGCAGTCGATAGGAATTAAGCTTAGAGCAAGGTCTCAAACCATATATAACAATAAGCTCCAAATGGATATATGACCTAGATATGAACAAATTAGAGGAGGAAGAAAATATATTTTGCAATTATAGGTAGAGGAAGATTTCAGGACCAAAGTAGAAATAGAGATCTCAGAAGATAAAATGTACACTTTAGATTATATAAAATTTAAACGGTTTCATACAAACAAAATCAATGAAGTTAAAATTAAAAGTGAAACTGTTAATTGGGAAAATCTTCAGAGTAAGATTCTTTGGTAAAAGTGTAACATACAAGATATATAATTAGAACTGATCCAAACATAAGAATGACAACCATTCCTCCAAGAGATAAATGGTCAAAGGATATGACTAAGTCGTTCTCCAAGGAAGACATGCTCCAAATCATTAAAGGAGAAATGAAAATGACAATTCTGAGGTTTTACTTCACACCTATCAGAATGGCAAAGAAGACAAAAATGGAAAAAGTCAATTACTGGAGGAGCTTGAGGAGGTCAGGAGAACTGTTAGTGAAGCTGTAAATTGGTCCAGTTATTTTTGGAAAGTAATTTGGAACTGTCGTCCAAAGTCACTAAGCTTCATATATCCCCTTTGACCAAATGATATCACTACTAGTTTTAAACCCCAAAGAAAGAAAAAGATCCACAGGTATCAAATTATTGGTAGCAGCCTTTTTTGCTGTAGCAAAGAACTGGAAGCAAAAGGGTTACTCATCAACTTGGGGAATAGCTAAACAAATTATGGTACAGGAAATTAATGGAACATTATTGTGCCATAAGAAATGACACAACAGAAAGGTGTAGAGAAACCCAGTGAGACTTGTATAAACTGATGCTGAATGAAGTAAGCTGAACAAGAACAATTTAAAATTACCAACTATAACAGAGGACCAATGATGATGTATGATGCCTGCTTTCTAACAGAGAAGGTATAGAGTTGGACTCAAGATGTAGGCACAGATTTTTGTATATGGCAAATGTATGGATTTATTTTGTTTGATTATGTTTGTTACAGGGACTGTGTTTTTTTCATTTCTTTTTTAAAAATTTTATTGATGTCTCTCCATCACCTACAAGATAAAGCCAAGCTCCTTAGCCTGGCATTTAAGGCCCTTCACAACCCTTCTACCTACCTTTACAATCTTATTTCATATTACCTTTCTTAACGAATTCTACATTCCAGTAAAATTGGACTCCCAGTTCTCTCAACACACCATCTCCCTCTCACTGTACATTCAAACATGTTGCTCTCCTTCCTGGAATGAAATATCAGCATCTGTCTCTCACTGTCTTCCTTCAAGGTTCAGGCATTAACTTTCTCTGAAATTCCAGCTAGTCTCTCTCTCTTTTTTTTTTTAAAAAGCAATTGGGGGTGCGGCTAGGTGGCGCAGTGAATAGAATGCCGGCCCTGGAGTCAGAAGGACCTGAGTTCGGAGCCGGCCTCAGACACTTAACCCACACAAACAAAAACCTAGCCGTGTGACTTTGGGCAAGTTACTTAACCCCAATTGCCCTAAAGGGGCGGGTAGGTGGCGCAGTGAGTAAGATGACCCGAGATCAAATCCGGCCTCAGAAAATGAGCACCCATGCATAAATAATAACTAGCCGTGTAACCTTGAGCAAGTTACTTAACCCCAATTGCTTTAAAAAAAAAAAAAAGAAAGAAAGTGAAAAATAGTATGCTTCAATCTGCATTCAGACCCCATCAGTTCTCTTTATGGATGTGGATAGCATTTTTAATCATGAGTCCTTTGGAACTGTCTTGGATTGTTGTATTGTTGAGAATAGCTAAGTAATTCAAAGTTGATCATACATTTTTAACTATTTAATAAATGTGTTGGCATTCTGTAGAACAATCTTAAACTATGCCCAAAGGGCAATAAAACAATGCATACCCTCTGACCTAGCAATATCACTACTAGGTCTACATCCCAAAAGAGATAAAAAATAAAAAGGAAAAGGACCTATATGTATAAAAATATTTATAGCACCTCTTTTCTGGTGGCAAAGAACTGGAAACTGCAGGGATGCCCATCAATTGGGGAATATCTGAGCATGTTGTGGTATATGGTTGTGATGAACTATTGTGCTATAAGAAATGATGAGCAAGATGGCTTCAGAAAAACCTAGGAAGACTTGTATGAACTGATGCAAAGTGTAATGGATAGAAGCAGGAGAACATGGCACAGAGCAACTGTGAATGACTTAGCTGTTCTCAGCAATACAACGATCCAAGACAATTCTGAAGGACTTATAATGAAAAACACTATCTATTCCCAAAGAGAGAACTGATGGAGTCGGAATACAGATTGAAGCTTATTTTTTTTAAACTTTATTTTTCTCAGAGTTTTTTGTCTGTTTTCTTTTACAACATGACTAATATGGAAATATGTTTTGTATGACGACACACATACAACCTATATAAAATTAAGTGCTTTCTCAATGAGGTGGTGGGGAGGAAGAGAGAAAATTCGGAACCCAAAATTTTAAAAGGGTGAAAATTATTTAAAAGGGTGAAAAATAATAGATTATAAATAATAATTAAAATAATAAAATAAATATGAGAATATGTGATGTCTCAAAGTGAATAAAACATCTCAACTGTAGTATAAGCAAGGTAGAGTACAAGAGTATCCTCACCTCCCACACTCTGGACAGAGGCTCAAATGCCACCTTTTGTGTGATGCTATCTGCAGCTTCACTCTCCTTCCCCTCCCCTCTACCTAGACTCACATGACAGTTTGTTCTCTGCCTCTTATGCTCTATATTTTATTTTGTAAACCAGTTATCTGCCTGTGGATCATATTTCCCCTATAAGATTCTAAATTTCACAACGGAATAAACAATGCCTCATTAATATCTCCTCCAGCATGGAGTAATGCTCTCTACATAGAGGGTAACTAAGAATATCTGTAGAACTGAATGAAATTTTCATCATGATATACTGCTACAATCTCAAGTTCACCATGACTAAAATCCAATTCATCCTTTCTTCCAAAATACATCCTCTCCTTGATTTCCTGACTTCTGTTAACTTCTGTTAATATTCTTCTCAATTATCTTTGTTCACAACCTCACAAAAACTGTTGCATCTTCCTCTTTTCCGTCTTTCCCTACCCCCACCCCCACCCCCACCCCCAGTTACTAAGCCCTACCAACTCTACCTCAGGAGCACAATGAGTCTCCTTCCCATCCCACTGCCACCATACTAGTTCAGGTTGTTACCATGTGCCTAGATTATTGCCAAAGCTCCCTAACCAATTTCTGTGTTCAGAACCATTTCCCTGTTAACAAATTAATATTAATGCACAACTGTGACTTCACTGCATTGCTTTAAAGCCTCCCAAAGGCTTCCTACTGCCAATAAGAACAAGGCATAAACTTATTGCATTCAAGGCCCCCTAACCTATTTGACAATCTCACTCCTTCAGAATCATAGACTCTCAGAGTTAGAAGGGACCTCAAGGCCTATCTGTACCTCAATATAAGGAAAACAAAACTTACACCATTCCCCTAGAGAACTCTTATCAAAATCAATATAAAGATATTTTTAAAATTTAAACAAACTTCCATTTTGGGCTCCTAAACTAGATGGTTTTATTCTTGGGGCAGGAAAATTTTTATTTCTAAACTTCTTTCCTAGACAAACAATTCCAAGAAAGTAATCAAAAGAAAACATAAAAATATAAGGCAACCTCGCCATTCTTATGTCTCTGATGGAAGCTGTCTGGCAATTAAAGGCTCTGAGATGTCTCTACATTTTTCACTGAAGCAGAGACCTTTTCTATAGGGAAAAATCTTTAAAGCTAACATTTTCACAGCCCTGTCCTGTAGTCTCTAAACATCACCATGTTGGAGTCATGAATGATCCTGTTATTCTCCACATCACCCAAGTTTTCTATGCCCAGGATGCCATCCATGAGATTCAAAAGGAGCTCCCGGGTAGGAAAATTCTCATAGAAGGGAAAGCTTTGAGGAATCCAGCTAAGGCAACACTAATAAGTCTCTATTTTCAGCCACATACTGAGCAGACACTAGATGCCCAGCAGAGATAAAGCATCATTAGCTCAGATGGGTATTCTGCCAATTGGCCTCAGTCTCCTTGCCTGTAAAATAAGAGGATGGGACTGGATGGCTTCTGAGGGTCCTTCTAGCTTTACATCTATGCCCTTATGATAGCAATCTCTGGCAATGAGAGGACTCTAGAGAAACTCTCTTCTGACAGAAATCTGATCTCAAAGGGAAACCCACAAGATGATAAGACAGAAAAGGTTCTGATTTCATTTGGAAATCTACAGTTTTGTTTTATTTTATATGTCTGTAGTCCCCTCTTCACATCATTCCCACTAACACTTGGGAAACAAGGAGGTGAACATCAGGTAGAGTAGCACAGACATAATCTTGGTGTGTACACACACACATACACACAGACATTAACCACTAATGCCCGAATCAATACTTTGGTTTTCCCTACCAGCAGGGACTTGGCAGTGGGGGAAGAAGGGTGGGGCTGAGTTTATTACTCAACGAAGTCAGATATCCAGATAACTACCCCCAGCTCTCCATGTAAGCCTAGCTAGTGAAGTTACTGCCTATTTTCTTCAAAATCTGAAGATTCTGAAAATCTCAGGCCTGAGGAAACACCCTGAATTCCTAAGACCAAGGTTTCATGGAAACACGATCTCCCCTGTACTTTGAACTTCATTACATGAGCCTGTTTTGAATGTGTCCCACCAACATGCAGGAATGAGGAATGGATATCTAAAAGAGAAGCCTATGGGGTGGCTAGGGGGCACAGTAAATAGAGCACTAACCCTGGAGTCAGGAGGACCTGAGTTCAAATCTGGCCTCAGACACTTAATACTTACTAGTTGTGTGACTTTGGGCAAGCTGCTTAACCCCAACTGCCCAGCCTTCCCCCTCCAGAAAGCCAAAAAGCCGAAGGAAAAAAAAAAGAGCCTAGAGGCAAGGTGAAGGCTCTCCCAACACCAAGGCTTACCTCAACTGGATTAGCCTAAGTAAGCAGTGACACTCTTGACATTGACATCTGGACAACAAAGAAACAATGGCTTCAGAACTCTGTAATTTATCTTTTACTACCTTACCACACCTCTCCTGAAAGAAGGATCCAGTAAGTGCAGGCACAAAAACAAGGCAGTTAGTGGACTTCCCAGTTATCCTCACAGACCAGGCCCTTCTAAGGGATGCCGTCTTCTCATTAACTCCAGGCTCCAAATACAGTAGACCAGGCTCAGGATGAGTTTCCTAAGAATTGGAACTGACCTAAACCAGAATGGGCTGCCTCAAATGGTAGTAGGTTTCCCCTCACTGGAAGTCTTTAAGCAGAGACCAAGAGAACACTGCTGGCTATGTTACAGGGGAGAGTCCCTCCATGTGTATTTGGGAAGTGGCCACTGAGATCCCTTCTAGCTCTCAAGGCCTCAGATTCTGGCCACCTGCTCAGGGCATAGCTTGTGTTCAAGTTTCCTGCCTCTGTTCTTTAGCTCACAATGGTGCCTGTGCCTAGAATGACCAAGCACCTTCTAAAGTCCTGCCATGGGGGATCCCAGGAAGCGGGGAGGGGAAGGGGGACTTTCCCTCTCAGATCTTACCTAACACTTTCACCACATGCTAATGACAATGTTTAAGCACATATTGTTTGGTATTATAGTTATGTCATCTGTCCCCCAATCTAAAATCCACAGTGGCAGGGCACCGTCCTGAACTTTCTATCTCCCTTAGGTGCTGAACAGAATTGTGCTTGAGGCAAACAATAGCAGTTTACAGTCATACAGTGTTTTATGGTCTACAAAGCACTTAATACACAAATTACTTTCAGATTCTCACACAGATGGAGGCAGGGAGTAGATACAAGTATTACTCACACTTTAGAGTTAAGAAAATGAGATCTGGAGGTGAAATGATTTGATATCATAAAAAGTGGCAGTCAGGATTGAAACCCAGCTCTCCTAATTCCAAGCCCACAGGTCTTCTCACCATACGCGGTATGGCGGCATGCCTCTTACTATTTCCCACAGTGCTTTTGCATGCTGTCTCCCTGTGAGCTGCTGGAGAGCAGGGATTGTCTGCCTTTTTGAGTGTGTTCCCAATGTCTAGCACAATGCCTGGCACGTGGCAGGCACTTAATAAATGTTTACTGACTAAATAAAAACATCATGATCACACCTCTCTTAGGCCTTAATATATCCCATCTTATATGCATTATATTTATTTACATAAATGCCTTCTCTCCCATGCTAGACTGTAAGAGCCTGAAAGGCAGGGACATGGTCTCTTTTCTGTCTTCCCCAATGTCTGCCTAGTACAGGAAGTTATGCATAGCAAATTCTTAATGGGTAATACAGGCAATATGGTGCATCCAATAAGTACTGGTCTTAGAGTTAGGAATGCTGTGCGTCAAACCCCACCTCTAAACACTTACTGATGTATCCAGGGACAAGCAATTTAAGCTGAGTCTGTTTCCTCACCTATAAACAAGAAATAATAGTATCAGTGGCACTTACCTCACAGAACTTGAGTCACAGAGACTCAAATGAGATATGCATGTGAAGTGCACTGTAAACTCTGGAGCGCTAAATGGCAATTATTAGTACTACTGTGAAAAGAATGCTTCCGTGATTCTAGGAATAAATACATGGGCTACATATTCGGCAAAAAGCTACTGTCATCACCAGTGCTGCCCCTGGAGGGTGATGGAGGCCAGATGTGCTTCCCATGAGAGCAGGGGTCCTTAACTTGGGATCTGGGGATATTTTTGAAGGAATCCATGAATCTGAATGGGAAAAAAAACATTTCACCATGTGCTTTTTTTCTAATCCTATGCATTTTGTTTTATGCATTTAAAAACATTATTCTGACAAGGGATCTATAGGTTTCACGAGATGACCAAAAAAAGATATAAGAAAATTTAAAAATTAAGATCACATTTACATTTTTAAATGAACATTAGGATCATGCTTACATTATTAAAATGTCTGCAAGCCAAAATAAGTTGGGTTTGAACTGTAGTGATTTTTCATTCTGAAAACTCAGAAACAAGTCCCAGCAGATCAATAAGAAAGTACAATACCTAGCCTACATGAGAGAAACAGGAGACAGACGGATAACTTCAAGTCATTTATTGATGTAACGGTAATACCATCAAGCAAATGTAATCAAAAGTGCAAAAGCACTTGCATAATCAGGTAATATCAATTCTAATTCTGGTAAATGTATTTTTTCAACCTTGCCAATAGAAAGCCACATGGACAGAGAAAACCATTATTTCCTCTTTGCTCTGGGATACTTGGTTTCCCATAATGCTTCACTTCCACTTTGGCTTACTCAATCATTTCTAAGTGCTAAGGACAGCATGCTGCCTGCTAACCAGCACATGAGGATGATGGCGGGCAGACCCCTGATGCCTCAGAAGCCAGAATCGAACACTTTCTCATGAAGATAGGAAAGCTTTTCTGAACGTGTCCTTTTGAATAAAGGAAACCACTCCCAGAAGGCCAGCTCCACCACAGTGTACCCAAGCCTTTTTAGCTGCCTCCTTTTCATGTTGTGCAGTCCAAGCAGGTGCCTGGTACCAAAGCAATACTGATTCTTATTTGTCACCTGAATGGCCAACTTTAACACCCCTGCCTGTGGCCCTGTTATAGAACACAAACTGGCCACTTCCGGGGCCCCTCCTCTGGGTAAAAAGCCACCTAGAGGCCGTGGTCTCTTCTCTACCCCTCCCTTGTTCTCACTGGCCTCTGCCTCAGCCTGAAGATGTGAGCTTGATTTTCCCTTTAAAAGTCGAGTCATCAAATCATCGGTAAGGCTGACTCCCATGTGTCTCAGGTGAGAGTTGGCCACATCTGTTGATATGACTTCTTGGTTAAAAGGGAGAGGTTTATTATTGACATCAAGCTGAACTTCTAAATCAGATGATCGTGTATGAGGCAAAATCATATGATGTTTGACATACTGGGGTCCCCCTAAAACAGTCTGAAGTAAAAAGAGGGCTTCCAGGAATTCAGGTTTAGAGGTCATATCTTGTCTTGCTAAATTCCACAGTACCACTGCCCCCTCTCGCTGCAGCTCGGCATTAAGACGGTTGCCTTTGTAATCTGGGCACTCAATGCCAATGGTGCCATCAAGAGTGTACAATTCTTTGGTGAGCTCAAACTTACTTCTCTCCTGAGCTAGCCTAACAAATCCTGGACTCAAGGCAAAATCAAGAAGATCCAGTGGAAAGCGTTCAGTAAATGCCAAGCCTAGCAAACTGGTGAACAAGTGGTCGGGGAACTTGCTAAACTCAGGCATCTTTCTATGAATCTCATCTATAAAGCTGGAATAAAAGTTTTCTGCATTAGGTGGCTCGTAATTCAAAGTTCCAAAAGACCACAAAATTTTGGCCAAATCTTTGCTCCGACAATATGCTACCCTGGGAGGCAATGAAGCAGCTACGGAATTCATGACCTTTTCATCCAGATAGCGTAAGGCTGAACAGGCAAGAGTTAAGTGCATGACACCCTGGACCCCCATAGAAGGGATACGCTGAGGGGCAATCTGTGCAAACACTTTCATGAAATCTATGTGATCAACATGAGTAAAGCGAAACATTTTAAGTATATTCACTAGGGCATAGTTACTCAAATGCTGCATCTGGTCACAAACTTTGTCCCCAATTTTGCGCATGACATACTCAGAAAGACTACTACTTGATTTGAAGAACCCCAAACAGACTGTGCCAGCCTCTTCTAAATGGAGTAAATCCAAATACTTGAGAACCAACGACTCTAGTTTCTGCATTAAGTCTTGAGGTACTTGCCGACCTTCACCTATAATATAAATTAAGTGAACCAGCTGGGACAAGGAAAGATCTTTCCAATGCAAGTTAAGATAACTAAAAAATATCTTTAAAAAGCATGGTACACTGTGGCCTAAGCAACGCCACAGGTCAGCCACCAATAAAAGCTCATCTAGGTTCATATCCCATACTCGACGGCAAAATTCTCTTTCATATACAGCTAGCATTGGGTGGGAGCAAGGGATCCCTAAGCGAACAAATGCTTTCAAAATACCTATTAGGTCTGAGGCTTCAAAGAGCTGGATGTTGTTTAGGCTTAATTGGCACAGCCTTGTAAACCTGATACTGGACAAGAGTACAGAGTGCTGCTCCATGGGCAATGAGCTCAATTTGTCCAAGTAGCCAGCGATGGTCTGGGGCTGAAGATTACTTTGCAATACTGTCACTTTGTGTAAAATCAATTCACCCTCCTCAATGGACAGGGCCTGCCAAGACTCAGATTTGTTATAACTGTGATGCTGGTACTCAGGCCTTAACTTGAGGAAAACTCGAGGGTCTTCAAAAGTGTCAAAAGTTTCCACATCAACTTCTTGAATATCATCTTTCATTACCTGCAGTTTGCCAAGCTCTACCACACCAAGCCGAGGAACAGAAGCCTCACTGGTCTCCAAATCCAAGGAAGTATTGATGGTCTGTGGCATTCCCTGAGAAGTGGGGATATAATAAGTGTTCTGGATTTGCTTTTCAGTAACATTAGAGCTGTCCTTTTCTGGAGGACCTTGTTCACCATGTTTTGTGCTACTACCTCTGGCCACTCTTTTAGTACTATTATAGGCACGGAGATTATATAATACTTGGTGACCTGGAGGATTCAACAGCTTGAGAGTGGCAGCAGCTTTAGGTTTAATGCTGATCTCTTCAGAAGTCTGAACACAATCTTGTGGGATTTGAGAAGGCCATTTTTTCCTGGTTTGGTTCTTGGTTGTGGTTGAGAACGTAGACGTTCTGCAGATCCTGCTTGGAAATCTTCGGCATATTATCACAGTAGCCATGGATCACAAGTGACTGAGCCAGAATTGGTGCCAGGTACTGAAAAAAGGGTAGATGAAGAATGAGTGGCTTCCACCTATTGTGATGGACTTAAAAAAAAAACCCCAAACCATACAGACCAACCCATGAATAATGTTACCATTACAGGAAATTTGGCATATAACAAAACATAGCACCCAATTAATTAGCAATAACGTCAGGTTTTACTTGTTTTCTGCACCAGCTTCTATAAAGGACAATATAAAAATACTCTACAAAATCATGGTAGATCCCCCAAAGCAAAACAATAGATCAATTTACATATGGAAATCCTGAAGGGTGTGGAAAAGAAGATGGAGGAAGAATGCTTCCTCATTCAAAGAAATGATGTCTGACCAAAACAAGGCTTCTTAGCTTCAAGCCCAGAGAATAGATACAAAGCCAAACTTTCTATCAGAAATGTGGGAACAAAAACAGCTGCCAATTCCATGTTTGAGGGCAGTGCAAAAAAAGTGCTGTTTGGGTACAAGAAAGGTTGCCTCAGGAGCAACACAAACTAGAAAGCAGAATACAGGACAGCAAGTCACCACCCCAATAATGGCTTAACATAGGGCTTGGCACAGATTAAGTGTTTAAAAAATGCTTAATGATGGACCAGAAATATCTCTGTTCTTGGAAGTCAAAGAAATCCTTTTCTTTAAGGAAAATTTAGCTAGAGGGCATTTCTTCCAATGCTCCAGGATGCTCTTCCCCAATCCAGGTGAACTGTGACGGCATCTGAACATCCAATGGAGACTTGTCACCCAGGCTCCAAATCCACTAAGTCACAGGGCAGGAAGTAGAAACTACTCTCAGGCTTAACTCCCAGAATAAAGCTCTGTTCTCAATGAAGAGGAACGTCTGTCACCTCCTTTCTTTCAAAGAGCAGTGGCTGTTCAGTTATCCCAGTAGCAGAAGCAGATTATGCTATCTACAGCAAATCGAATTTCGAGCAATTACCACTTTCCCTTAGCAAAATTCACATTCACAGACCAACCTGTTGTACTCTAGCTTTCCTTAAAAGTTTCTCCTCCTCTTTCTTCTTCCTCTGAAGACACTCTATGTGAGAGTCACGTAACATCAAATAACCAGAAAGGCCTGGTTTCCTCTTTTAAAGACCTGGGGCTCATTACCCCATAAATCAGGAAAAGACAAACCCTTGGCTTTATGCAGCAAGCTCCTGCCAGTATGGGATAGTATTAGGAGGAATCCACAGATTATGGCAGCCAATCCTGCAGTTCTATCAGTAGAGTTCTTTCCCATGACATTCTTGTTGTACCTGTTCTTGATTCTGGTAATCCTGGTCAATGCAGAGCCTGTGGGTATAGGCATTGTTTTCAGGTGGGTCTCAATCACAAAAATTATAAACTCCCTGTTATCTGGCAGGCTTGAGGAATGGCATGTTCTGGTTATTCAAATCATCTGAGTTTCTATATAGTCTATGACCAACTTTTTAAAAATTAAAAAACATTAAATGAATTAAAAATTTAAAAACACAGTATTATCTTCAACAAAAATTATATCGAATACAACTGAATGCTTGTTAATGCACTTGGACCTTGAAGTGCCTTATAATCATCATGATTAATACCAAGGAATACTAGAGACAGCAGAGGGACCAGGTAAGAGATGTCCAGTTGACAGGAGGCCAGAAAACCAACTTTCTATCTATCTTCTATCTTTCTATCTAGTTACTATCCACACATGAACAAATTTATTTCAGTGAGATTCTGAAAGCTGAATGACTTCAGGGAAAAAGCTTAGCCACTTTTTTTAAAGATAAGATAACATCCCTGAGCACAGGATTGCCAAAGAGTTAGAAGGCTTGGTGCTTGCCCCAGTCTTTATTTTTCTGCTAAAAGGCAACACTATGCACTAGACAATCAACCAAAATTAGTTCTTGCCTTACTGTTTCTGAAGAACTGAAAGGAAGTCTCACAGGGTTACACATTCTCAGTCTCCATAAATTGAATCATTTCACAATTTAAATTAAAAAAAGAAAAAAATTAATGGGGAAAAAAGTAACGATAGAGAAATATATCTACTTATGTCTATACAGGCACAAGTAGAGAAACCAATTCAAAGAACATTTGAAACTTGAATTTCTAGTCACAGAAAATCTGGCACTTAATAGATTATTCAATTCAAAACAAGAGAACACGTGCTCTGAATTTTTCTACCAGGCAATCTGGTTACAAATGAATGGTGGTGGGGTGGCTAGGTGGCTCAGTGAATAGAGCACCAGCTGTGGAGTCAGGAGGACCAGAGTTCAAATCCAGCCTCAGACACTTAACACACACAAAAAAACTAGCTACCTTGAGCACGTCACTTAACCTTAACTGCCCTCCAAAAAGCAGGAAAAAAAAAAACCAAATGAATAGTGGAATACATGAGGTATATCTGTGGTTATGAAAAGTCAGACTGGACCTGACCTTCAATGCCATGAAATAAAGGACTCAGCAATCCTGCTTGATTTTCTTTAATGAGAAATGGTTAATTGGAGATTTTAACTGGTCTTCTCCATTTTGTTTAATGCTGAACTCCCTATCAGCAGACATCTAGTTCAGCTCCAAAGAGGCCTCTCTCCAAGCGGTCATTTACCTGTTCCCCAAGGAGGCAGCCCGCTCCACCACTGGAACTTGGCATGAAATGGAAATTTTCCATTACACGCACCTACCTCTAGCACTCTGGGGTCTAGCAGAACAAATCCAACCCCTCTTCAACATGACAGTCCTCAAAGACTCAGAGATAGCCTACCCAAGGCTTCTCTTGTGTATTCATTCAAATGATAATAGTAAAAAACAGCCTCCAATCTCCTCCCTCTGCTGCCTGTCTTCCTTAGGACATGCTCCAATGTCCAGGAAATATGAAGAATTAAGAGACATTCAGGAAGGTTTGTCTGAACTGATGTGGAGTGAGATAAGTAGAACCAAGAAAACAATCTACACAATGGCTTCAATGATGCAAAAAAAACCACCAAAAGATACCAGAAATCTGACTGATGTCACTACCATCAATATCAGAGGACTAGAGATGAAGTTATCACTTCTCAGAAAAGAAGTGGTAAAATATACATATGGAATGAAGCATATGTTACCATGCACAGTCAACGGTTGAAATGTTTATGTTTCTTTGTTATGAGAGGATTTTTTTTTTGAGAGATTTGGATCAGAGTGAAGTGCCGGTGACATTTTTTAAAAGCATCAATAAATTATGAATTTTTAAATGGATATAGAATGGTAAATAAATGTAATAGAATATTACCGTACTATTAGAAACACTGCATAGAAAGGATTCAGAAGCACAGGAAGACCAACTATAAAGATGCAGAGTAGAGCAAGGAAAATTAGGAAAAAAACATGTACAGCTTTACAATCAATAATGTTCACCTTATTTATTAGTTTTGTCCTATCATTCTAACATATTGAAATATTTTTGTATCTCACTTTGTCATCCAATATGCTGGCTATCCTTCATAGCCTTGTGTTATCAGCAAATTGGATTATCATGCCCATCTATGTCTTTATCCAAGTCACTGATAAAACTACTGAACAGAACAGAATCATGGATAGCACCAGTAGCGCTGCACTAAAGACCTTTAGACCAGGTATGGGGAACCACATCTCCACATGTGGCCCTCTTGGTCCACAGGTGTGGTCTTTTGACTGAGTCCAAGTTTTACATAACAAGGGGATTTGTTCTGTGAAGTTTGGATTCAGTCAAAGGACTGTACCTGAGGACCTAGAGGGTCACATGTGGCCTCAAGGCCACAGGTTCCCCACCCCTGCCTTAAATCTTCCCCTTTAGGCTGACACAGCTCACCTCTTTTTGTGTCCACACTGGGAAACACATTGAAAATATTAACAATTCACATCTATATCGTATTTTAATGTTGTCTCACAAAGCCCTATGAGAGAGGCAATGGGAATATAATTATCTCTTTTACAAGTAAGGAAACTGAGACCCACAAGAAATTATGTGGTTTTTCTACAGTCACACAGGTAGGAGAAATCTGTCAGGTTCTAAACCCAGATCTCTTGACCCCTCCAAATCTTGCTCTCTATCTCATGTTGCCTCTGCTAAAGAAACTTACTTTTAATTAACTCAACATTCTGACTCCACAG